>VZRX01022145.1:0-59850 GCA_013398075.1 Notiomystis cincta | reverse complement strand
TGGGAAGGGACCAGGCAGTGGGACAGGAGCCGGGCAGTGGGAGAGGAACCGGGCAGTGGGACGGGAGCCGGCGCTGTAACGCGAATCCCTCCGCTCCTGCCGGCACAGCGCGGATACTTGTGGAAAGGAGATACCCTTGGCTGCCCTGCAGAGATCCAGAGCTGAGATTGATGGCAACTGTGGGGGCTGCTCCCCCTCTGTGCCATGCGTGCTTTAAAGCCGTGGCCTCCTGCCATCTTGAAACATAACCCTGCGGTATTGTCTTCGTTCAGGCCCCTCATCAGCAATGTGAAAAGAGAGAAGAAGCTGGTGGCGGGATTAGAGGAGAGGCTGAAATATTCTGCACAGCATATGCTCTAAGTCACACTATACAAAGAGGATTACTGGGCTGCTCCTTGGCCAGGGCTTTCCATTCTGGAAGCACTGCTGCTTGTAAGAGAGAAAACCTGGCGAAAAGTGTTTATAACACGTCGGACACACTGGGAGCACAGTGACAAGAAACGAAAATATTTTTCAGGCTGTGTCTGCCCTCTCCTAGGAGATTGTTTTGTGTTTGTCAGGGTTATGCAAGATGCATGGGAAAAAGGGAGAACAAGAAGTGAGACTAATAATTCAGAATGGCATTAATAAACCTCCTAAAATTACCATCATCAGATGAACCCATCTCGACCTTAAAACTGAGTCCATCAGTCTTGGAAGGCAGTTTGAGACCCTTCTTTCAGAAGTGAGAAACCAAGTTTTGTTGTCCAGGTTTAATTTATTCATGGCAAATTATACTCATTTTTTCCTTAAGACTATCAATGTTCTTACCTGAACCAGATAATTTTCCTCCCCTGGCAACAACATATTTAAAGAGAGAAAGGACGTTCATTCAGTCAGAGCCTTCACCTTATTTCACTAAATAAGTCATGCTCCTTTATTCAACTTTTTTGTCTCCATTCTCTTTTCATGGTCCCCTTTCCAGCTCTTCTTTGCACTGATTCCAGTTTACAGTCCCCTTTCTTGACCATGACCAGACCAGACCAGAACATGGCTGAATAGACCTATGCACATGGTTCCACATGAAATCATAAAATACTGTATTTCTTGAACTATTTTTTTCTTTGTCTCATACACATAAAAGGAAACAAATTAAAGTGAATTTGTCTTTTCTGAAAGCTGCTTGTGAGGTTCTCAATGTTCAGAGTCCCCTTTACTTGGAAACCCTCAGCTGTGCAAGATTTCCACAATTGAAACAAATCCTTCTGAAGTCTTGGGAACATTAAAAATTTACAAGGAGATGTACATTTATTTAGTGTCAATCTCAGTCTTGGTGGCATGTTATAAAAACACCCAGCATTCACTAAACTGGCTTCAAACACGAATTGTTTCAGATCCTGACACTGTCCCTGAGGTCAGATATTTCTTGTCATGTAAGGAACCATTTTCCTCTTTTGGATCAAAAAGTGATGAATGGTCTTTTCTACAACTTGAGGGCTTTGCCTTTTTCTTTTTCAGCCTCTGGACATAGACACTCCTTGCCCATTTTATTGCTATCCCCCCATTTCAGCAGCAGCAACATAATTATGCCTTAAGACCTTTTCTGCTGCAAAAAAGGCAAAGAGCTGTCAAAAGCTTCATATTTTGCCATATGGGACAAAAAGAATAAGAATTTAATTTACATTATCATGCAAAAGTGTAGGAAGGTGTTTCTATACAGAATCATAATTGTAAAAGGGATCTCCAAGTTTACAAAAAATTACTATTGTCTTTCCCTCAGCTTGGTGATTTAGATGCATCGAATTCTCATCTTTCTAAATCAAACAATTCCTCCCCAAAACTGTAATTTCATATTAAAGAAAAAACAGGCATTCTAAGTCTTCCCAAGCACCAGCAGAGGTTCACTGGCTCACACCTCTTCCCTTTCCCCAGTGGAATCTCCTGGGTGAGTCAGCTCCACCTTCACCACAGCTCTTCCATTCCTCAGACTGGGGTGATTACTCCTCTCACAAAAGCACAAAGTAAATCCAGATCTAATCATGGCTTTGAGCTGGCATAAGCTTAAAAAGATACAAAAATCCTAACAGGAATTCCCTTAAGCCATGGAGAAAGAGAAAGGCATCAATTCATTTTCAAAGGACAAGTACAGTTTGCTGCAAGAACAGTGCACATTGGAATTGCCCTGAAAACCCTTCTCTTCAGACACGTCCCACCCAAGTAAAGCTGGGTGGGACTAACCTGAGTCACATCTAAAACAAAAAGCAAGAACTGACAGCTTCCATGCCGTGCCTGCAAAACATTTGCTTCCACTTTGGAATTATCTCTGATACCAGAGCAGCTTTATAGTGTGCAAAAACCTGGCTGGTGTTTCCTCCACAAAATAACCAACTTTGACACAAACAGCACTCGAGCATCACCATGGGGATAGAGCAAAACCACAGATATAAGATGAAGAGCAAGGGAGGAAATGTGAATGGAATGGCATTATTGTGCTAATGCAGTCCAACACAGTTTTGAGAGGTCATCCAACAACGTTTGTTTGCAGAACAAAGCAGGGTCAGTCAGATTTTGCACTGTTTGACTCAAAGATTTCTCAATACTCACAAATTTGCCATGCAACCAGACACAGAGATTAGAGGATATAGTTTTAATTATGCTTGTATAAGTATGAGAGAGCGCTGTTGATTTAGAAAGAGTTCCAAAACCACACAAGTATACATCTCTGTTGGAACAAGAAAATAAATGCAATAAAACCTATATCTGATTTTTGCTTATTTTACAAGAAATGTTTTCTCTATCTCTCTAAGAAATCTTCAGAGCTGAAACACCAACCTTAAATCAGTGCCTTGCCCAGATGAGATTATTCTTCCTTGCCAAAGAGATCATCCAGAAGAAGAGGGTATTTGATCCCAGTCACAGGAGGGGATCGTGGTAGTTGGTTCCAGATATCTTCCCTCTGAAATTAGTAACCCAGATAATATCTCACTATGTAATAATGAGAACAAGAATCATTAAAAGCTGGTCAACATGAGATTGAATGAAGTACTTCAATTCCACAGACAAATCTGTGAAAAACTGGGTCTTTATATAGCACATATTCTTAAAAGATTACTACATGCACATTCTTACCAATGTTGCAAAATATTTTATTAAAAATATTTTCTATCATTAGCCCTTTTGCAGACATTTTTAATTAAATAATGCTCTATTTTCTTCATGAAAATGCTTATGATTTCAAATGCTTGAAAGTCATCTATGTCTCAACACCAAAAATCTTTTAAAATAATGAGATAAAGAGAAGAAATAAAAAAGAAAGCCAGCTAAACAAGCACAACTCTGCTGCTGAAACCTATCTGTCAAATACAGGTACTGTAGCCTCAAAATACTGCTATTAATTCGTGGTAAGTCATGCACAGAATGACAATTGAATTCTAAAGCTGAACAAGATTTAAACCTTCTCCTATCTCTAATTTTTTTTCCATTTTGTAATTATCTCTCTTAAAATATTAAATATTTATTTAACTATTACTTAAGCACAGAATTCATCTGTGCCCCCTCAATAAAGCCTTATAAACACCATGACCCTCAGAACTGCTGTATAAAACATGTGGAAGAGCTTTGATTTTATCTGTACAAGACAGAAAAATTCTTCACAAAGTGAAAATAATCAACCATGGAAAGCAGAGCAAACCAGCAGCCCTCGTTAGGCCCCATGGACAGTCTGAGATGCTACAGAGGAAGGTCCTGGTAGGTCAGGCAGGAGTGAGGAGGAAGGAGCACAGTGCCTGAGGAATACTGGTTTAATCTGTGCCATGAGTGAACTCGAATTTAAAGGAATGCTGTGTTTCTAAATGGTCTGAACACAATCAAACACATTCTGTACAATCCACTGGCCAGGCCAGAACAGCAAAATGATATGTTGGCAAAAGGCCTCTGGATTTATCTCTTACAAAGTATTTAAAATTCAGCATAATTGCCTTATGGACCTTCTATTTTAAAATGCTCCACTCAGCACAAGATGGGAAGATCAGATTAGTCTCTGCAGTTTGTTGATACTGCATTTTTATTTATCCTAAGTAGCAGGCTGCAGATACACAAAGCTGATCCATCAGTTCTCCTCTCTGTGCACACCTGTGCTGTGGTGTGTTAAGTACAGGTTTCTGTGGAGTTATACAAAATGCAGAGTTGTCTTCTGCATATGTGTCAGGAGAGTTTAAGGTATTTTCTGACTACCTCAGCAAGTGAACAGGTCATTTGACATGTGACAATATTTGTGGGGGAAGCAGTATTCCTGCCCATTGTCCAGGGATAAATACACCTGCTTCCCCTTCTCTTTTTCCTTTTTCTTCTATAAAATGTCCCAGAGATGTGATACCCATTAGGCACCTCCTCATCCCTGTTTGACTTCTCTGCTTCATCTTAAACCTCCCTATCAAACCTATTAAAAAATAATTAATTAAAGAAAATGGGCACAAATATAGAAATATGAAAAAAATGCTGTAGTGTGTGTTGGCAAAAACAGTCATGTTAAAGTTGGAGAAATTATATTGAGACACTGGTTTTACCTTGGGTGGCTCCTTTATTGCCTCGAAAACACGGACTTGATTCTCTCTCCAGTTCAGTGCATGAACAAAGTTTCTATAGTCTATTTGCTTTTGGTTATCCTCAAACCTAAGCAGAATATCCATTAAATGACTCAAGGTTAAAGAGAATTCTTTACAAAGTTGTCATGTTATCTACAGCATATTAATCATTATCTTTGGGATAATAATTTTTATGCTACTTTATTCCCAAACACTGTCAGGAGTGAAAAAACAGTACAAAATGTCATGTACTTCTATATATTACACTTTTTTGCCCCATATTCTTACACCTTATTATTGTCTCTTACAGTAAAATTCAACTTAAGTTTATTTCATTTCAACTATTTTCACTCTAGCTTTGAAGCACTGCCCAACCTTTTCCAACACTGATCTCACAGCTTTTGAAAAACACAGAGTTGGGATGATCAGTGTATGATTCAGAAAAAAAACAGAATGATGTGAAGAAATGAAACAGGAACAAGAGACCTGTGCTGTAACACAACTGACCTGCTTTATTATGACTTCTACAATCATTTCCTGAAAATAAGTAATCCTACAAAAATGCTGTTTGCACACACCTTGGGATCAATTTGCAATTGACAAACATAAGGCTCATTAACATATCAAATAATAGCCAGATTTTAAAATCATTTGGTAACAGGTTTATGGCACTGTTCTTTATTTCTGTGGACAAATATATATATATATATTTGTATCAGTTGTGGCTGTCCCCTAAATGCATGAAGATATATATGCTGCCAGCTAAGGTCTACAGGTACATGTGGAAAATGCTATTTCCCTCCCTCAGATTCCCAAAATCCTTACCCTGCACTAAGAAGTGCCATGGGAAGGGATTTTTAAGTCACTTCACCCTTCTGCCATTGATGTGGATGAAGCAGCTACACAATCAAAGTCCTCCATTCAGCAGAACACTCAGGTGATTCAGGTGCTTGGGAACCACTGTTCTTCCAGTGTCACCAGCTAAATGTTGAAAGACACCTTCAAGCTAAAGCCTGAAGTGAACAGCCAGACTGCTCTGTGATAAATACAGCACTGGCACCTTCTGAAGGACACCTGCCTCACCCACCTGCAAAAGGGACCCAGTTTGGGCACAAAAACACAGCCTGGAAGTGTCTGTGCTTCACTGGGTCCATGGACAGACACAGACACCTAGGCAGGACTCAGTATCTCTTATCTGGTGGGAGACACCAAGGTTAAACAATTCTGCCCTGCCATCTGGTGAGACAAAAACTGCTGCACAGGAAACAAGTCTTTCAGAAAATCATTTTGCCTTGTCCTTAATGAAATATCAGTGCACAAAACATGGGCCTCCAAACCCTTCAATCACTGCAGAGGGTTCTAGCAAAAATTGAGTTTGAAGGCACTTTAAGGGAGAATTTACAGCACAAACTTGGAAAACAATACCGGATGAGAAATAGATCTGGTGACAAAAATAAACTGCAATAAACTGCAACTCATCCTTTCCTTCTCCTCCCCCCACACCTTTCATTTAATAGTCAGCAGGAAAGATTATAATAAAATATACTGAGAGCCATAAACAGAGATGGCAGCGATAAACTGGAATGTTAAGTACAGTGAGTTATGCTGAAGATGAAAGCAAAGTAAGAAGAGAATGCTACTGCTACCAGAATTAAATGGAGCCTGAAACACTGCCATGACAAACCTCCTATGACAGCCTGCTTCTTCATTATAGTTCACATGCAAGTTAGCATTTCCATAAAGCCTCACTTTTGGGGAATATATATCCAAAATACAAGAAAATTACCATTCCCACTTCCAGTGGGTTCTTAGTTTCAGGTTTTTGTTTTTTTTTTTTTTTTTTTTTTTTTTTTTTTTTTTTTTTTTTTTTTTTTTTGCAGGTGGCAATAGGGAAAAGAAATGAGTTTTTCATTAGTAAAATAAGACACTCAAAAATCTTATACCTCTGGGAAAAACAACGGCACACAGGTTGGAATTTCAGAACTATCAGGGCAAATTACTTTTCCTTCTATTATTATGTGGTTACCTTTTGCTCATTGTGAAAAGTCAAAAGATTAATTCTACCAATGAGATGCTGAGCTGTATGAGCAAGATTTTTAAAGAAAGAACAAATGAAGATGTGTAACTATTTGAACTTTCTCTTGAGGCACCAAAGCTGAGGAAAGCATTGCTTCTGCTTTTGACAAACATTCACAAGGAGAAAAGTCCTTTGATGTGACAGCACTATTGAGCTGAGAAGACAACATGGACTTGAAATTAACTATAACCAAAAATTTTAACATGGGCAGAGGAAATGGGATTGCTAAATCCTCTAATTAAATAGCTACAGAAAGCATTTTAAAATACTACTCTAGAATAATCCATAAAGAAAAGAAAATCTACTCTTTAGATCTTTTTACTGCTGTGACTTATTGCATCAATCTACTAAAAGCACACACTAGAGATTTGGCACAGAGCATCCAGATGGACTGAGATGTTATCAGTTTGTGCATTATTAGGACAGAGATGTCATACATTTCAGTGGTGGAGTTAATAATGCTGAGACAGACAGTGCTCTTCAGAAAAGGAAATTAGATTTGTCTTATCAAGAAGATGGAACAAAGATAGCTTTAAACCACTCTTCTCTTCTCTTCAGTTTTGCCATTACTTCACCAGTGCATGTGATTTTAGACTATGAAAGTCACTCCTCCATCCCTATCATAGTTTGTAGAGCTTTTTATTTTCTTTATCATTACAGAAATAATCACACATTTCTGCTTCTAAAAATACATTCATAATTAAATACCCCAGATAGGTGAAAAATCTGGTTAAATCACATTATGATCATTCCTGAGGATGTTTGGTGAGTAAAGGGCACTTACTAATACCTTTTTCTTTCCCATCAAGAAATCTGTACCCTGAAGATTCATGTGAAATTTTAATGTATATGCAGAGTTTTTTAATTCCTTAGTTTCAAACAACATTTATTAAGAAGTTAATCTGATAATAACAGAGTAGAAGAATCTGCTGCTTTAACCTTAGAGAAAACATTGGGATTCTTCAGTATTTGATAGTTTCTGTGCAAGACAGTTCTACAGGGACTGAATTGTCACAGGTGTACACCTAAATTGTCATAAACTACTCATATGAAAGGATTTAAACCAGCAAGCACAGCAAGTCAGTATTAAATAATAATGGCTACCCTCTTGTTTTGTTAATTTATATTTATAATAGACTTCTTGAACAACCATGAATTGAACCATCAGCTCCTCAGCAAACTGAGTAACAGGAATAATTTGTTGTAAGAGATCCAAATATGAATGCCAGAGACCCTTTTAATCACAAATGTCACAGGGAGGCTCAGGCACCAAAGGTAACAAGAAGGCAGCAGGAGAAAGATCTCGTGATCATTTCCACTGCTGCCTCTGCTACTGGGCACTTGCTGTAGCAGGGAAAGAGGCTTTGCTTCCTGAAAGGAAAAAGGCAGTCCAAAAAAAGCCATTACAGGTAGGAAACTAGGTAAAAAATTATTATCCAGTCAGAATCCTGGGAAAAACTGAGCAGGCAGGAGTGGCCTGGTGTAGCCTGTAAGTGATTTGAGAACTTGGCTGAGCATGTAGGAGGCCCCCTCTGCCATCAGGCACTGCTGAGGGACTGGAGATTCACCTTTCAAAACAACAAGCACCCTTCAGAGTCAAATAGACTCATGCAGCAGTGCAGAGAAGTGGAAAAATACACAGCTGCTTTTATCAGAAATTAAAAAACATCATTTAAAAAAATAGGGACTGACAATTAACAACTAAATTAATGCAGAATAATCAACATGTAATGTTTGCAAACTCATCATCCATTCTTTCTTCTCTCAATTTTTTCCTTCCTTATTTGCCAGCTGTTTATTAATCCTCCAGGGAAGAGCTGCTTCTTTTTAAGTCCTTGTTAGCATCAATTTAGCATTGCAGTAAATAAAAATAACAGGAAAAAAACCCCCTAAACTCATTACTTAGGCACTTCGGCAAAATTTATTTATTAAACAAACTGTAATTGTTCATTATGCCTGCATAAATTTAAAGACATGTTTATAATGACTACTGTAGTTTTCTGGCAGAAACAACTGTGTACCATCTGCACTGCTTAATATAACGTGATTAAATTCTGTATTGTTCTGTGATCAAAAAAGTAAGTGAGAAAATGCTGATGGAGAAAGCAAATACTTTTAAACATGCCAGCTCAGGTAAATTGGAAAAATTTTCCCATTGTTGGGT
The DNA here is from genome assembly GCA_013398075.1 of Notiomystis cincta. Classification (NCBI taxonomy): domain Eukaryota; kingdom Metazoa; phylum Chordata; class Aves; order Passeriformes; family Notiomystidae; genus Notiomystis; species Notiomystis cincta. The sequence continues at coordinate 51,047 of VZRX01022145.1, read as the reverse complement.
ACCTGAATTCTACTATTTCAACATCCCACAATTAAAAATATAAATTTACACTAGATGAACAATATGAAAAGTTCTTGTGAAACCCCAGTTTTTGTGGTAACTCTCCCTTCACTACATGGCAACTGAGTGGTCTTTGGGTACAGTAAACAAAGTCTTGGGTCATTTGGAGGTGACCACAAAATTAGACAGTAATTTCTAGTCCCATCCCATGCTTTTAATAAGTGACAGATCATTGCAGTATAATTTACAAATGTAAATAATAAATACTTTAAGAGTACTACCTTTCAAAATGGAAAAATAGAGTCATTAAGTCCTGGAGAAAGTCTTTGCCACCTAATCTCAGATAGCAAAGCTGAATAAACACAGAGCTTCAGCCTTCAACCATTATCTGATCACATTGTCCAGCATCATTTTATAGCTGAATAGTGTCCAGCCAGTGCATTAGCTATATATACTGGTTTTGTGGGAATCAGTCCAGCAACTTTTATTGTACCACTTTCTTCCTTTTTAAATACAGAGATACAGAGTAGGAGCACCACCACCATGTGTTTTAAAAATATAAGTGGGAAGGAAGGAAGACAAGAAGGCAAGAAAGCAAGCAAGCAAGCAAGAAATAAACAAAGAAAGAATACTGTTGACAAACTTGGCCCACACTGAATTGCAAATTCCCCAGGAATGAGACTGTTCTTCATTAGCAATAAACCTGCCTGTTTCATGATTCTTCAGTGTTGAAGAAAACAAGAGGAAGCAGAGAGAAAGGAAAAGTCTAAATCTCATTAAGCCAACTCAACTCTTCTATTTACAGGCCACTGGAAATTAAGTCCTATTAAAAAAAGTTCAAAAAAATCTTTCCCTGACTCTGCTCCTTCATAAAACAAACTTCCCAAGCAGTGCCAAGTGCACACATTATGCAGAACGTGACAATCTTCCCCATTACCTGCACTGCTGTGACACCACCTAAACTGCCACTTTTGAAGCAGCTGATGCTGTAACTTAGAAGTGCCTTAAACAAGGCTCTCTGTCAAACAAAGCACTTCCCACACAGATTTCTGAGGCCCAGCTTCACACCATCCTCATTTACCTTTCTCAAACAGGAATCTGTAACACAGGCTGGCCTCAGCCCCTTCAGAAACAAAGGAAAATGGTTGGGAATTTAGAAATGCAGTTCTCATACAGGCTGAGGAGATAACTCTCTCCTCCACCACCTACAGAAAGAACCTACAGCAGTTGAAACCTCATCCAGCTGTCATGGGTACCTTGCTAAAATTGGGTGAAATCCGGCCCTTGATCTCCTCCCTGTGTTCTAAGCTTATCTCTAATTTTTATTATAGTGTACTGTGCTTTTTCTTTTTAACTGCCTACACTCAGACTCCTTAGGAAAGAAGAGGTTCAGGACACAAAAGCTTTCCCTGGTATAAATTCACAAACAATAAACATGTCCCTAGAGCCCAGGATATGTCAGGCTTGTCTGCTTCTTATCTAAACTGAGTTAGTACATAAAGGAAAACTTCCAGTGCCTTGTTGTGCATCTATTCAAGTTCAGCCCTTAAGAAGTGGACTCTGTAAGAAACCCTTGTCTAATATGGGATGTCAACTGTCCTTCAATAATTGTTTTGAGCAGCTTAGTGGGAGTTTTAAAATATCAATTGTAGTTTGCTGTTAAAATTCAGATGTTTCTGAAGAATAATGCTTATAACTCAGTGTCAGAAGTGATGAACAGCAGTACAAAGAGCTTTATTAAAATGGATTCCACCTTTCTGCCTGACAAGGGTCTTTTCATCATGTACTAAACCCAGATACTTAATTTGCAACTCCTTCTGAAATCAAGAAGTATATTTACCTGAAAGCATCTAAACATGACAGAAGACAAGACCTGCTCCTCTTTTTAACCCAGTATGAAACCACAGACAAAATGTGATTTAAGGATTCCCCTGAACAGAAGGAAGAAATCAGTAAGTATACATTTAAATCTATTACCAGAAAACCTGGCCAGGAAAACCAAACTCAGCAAGACATGAGTGTTCAGAGATTAGTCTGAACTCTGGTCTTTAATACTAGTTCTTTTCAGTTCTATTCCCATTAATACAGCTAGCAAAGCATTTGTCTCAAAAAAGCTAAATGTGCTATGGAAAAGTACAAAAGCCATGCCAACACTCCTTTTCCTTTTTAAAATTGGCAATAGAATATGTTTCAGGTGAGATTAATAGGAGTAGCAAACCAATTTTATTTACTACTGATGCAGCCTACTTGATAAAGACACTTCATTGTATTCATGTTGGTGTATTCCTTGGAACTCACACAATGTGCTTTCCTAAGATTATTGTTTTTACCTTACATCTATACACAGGAACAACTAAAACAAAAAAAGTGAATCTCACTGAAAATGATAAGTATCAGTAACTGATTCTGGAAAGGTTAATTCCATAGAATTCTGCCAAACCCCAGAGGATTTATAATGCCAGGCAAAATGAAGAGAAGTTGCTGAGATGGATGCATCACAGTTGATTATAAATATTCTGTAAATAGGAAGGTCTCTGTGTGTGTAGGGGCAAAATCTGCATCATGGAATGATTCATATTAAATAAATGAAAAATTCTTAAGATTTGTGTCTGCAGTAGATATTTAGCATTGATGTGTACCCATGCATGCAGGTCACACTATTTGCCCTTGTTACCTGGTCAGTAAAGTTTCTAGGAGATCATCAGCAAGTGGCAACTTAAAGGACTTGAAAATAGTCCTGCAGGTCTCATAAGGCAACAATCCACACCTGCACATGAGAAGGAGAGGGGTAGAAATACACATTAGGTATTTTCCAGGGTTACTTCAAGTGAATGTTTCTGTGCAGAGGAAAACACATGAAGAATATGGGGGTAGAGGTAAAGGAAACAAACTTATATGAAATCTTGCTATTACAAAACTGAGAAACTTGAAGGTCACATCAAGTAACCTTTCTCATACTGAGGTCCTCAGTGATTCTCTGTGATTCTTTATCTGTGACATCAGAGAACGAAGAGGGCAAATGAGTCACATAAAGAATCCAAATCCTTTCCTTTTTTTCCCTTAAATCACTATTTCTCCTCTTTGATTTAAAATCCAGTGTTTTGCCCATGAACTGGTATTTGATGTCACAGAATGTTCAGCATCTATAAGAAAAAGTCCACATACAAAATGTAAAACAGACAAAAAGGCTGTCCTCTTCTTGTCTACTGTCAAGTGCTGAGAGAGGCTTAACATTACACATAATATTCTTTGGCCACAAGATACCACTTGCTCAGTAACAGAAAGAAAGTAGGTGTGTTTGCTAGAACAGCTTCTGAAATAACAGCTTTGGATAAAGAGAAGAAACTTACTTTTCTCTGTCGTTGTACAGAAACACTGCAATCAGTTGTTCAAAATATTCAAAGGCATTTTTCTTTAGTTTTTCTTGAGCCAATGAAAGGAGGAGGAGCAGGTCTGTTTGGCTGTCATCTCTCATGCCATAGTGACGCCCAAGGGTCATAATTTCATGTTCTGAAAATGCTTCACCAGCAACACTGACTATCCACTTTCTGTTCACAAGAACAACAACATACATTAGTCCTAAGGAAATAAGTTAAAACCAGTTAATAATCACTAGTTTGAGGGGAGGAAGGATATCCAAATTTCCTCAGTAGCTGTCTGTAAATATAAAAATACATCCCCACCATGACTGAAGTGTTTTACCAGAGATGCCATACAGAGAATTACACCTGATCACAAGTTCCCCTGGCGAGACTGTAAGACAGGAAGCAGCAGCAAGAGCAGTTTACCCTTGGATGCTGTAAGTGGAGAATCAGACCCTGTGCAGGGATGAGCCTGGGATGTGCTCTCCCAAGCCTGTGTGTGCTGCTCAGACAAATCAGCCCAGCCCAAGGAAGAAGAAATGTTGCTGAGATCCATCTGATGGGACAGTGTCAGCTCCCTCAGCTGTTATGAGGCCTCTTGTCAAATCTGGATTAGTGTAACTACAGTGGCTCTATGACCCTAAACATCTGCCTCTGGTGCACTCACATTCAACCAGGCTTTTTACCAGCAAGCATTAACATAGGCCTATATGTCTCAGTCAAAATTAGATTAATTATATAAAATACTTCTGGATAAACTGCACTAAGAATAAACTTCACCATAATTGCTGGTGCAATTAGTGCTGTACCTTGTGATACCCATGAGGATACTGAATCACTGTGATGAAACACCAATCCTTGGAAACAAATGGAAGAAATCAGTAGTGATGCACAAAGTTGCACACATGACTCAAACAGCTGCCTGGAGAATACCTGAATTAATCTGATGAGGGAACTCTTTAACATCCACATGTGAACTGAAAGCACAGAAACTAAGAACCTTTCCAAGTGAATAGTTCTTCACTTGCTTCCTCTCAGAGGCTTGTGTGGTACTCTGCAAATGAAGGGATCACTCCATGTAATATGATTGCACTTACACAACTATTAAAGAAAGGTTAAATACTGTAGAGTGTCTACTTTGATTCAACTGCTTCTTTTTTTCATATTAAATAAATTAGAATGATCCTTTATTTGCAGTGGCAGGAAATAAATACAAGGAAGTGACAAGTTGTTGACAGTAGCAAACCTTATTTGAAGATTACACAAACTTAATGACCAAGACCTGGTCCATCTACTAATATTACCATTATCTTGTCAGTATTATTTTTCCACTTACTGATGTTATTATTTATATTGCAGCAGCATTCAGAGATCCAGTCAAAGCTGGAGCCTCCTTCCTGCAGCCTGCAGTGACACCACTGCACACACAAAGAGGACAATGCTGCCTGATAAGTCTGGCACTCCAGTGCTTGGGCTGGCAGAGCTGGGGGCTGTAGATAACATCAGCCATTTCTACAGACTGGATTTCCATACATGGCACGGGTTTTTCCAGTGTCAGGAGTTTAAAAGTCTTTTATTTTCTCAATGCAGTCAGTGACAATCAAATCACCAAAAGCCACAGATAAAATTATTTCACTTGGGAATTAAAGAATATTTTAGTGATTGTGAGGGACTAATGAGTAAGACCCAAGACTCACAAACAGAATGACATCTAAACTCTCCCTGACAAAAAAAAAACCCAAGCTTCAATAATTGTTCCCACAGCTTAGCTATCCCTTGTTTTACTTTTTTTTTGTTGTTGTTCTAGAAGAATAAGACAGATTGCAATCTGAATTTATTATAGCAAGAAGAAGTCATAATTAACTGCTCAAGAGAGCTGCTTCTCAAGCTGAATTGAAGATAGGCATCTTTGTTAGAACCACATGGTTCTTTGTCTCTAACAGCAAACAGAGTTGCCAGTAGCTTATGAGAAAAAACAGACTGGATAAGGCTGTGTGATGCACAGGCATCTAAGTTTTAGTTATTTTTTAATTCTCTTTTTAACAAAGTTTTTAATAGTTGTAATGATAGCTTAGGGGAGAGCTTCAGTGCACATCACATATTTATTTCCTGGATGAAGTACTGAAGATTTGGGTTTTGAAAGCAGTTAAAGTAAATTGTGTAATTACAATTCTCTTCACTACATCATACTTATAGATGTATTTTTACATGCAGATCACATAAAATTACAATGGTAGAAAGGAAGAAACCTGAACAGCCAAATTCAGAGCACAGTAAAGACTGAGCTGTATTTAAGATAAGGAAAGAGGATTATCATTGAAGCTGTCATACAGATAATTGCTTGTGCTAAAAATAATCATTTGTTGTTAGTTATAATCATCAAATGTCATGGCAGATTAAAAATAAACAGAGATGTACACAATAAGAAACTGAAAGAAAAGTTCTATTCACATAAAAATATCTTGGAATTTTCATAAAATGTAAAGAAGTGCTCTCATTTTTGTCATTAAAAATGCTTATTTCATTCTAAAATAAGAACATGGATAATAATAATGAGAGCCTTTAGATTATTGGATGTAATACAAACTAACAGAAACAAACTCTGCTATCACTACAGAGCACAAATGTTCCTCAGAGGTAAATTCTTCCTCTGGCACTGTGAACATCCCCTGATGGACCCCAGGCCTTGCCCCCATAGGAGGAAGGGGACCATTAGTGGGTGTTGAGACTGGCCCAGGTGGGCACTGAGGCCCAGAAAATCCTGATTTCTTGGGCTCCCCAGCTTTCCTGCTCATGGAGAGGGCTCCTGCATTTTCTGTGGCTGAAACCAAGTCCCTCAATACCACATGACCAGACATATCTCTCTCCACGTCACAGAACAGCACCACCCTAAATTAAACAGTCGAGCTGTTCATAGCTGCACAGATTATGTCTGTGATTAAATTTACACCCAACTGAGCCTCTTCTGGATAAAATATAAAACCTTTCCCTGCCATTTAAAAGCACAATCATCCCTTCTAAAAGTTTGCTTCCCTAACTCTATCATGCAATTTTCCAAACCTTTGAGCTTCTCCTTATGCATGCATAAAGCTTTGCAGATGATTATTTCATAATTTGAACTAAAACCATTCTTTTTACTTTAAATAGTAATCTGGTACATAAATTTAAAACTTCTTCCAGATGCCAGAAATTTTCTCCCATTAAACATTAACTTTCAATTTTCTCACTTCTTACTCAAGTAATAACATCTTCCCTCTTAATGCAACTAACAATTCAAAATCTTTCTTCTGATGAGTAAATTATCTGAGTTTAGAAATATTTTGACCAAAGCTGCCAAAAACTGTGGCCTCTTTTAGTTTAAATCCTACCTTTAAATCACTTATTTTTCATTTCTGGATACCAGCTTGTTTTAATTTCTCACTACTTTCACTTTGAATTGCTGAAAGAACCTTCTGCTGATCTCTTTCTCTTCTGAGATATTTCAGAAGCAATTTCTGCCTTGGTTAGCATTCCTATGGAGATGACATTCCATGCAATATTCATCTACTTACATGCCTCAGTTATTATGACAGTTCCTAAATACACAGTGTATCACTTCTGTGAAACCCAAATACTTCTGAGTTAAGTTTCCTCCTCTGTTTCACATCATTAACCTCACCAGAACTGTGCCCAACACGGTTCCTAGCTCAGGTATTCTGGCTGTGGGATAAACTGAAATCAGTTTGTATGTGAGCATGATTTCCTCTTTCAAGTATCTCTACATCTGCCCATTGCCACACCTGGATCATTGGCAGAATCCAGATTTCTGCTCCCCTTATCTGTGCTTAAATTACTACCCAAGTATTAACTAGTCTCACTACTGCTTTCCAATCTTTTTTAAACATGCTTACCACTGCCTTCTATAATTTCAATACACCTCAGTTCTGTAAAGACTGTCTTCTTCACCAACGATTCAAAACCCAAACATCATTTTCAGGAGGCAACTTGAACATTCCTACTTGAATTTCAAAACTACTGTTTGACTCTCAGGATGGACTTCTCTTCATTTTTCAGCATACATATTACTGCTGACTTGTGCCCTTCTTCACAACACTCTGCATCAGCTCCACAAAAATTAGATAGATTTTACTTGTACTTTTCAGCTTACTTGAAACTATCACTTGGTTTTGGTTTTTTTTCCGGAGCATGGATTTACTTTCTTTTTCACACACAGTCTCCAAGTAAATGCAAAACAAATCTATGCCACTGGTCAGCTACTGGGCAGAAAGCATCAAAAAACCCAGTCCTGCATCAAAAAACCCAGTCCTGCTTTATACATTTTGAGGGAATGTGCCTTTATCAAATATTAAAAGCCCAAACCCACTGACTTACCTGAAAGCATCATACCCAATCACACTGGTGTGCTCAAGGTCAGCCGTAGCAAAAGCCTTTCTGATTTCTTTGGCATGAGATTCAGTCATGTTCTTCAGTTTGTTGAGGACAGCAGCAATATCAGACATGGGGAACTTAAGAGAGGAAAGTAAGACATAGATTATAAAGACCTGAAGGACAGGATGCCATCCAGAGGGACCTGTCCAAGCTGGAAAAAGGGGCCCATGGGAACCCCAGTAAGACCAAGTGCAAGGTGCTGGTCTCAATTCCTGGCATCAATCCAGGCTGGGGGGTGAACAGATGGACAGCAGCCCTGGGAGAAGATACTGGGGTCTGGTGGGTGAGGGCTGGACATGCCCCAGCTGTGTGCACTACTGGAGCAAGTCCAGAGGAGACACCAAGGTGATCAGAGGGCTGGAGCACCCCTGCTCTGAGGAAAGGCTGAGAACTGGGGTTGTTCAGCCTGGAGAAGAGAAGGCTCTGGGGTGACCTCACTGTGGCCTTTCAGCGCCTGCAGGGAGCTGACAAAGATGGAGAGAGACTGTTTACAAGGGCCTGGAGCGGCAGGGAATGGCTTCAAACTGAGAGTAGGGTTAGGTCAGATATTAAGAGGCTTTTCTTTACTGTGAGGGTGGTGAGGCCCTGGCACAGGGTGCCCAGAGCAGCTGTGGCTGCCCCATCCCTGAAGGTGCTCAAGGCCAGGCTGGATGAGGCTCTGAGCAGCCTGGGATAGTGGAAGGCGTCTCTGCCCATTGCAGTGGGGATGGAACAAGAGGATCTTTAAGGTCTCTTCCATCACCAAGGCATTCCAGTCCAAGCCATTCTATGAAAAGCACTCTGCAACCCACCATGTGTCTCATCAAGGTGTAGAGCAGTACTGAACTGCAGAGTATTACTCATTTTCTCCTTTCCTCACTTCAAATGCATAAATCACCACTGTGTTAAGCTTGGAGGGAAGCTTGTTACTGAAAAAAAAAGTTGCTTCCTTTCAAGAATATAAACAATTAAACAAAAATCATCAGATCATGTATTCTCAGAAAGTTTAGTGCAGCTACATAAAAGAATATCCATTTTTGGTTGAAACATTGCATTTTTAAAGCAGATGTAGAAACATTTAAGGTACAGTTCTAATAACTTAGTCCTCATTTTATGTTGGAATTCTCAAGTCATAAATTTCACCAAGTTAAAGTTAATTTTTCACCATTGGCTCCATGAAATGTTCCAACAGACAGTTTCATTCATAGTGGACTACATTGTCTTACGTACTCAAAATTAGCAGATTGGAAATTTTTTAGGAACCAATTTTACCTGTTATGTATAAAAATGTTTAAATGTTTATTTCTTCCTAAATGGACCATTAAAATAAAATTGAACTCAGATTAAATAGAACTGAAGCTCTAAGCCTTTCAATCTATGTTCAGATTGTTGTGTTAGCGCTCTACCAAAAAGATTTGCTATACTCATTTTTAATATAAAACATAGAAGTATTTAGTCATTAAATTGGGGGTATGAATCAAGTATGATTATCTGCCATGTCCTTACATCTGTCATGCTCTGCCTACCTTAAAAAAGCACAATGAACTGCCTGGAAATAGTTTTCTCCCATTTTTTCCAATAGCAATTATTTGAAATTGGGTATGACTGGTATTAAGGACCAGGATATAAAAATGGGGCCTCAGTTCCAACTATGCTGAAGTGTGTCTACAGCTTTGTATCAGTTCAAAGTGATCTAGAAAAGGGTATTTAAAGTCCCTCTGGCACTGCCAGAGCAGTATGAATTGATCCAGGTTTCATCAATACATCAGTGCTTGCAGGTTTTCTCAGAATTGGAGAAGACAATTTCCACCTATGCCAAAACCCCAGGTGCAGCCCTGGCAGGCAGTGCCCTGCAAGGCAGTGGTTTGGAGCAGCTGGACCAGCAATCAAAGAGTTTTAGAGGCAGCAGCTTTGCCAGGCCCCTCTCCAAAATGTTTGGGCCATAAGCACACAGCCTTCTGCTGATCAGGCAAGGACCAGGGGGAAGGGACTGAGCAGAAGGATTCAGAGAGCAGAGTGTTTCAGGATGGACAAAGTGTTCTGGATATTTAAGAGCCTGTCTTCTCTACATTATCAAAAGAGCTATTTTTACATCTTTTTTTCCTAAACAACACATTCCAGACACCTACAAAGGCACTGAGTATCTGAGCAGCATGGCAATAATTTCACCAGCTTTCCCCCTTCTCGTGTAACTCCTGACATGTTTCTAAGTCACAGTCCAGCCTTGTTTGTCTTGCTTAAGTCAGAGGTTTCTATGCTGAATTCAATGGTAGTAAAATCCTCTTCCATGTTTCTGCTGCAGCAGACAGCAAAGTTGGGACAATTGAGACTGTTCAGAGATGTTGAATTCCCTTCCAGTGATGCCTTATTTGAAACAGCCCTCCCCAAACCTGGATAATACCTGTGCACAACACACTTGTTCTGTTTGCAAGCAAATCTACACTTTCTAAATAAATATTTTTCCCTCAAATTTAAAAAGAAACCAGAAGTGCTGAAAAATTTTGAACTGGGTCCCTGAAGTTACTTTCAATAAAAGTGGCAATCAAAATGACCAGACTCAGGGATTTTTCTCTCCCTTTAACATAAAAACAATAGAATAAGTATAATTTTGAAACAGAAAATTAGAACTTTCCAAATATCTTAGATGGTGTCAAGAAAATTTTTAATATCTGCCTGCACTATGATTACCAATCAAAATTTCATCTAAATCATGATATGCCTATAAAACTCTGGTCAAAATGGCAATTTCTATGAAAAAAAAATTCCATACAGATTTCTTTCACCAGTTTTCAGAAAACATACCAATGTGTTCTGCTGAAATGAAATCTCTTGTCTATTCAGAAGGAAAATTATTTATTTCACAGTTTTAGAAACAACTAACAAGGAGCCATCTTTAAATTGCTTCCCCTTCCTCCAAACAATCTTCCAGCTCTGATCTCCTCTAGTAATTGCTGAAGTTGTAATTTGAGTATGTGATGCCCAATGAACTGAGGCAAACTTCTGGAGCTCTGGTCAAAGGATGTGAGTGAAGCACCTACCATTGGGAGAATCAACCCTTTTTTCTACCACCTGCATTAAAACCTTAGCTGTGCAAAGCACCTTTCAAAATTCACTTTAAGGATGTATTTTCAATGTTGCCTCTTCCCATTTTGGAGATTTTATTTTGATACCAGATAATCATTTAGTCTGGAGAACTAAAGTCTCATCCATTTGATCCAGGACAATCAATGCAAACAACATTCCAAAGAACATTTCCAATCTAAGGACGAGCTCAGCATTCTGCAGAAAAGGTTTGGTTTTGTTGCTGCTAAGAGGAGAAGGAAGGAAACACACTGGATTGTATTTTTAAGGTTTCAGCTTTGTATTTTCCTGCTTTAAGCATTTAGCAGCCTTAGCATTTTACATCCAAAGCATTTTGCAGATCTTCCTCGTTGTTCAGGGAAGGCAGATGGTGCTAATCCACACTAATTTACAAAAAAAATTGCACCATTCTGCTAAAGTATAAAGCACCAGAGGCATCCTAGCTTACAATTTATTGTTTCTCTCCCCTCTGAAGGCAACAAAAAAAGACAGTGAAACTCACTAAACACTGTAAGCTTGAATTCCTGACTGTGACACCAATTTCTAATATTACGAGGGAAACGTTTTGGCAGGAAAACATTTGAACCCAAAAAAGCAAATCAGAACAGAAAACAGCCTCATGAGTAAGACTAAACTGGATGTGTCCACATCTTGAGTACTGAACACTGCTCCAATCTCCACATCTCACAGTTAATTTGCAAGAACAGACTAAAAGGGGGTGAGACTCAACTCCACAGGATGAGGCTGAGGGGGAAGAATGTCTTAGATTGACAAAATTATGGAAGTGGTGCATAAGGTGAATGGGATCTTCCCCAAACCCCAGAACAGTAGAACTGGCCTTGAAACTAGTGGGAGGCTGGTTTAAAACAGATAAAAGATACTTCTTTTATCAGACATTTGTTTTTCATAGCAGGCAGTGAACTTTTCAACTTACTGCCACAGAAACTTGTGGGAGCTGACAGAATCTGTAGGTTCAGCAAGGGTTAGATCAGCTCAGGGACAAGAGGTTCATGAGCAGCTTCAAGAAGGAATAGGCAGGGATATCCCTTGTCACAACCCCTAAAACAGTCTGAGTGGATTCTGAGAAAGGAAAAGGGAATGGACAGTAAAGAGTGGCCAGACTTGCAAGCACTCCCAGCTGGCATCTCCTAAATCCACTGCTAGACAGAGAGCACTGGGCTGTGAACTTTGGGTGAGGAAACAGTATAAATAATTCTGAAAAATATATGGATAAACCACAGCTCTGAGAGATAACAGAAATTAACAAGAGCCTGCTTCACCTCATTTGCATTCTTCTCCATGTAGTTGAACGTGTATTCATCAGCATCCACCAAAAGAAAGTAGTGACCATGGAAACAAACTCTGGCTCCAACAAACAGATCCTGAGCCTTGTAGTATTCAGATGGCTCACTCTTAAAGACTTCCTGCCCAGGCTTCTTAATGCGACCTCTTTCCAGGAACTTCCCACCAGGTATCCCTGTGGGAATAGAAATAAAAATAATTAATACAGCTTTACTTGAAAAAAAAAACCCAAAACCACACACATACACAAAACATCCAAGCCATCAACAAAAAGACACCCCAAAGCAGATGATTTGTATTTCAATACCATGTTTTGTGCTCCAGTTTCCCGTCTCAGAACACTCTCTTCCCCTCCCTCTCTCTGCTAAAAGTGTCTCTTGCCAGTGGCCACAGCAGCAGTTACATTGTGCACATTCTGTGACATGTCTCATTTGAATGCCTGCCAAACACCTTCCCTGCTTTGCTTTTCTTTAAAATGGGACAGAAATGTACCTCTTCAAATGGTTCCCATAACCCTGTGGCCAGCCTTGGAACTGGCCCTTGAGAAACCTAAGATCCAAAAAGTAAGATGCAGGCAATTTTCCTTAAACTGTTAAAAGCAGAAAAAGGAAAATAAAAATCACAACTAAGAGAGTGCTGTCCTGTGAATATTGTGAATTCTGATGCACTGTAATTCTAACTGCTTTTAAAGGGCTTTTGAATTTTTTTTTTAAATGTAGGAGTGACATGACACTGTCTTCCACACATTGTTCTGCCCATGCAGTTTAATTGTGATCTGCTCTTTGCTTTGTGAGGTGGGTATGTCACATGGCTCCTTTTCCCAGTATAATGACTTTATTTGTGTCACTAGAAACTGCACAAGGTACTCAAGGGTGGGTAAGATGCTAAAAGGAACATTTCACTTTCCTGTATTAACTTCTGGTGTACCACAGGACTGCATTGCATGTACCAAGCTTTCTGGAAAACCTGTCACAGGTTTAGTTTCACTGGGTGCCCTACAACAACTCTGGAGTTTGCTTCCTGTTGATATTTGAGCTTCCAAGCCAAAAGCCAAAAAGCTTATTTTAGTAACATTTAATGATGCCTTAATATCAGGTAGTGATGCAAGTCCAATAAAAGGCTGATGAACAGTGTAATCAAATGTCAAAATTATAAATGAATGTGAAACCCAAACTACTTATTAACCAGAGTTTGGAGCAGATGTCTGTCTTAATTGCTTTATTAGTACCATAAAAGACAAAAAACCCTCGACTGTGGTAATCATCAGACCTTGCTTGAATCAAAAAACAATTCAAATCATTAATGTGACTCTAATGGTAACACATTCCTTTTCATCCAGCTATAAAAACAAATAAGAAAATTTAGGTTATATAATCCTGGCAACTGTTTTTAATATTTAATATTTCTCTGTAAGACTGGAAATTCACTCTTGCCTCTCTATTTCCCTGCAATTGTGCACCTTCTTCTGTCCCACGATGGTTTTTTAAATGTTACAGGTTAATACATTACAAGTGGTATAAAGAAAAATGACTGCAAATATCTCATTAAGTTAGAGATTTTACACTGAAACCTGATAAGGAGTTTTGATGGAAATCTACAAAAGCCAGGCTCAAAGCACAAAATAAACACCACCACGAAAGACCCTCTTCCATTAAGATCAGATCAGAGTTTGCAGGTGTTTGTACAGCTGTTGGCTGGGGTTTAGACTTAGTAAAAAAGGGGTTGTGATCTTCTTCAGGGGGAGCCAAAATTCTCATGCTTTGATCCTCATCTCAAGAAGTGCTTCAAGATGTCCAGCCCTGTGAATTTCATAGAGTTTCAGTGTTACTAATGTTAGAGTGAAGTACTTCTCTGAAACTTCAGGTTGCTGAACAGAGGAAACTAAGAGCAACTTACTACTTCCATTTTAGGACTGGGATTTGAAGCATTACTTGCCAGTTTGTACCAGTTCATGTAAACAAAGAGGCAAAAATAGCCCTCTGAACCTGTGCACAACAGGGATGGTGAGGTTGTTATTTTGGATGCCTTACTCCTTTTCCTTAGCCATTCCTACCTGGCCTCTGCAAAGCCTTCTCATTCTTAACATTGAAGAAACTCATTCACTTTTGCTTCAGACATGACTAAAATGAGGGAGGGATAGTGAGAGAAAAGTAGAAAGAAAAGGAAGGTGGGAACAAACAAACTTCTGCAGACCTAGGCCTCTTTCCAACTGCTGCTCTACCTCCTCCACCACGTCCCCATCCTTATCCTGCCTCTTCAATGCTGTTCTCACTAAACTCTCCAGTGGCCAGGTCTCAGCCACATTTCACCTTTCTACCACCTCTAAAAGTCAGCTACTCCCTCCATTTTAACAACCCAGAGAAGTTTAAAGTCCCCTTACAGACATATGTCTTTCATATGTCTCTTGTTACTATTAGTGGGCAAATTTGCCCAGTTATTGTTTCACATTTTATTTGACCAGCAATATTCAACAGGCTCCAGATGAAATCCCAGCACATATTCTCATTCCAAAATAAAAGGAAGGAAGGCAGGCAGCAATCTCTGGCCTGGCACTCAAGCTGCTGATGGCTTGACCAGATGACCACATCTGCTCTGCAGTGTGTGGCTTTGACTCTTCTCTGAGTGCTGTGGGGTAAATCTGGGCTCTCAGGTCACAGCTATTTTTACTGTGTGGTCAAGGCTCTCTGAGGCCTTGTCTAGGTGGAATGGTGCAAAGAAGAACTAGAAGTCACTGAACAGGTAGTACACATGCTTGGGGTCCCAGATTCAAAATGACCCCTGGCAGCATTACATATTAAATACATACATAAATGTGTGTGTGTGTGTATTTAGTTGTGACAAAAGAAATTGCATAAATTACAGACCACTGGATGCCAGGAAGTGAGTAAAACATTGATAACAGGACACTGCTGCCATAAAAGTGCTAAATCTTGATGTTGTAGTGGAACAGGACTAACTGGGAATGCTCATTGAAATCCTAACCTGGTACTCTCCCTTTTCAAAACACTTCTCAGAGAATTGCTTGTGTTTTAGTTGGGGTAAGGTCCCCATTTTGCATTCATAATATAGTTGGATAAAAGCAGAGATGCCATCAGAGGTTCTTTGGATTGAAAAGGCACTTCTGGATGTTAACTGCTCTGAAATTATTGCTGAAGGTGTTTTGTGGGCTTCACAGAAAGACACTTAGCTCTCCAACAGGGTCATGCTTAGCCAAAAGTCCCCCATCTCTCTGAATTACAGAATGACTTCCTGACATCTTTCACAATGCTGTGTCCTTCCATCTGTGCACAAGACACTTCAGGAGAATAAAAATAAAAAGATGCTTGGAAATCACAAAACCTTTCATATCCTCAGCTGGAGGCAGCATAAAACAGGCAACAGTGGCCAAAAGAATTGAAACACGACAACATTTGGCAACCATGCTCCAGCAATAGGAGAGATGTGATCAAGCAACTGAGCAGTAACAAAGCATTTATTTGTCACTTAAACACTGTCAGTCTGGCTCTTGGAATATAGATCAGTACTGTACACAAACACACATCCAGACTCCAGCACAGGGCAATCTTCCCTCTTTAAATGCTCATCACTCCATGATTAATGGTAAAGTATGTTAGAAAGTGTCACAGCTGTTTAGCTTTCATGAGCTGCTTCTACACAACAGATCCTGTATAGGTTTCATAACACAATTTTGCAAAACAAAGGATTTAGCCTTTCATTCTTGATGTCTTGTATTTCCTGTCCCTATTTATCATCAGTTACAATACTATTGCTGTATGTTATCCACAACAAAAGCAAATGTTTAAAGGTCAGATTTTCAAATTAAATTGTAATAAAAGTTCTAATGCATTACACTTGCAGTTCCCAAAGGATATTGTGGAGTACTGTCATGCAATGAACAATGTAATTCTGAGTGAGGAAGATCATGAATTACTATGACATCCAGCTATGCAAGATAAAGCAGCAGGCCTGCTGATGTAATTCCCATTGCATTTAAAAATCCACATCCCTGCTTCTGCTACTGCTGAGTCTGGCCACAATGTTTACTCTACAGTCTAACCAAATGAGCAGGGGAACTGGGGCTGATTAGAGACATTGCTACATCCTACCTGAGTTTCTCTCTGCATATTCAAAAATTAGGATGGTGTCATCGCTCAGGAAGAAGGAAATAATGAATTTCCTGTCCTTGTCGATAGGATGGTCCGTGATGAATTTCGCCCCAAAGCGCAGTACGTGGCTTTCCATCCCATACCTAAAAAAGCAAAGCAACAGGTAAGGAACCAAAAACAGAGCATGAGAAAAGTTTTCACCCCCAGGAGATGCCTTCTCCTGCGTTTAGTAACATACATTAATTGTGTTATTACTGCACCAAGAAGGAAAATGGCATAAGATTCACTACTTTGTCAGAAACCATTTTCATCTTAAATTAACAGAACCAGATAGAGTCAGCCAGATAGAAAGGAATAATTTTCAGGGGAAAATTACTTCTCTGCCACAGGTCTGGAATTAATTTTTATTCAAGTTGAGTTGCAAATCAAGTCCCAAGTTTCTTTCCAGAAAATTTATAAAGAAAGAACACATTTATGTATGTATATTTTCAAACCAAATTCTGAATAGCAATTCATATAAGGATTATCTCCCACAAGTTCAGGTCCATCAGATGACCTTACTAGTTGGATATTTATTAAGTGATTCTGTTTTAAATAATTTGCAGTGTCTGTATATGCACTATTGATATATTCCCAAGCCTTTTCTAACAGCTTTCCTCTTCTACAGAGATTCTCCAGATGAATCTTTAGCAGGAGACTTTGCTTTTTTGCTTTAGCTTCAACAACTGCTGCCTGATAAACCATTTCATAATGGAAAACAAAGGGTTAAAGCTTTAGTAGTGCTACAGCAAACTGCATGAAATTCAGCAGGCAAAAACAAAAGTAAGTATCAGAAAGTCAAACAGAAAAACAAATCTGTGTTGGTCTGCTGGATCATCCAAAATTCCTGACTAATGCCTGGACTAAGATTTCTGTCAAACTCCCACTGCAGACAGCAGAGGGAAGGAGGTAGAGGAGGGAAGGGTCATAATGTTTGCCTTCTCCAATGAGAAATTCTGCAAAGTTTGCAGGAAATTGGAGTACCATGTCACTAACCCAGGCCTCATGCACCCGTCCCTTAAAAGTCTGATGACCTGTATATTTTGCTGAAAAAAAAATTATTTCCCCACATAACATTTATCTCCTTCACAAAAATACATAATTTAAAAAAACTGAAATTATTCTTCACACACAATACCTGTCTTTCATGAGGAATTGCCTATAATCCTTATGGACAGGCTTGAGAACCACACTCTTACAGTAGCGCAAAGAATCTTCTTCAGAACCAAATCCGTTATAAGGAGGAGGAATTTTTTCTGGTTCTGGAGGTGGTGGAGTCTTGTACTGAACTGGGGTGAAATCCACTGCAGCAAAGAGAGCAAGAGTGATTTGTTACTGCTGTGATTAAGCCATTTTACCAAGGATTTAAACTTCCAATATGAATACTTATTAGCCTATTTCTGTAACAGACCACTGATCAAAGTCAAACCAGGATCCCTCCTGCTGTTACAGGGTAGAAAAAGACTCCATAGAGCCAACAGCAAAATTATTTCTTCAAGGGTTTCAGGATTTCATCTATAATCTTAAAATGTTTGAAAAATATCATTAAGATACACAGGTAAAAGGAAAGACAAATACAGTTTCAAAATGGGATAAAATAGTAAATTAAAAATTCTAAATTAATTTTTCAGTTTTATCCTTTGAGACAACATGATTAAGTAAATAACTGGCTTATGAATTTCCTGCCCTGTGCTTTTGGCTAGAGGAAAATAAATACATAAATAAATAAAACTTTATTCATTATTTAAAACATACATATATAAAAAGTCTTTGGTACATTAAAGCCAGTAACTTCAGCCCACAACTCACTATATCCAGAGTTTTGGGAAGCTTTGTTTTTCCTCATTTTCCCCAGACTCAAGTCTTGTCTTGCAGTGATCAGTGGTCCTGACTATCCTGGGTACACAGCAGGAGCTGTCCTGTCTCAGCAGAGGCACATCTGGTCAGGGACCTGAACTGAGTTCCCACATAGGAAGCTCCCAAAATGCTTCCCTGACCCTCATTAGTCCTCTCGTGGTGAAACCCTTGTCCCATTTGGCCCTTGTTGCACTTCTGCACTGCCCTTCTGCTTCCAGCTTCCAGTGCCTTCACATAAAACTTCACAGAGGAGCTCAGTCTGCTGCTTCAGTGAAGTTAATGGAAAGTGGAAAGGGTGAGAGGAAAATAAGGTGAGAGGAAAATAAGGAACTTGCATATAGGAGAAAGCAAATGGGCAGACCTGAGGGAAGTGAAGACATGAGCCATGGGACCACGGGGTAACTCAGGTTAGACAGGACCTTTGTGAGGTCTCCTGCTCAGCACAGGGTCACACTCAGGTCAGAGGGATATAAGAGATATAAGAGACCAGTGTATAAAAGTGGATCCTATGAAACAAAGGCTTTTTTCCTTTAAAACTTAACTTTTCTGGCCAGAACAGAAGAGAGGTGGAAAACCTAAACTTGTAGCATGGGTTTGAGTGCAAATAGAGGAGTATGACAAAACTGCTGTCACTTGAACACTGAACTGGTTTGTGATTAAAATGTTTTAAACATGGCTATATCAGAAGATCAAAGCACAACACTTCTAAAATCTGACTTGTCTAACAGCAGTGTGAGCTGAAAAATAAAGCAAGCATTCAGATGTCAATTTTTCTTTAGCCTAAAAACACGAGGAGTTCTCCTTTGACCTTTACCTCTTAGACAAATGTGGTCTGACTCAAAAAGCTGGTACTTCCACCTGAATCAGTCAAAAAGGGTTTTGCAAAACCATACCAACATTTTTCTTCATAAAAACTACATGTGCCCTTTCTGGGACTCAGAAGCAAAAAGGCCAACCCCAAAGAAAGACCATTCCAAAATTTTCAGTCATTTTCACTATGAAGGAGTATATGTGGGTATAAACATGCACCAAGATCACAGACTCATAGAATTATAGAATGTTTTGGGTTGGAAGGGATCTCAAAGATCATCTCATTCCAACGTCCCCTGTTGGGCAGGGACACTTTCCAGTAGATTAGGTTGCTCAGAGCTCCACTCAGCCTGGCCTTGAAGACCTCCAGGAATCACAGAATCAATTAGATCATCTGAGGTAATCAAGTCCAACCTATGACTGAACACCACCTTATCAACCAGACCATGGCACTGAGTGTCACATCTTTCTTTAAAAACCTGGTGGTGACTCCACTCCCTCCCTGGGCAGCCAATTCCCATGTCTAATCACCCTTTCTGTGAAGAATTTTTTCCTAATGTCCAACCTAAGCCTCCCCTGGTGCAGCTGAAGACTGTTTCCTCTTGTCCTGTCACTGGTTGTCTGGGAGAAGAGCCTGATCCCCACCTGGCTCCAATCTCCTCTTGAAGTTGTAGAGAGTGATAAGGTCACCCAGAGCCTCCTTTTCTCCAGGCTGAACACCCCCAGCTCCCTTGGTCACTCCTTGCAGGACTTGTGCTCCAGACCCTTCCCCAGCTCCATTCCCCTGCTCTGCATGGGGCATCTGAGATTTCTCTGCACAATCTGTTCCAGTGCCTCACCACCCTCACAGCATGGAACTTCCTCCTAATATCTAATCTCAACCCATTCTCTGTCAGTTTGAAGCCATTCATCCTTGTCCTGTCACTCCAGGCCCTTTTCTTGTCCCTTCTCTTCAGGTACTGGAAGATCACATTTAGATCACCCCAAAGCTTTCTCTTCTCCACACTGAACTGCTCCCATTCTCTCAGCCATTCACCACAGCAGAGGTGCTCTTCCCTCTGATCATCTTGGTGCCTCCTCTAGACTCTCTCCAACCCCAGGGCTGGATGCAGCACGGCAGAAGAGCAGATCAGAGAGGCAGAATCCCCCCCTCACCTGCTGCCCACGGTGCTTTGGACACAGCCCTGAACACCCCTGACCTCTGGGCTGTGAGGGCACACGGCCAGGGCATGTCCAGCCCCTCATCCACCAGCACCCCCAAGTCCTTCTCGGCCCGGATACTCTGGATCGGCTCATCCCGCAGCCTGGATTGATACCGGGGGTTGCTCCAGCTCAGATGCAGCACCTTGAACTTTTTTTATTAAACCTCATGAGATTCCTGTTAAACTTTACGAGATGGCCTATTTTCTAAACATCGTTTGTGACCAAAACATCACATTTTCACAGCTCCACAGCGTGTGCCTGATACAGGCAATTCCTGATACCAAAAACAGGTATCAGGCATAGACAGAGGGGGAATGCAAACCCCGATGCCTACAGGGGCTGAGCACCGCAGGAAGCACACGGGATCCCCCGGCGAGATTCTCGCTGGATTCTCGGCTGGATTCTCGGCTGGATTCTCGGCTGGGTTCCCGCTGGATTCCCGCTGGGTTCCCGCTGGATTCCCGCTGGATTCCCGCTGGATTCCCGCTGAATTCTCGATTCCCGCGCCGGGAGCGGCACCGGGAGCGGCGGCTCCGCGCTCCCACAGCGCCACCCGGTGGCGGCGCGGCGGAGGCGGCGAGGGGCTGATGCCGCTCATCAACCCGAGCGCTAATTTTTTAATTACGCAATATGGAACTGCGTCTTTTATCAGACACAGGCGACACCTCTTTGCTCAGGTGTCACAGGTGCTGCCAGAAGCGCTCGGGCACCAGGGCACCTCCGCGGGACCCCTGGCCACAGAGGACAAGCTCCTGTGTTTACACGCTGGTCACAGTCTGCACATTCACACCCACGCATAAGGCATTCATTAAGAGACGCTAAAGCATTTCCCGTTGGTAAACTTTAGCACGTGTGGATGAAAATTAGATTTATAAACTAGAAGGAAATGATAAATTAAGATGAATAATGTGTTAACCTTGGGGGGTTGTGTTGAATCCCTCTCAACTGAAGCTTGGAGTAAGTGAAATCCAAAGGGAAGTTCAGCCCTTTGGTTCCCATCTCATCCCTGAAGTAAAATGATCTTGTGTCATTCATAGAATCATAGAATCACTAATTTTAGAAAAGACCTCTGAGATCAGCAAGTCCAACCACTAAACCAGCACTGTCAGGTCCACCACTAAACCATGTCCTTAACTGCCAGATCTACACATTTTTTTGAACACTTCAGAGATGCTTCAGAGACTCCACTGCTTCCCCAGACAGCCTGTTCTAGCTTGACAACCCTTTCAGTCAAGATTTTTTTCCTAATATCCAATGTAAACCTCCCCTGGCACAACTTGAGGCTATTTCATCTTGTCCTGTCACTTGTTATCTGGCAGAAGAGACTGACCCCCACCTGTCTAGGTTTACTAAAGAGAAAAATACAAACATCCAGCCTCGTGTCACCTATATTTTCCAGGATTTTAGAGGATTATGTATTCATATTCTCTACTGTGAATGAGGAAATTCAGAAAGAAATGGCCATGGAGAAATACAGGTTACAAAACTAGTCAAAAACTCATTTCTGCAACTTGTGAAGAGCCAACCACCTGATCCCAAAACTCATTTCATCTTTGCTCTGCCTCACAGTATTAGGGCAGACTCAGACAGACAGCTGGCACTTACACACAAAATGCACTCTTCTCAAGGTGATCACCAGTGTTTAAGAAAATTACCTCTGTCCAGTCTGGAAAAGGAATCAATGCTCCCTTCTTCCAGGCTGTAACATCTTCAGTGTGAATTTACAGTGAATAGAGAGTAAAGTGAAGGTCTGGGATTACAAATTTCTACTTCCAGAAAGAATAGCACAGATATTTTTGCCATGGAGAGTTTCACCCCTTGTTACTGCAGTAACTTATGAGGTTATTTTACCTCATTTATCAAACATGGACTACATACTTGTAGCTTTCTCACAACTTCAAAATCTGAGTGAGGCTGGAACAACTACTGGAAACAGCAAGAAACAACAGTTCCACTCCCATCTTTAGCATATAAACAATTTGAAGATAGCAAAGTCTTTTTGGTAAGAAAAACTACATTTCTCAAATAGAATTTGTTGCCAGAGAGGCAGCATTAAACCAGCCTGAATGAGCTTGTCAGCTTTCAGTTTCAATATACATTCTGAGATCTTGGAATACAGTGTGAGATTACCTTCTGCCCTCATTGAAGAACTGCAGGAAAACTCATGTGTTAGATAAGACCATATTTCAAGGAAGAGCCCAAGTGCTACATAGTTTGGATTAGAATGATAACTATACTGAATATCAGTGTATAGCAGGCAAGAAATTCTGCCTTCAGTGGAAGAGGACAGGCACCTCTAAGCATTAAAGCCAGGCACTGGAGAGAGAAATCCCACTAGACTTGGACTATATAAAGAGGTGGTGATGACCTGGGGAGATGGCAATTAACATGGTGTTCTCTGTGCAGCAGAGATGTATGACAAATAGCTGAGACCTGCTTCTAGTGAGAGTCTGCTTCACAATTGAGGTAAGAAGGAGAATAAGAAGGCAATAAAACCATCTCCACAACTTTTACATGCAAGATTAAAGAAAACCTAGTGCTCACAGAACTGTCCATGTAGCTGAAACATGTCGGTGTTTATCCTTATTCAAAGAAAATCTCCATTTACAGTCTTACTTTATGATAATTACAGCTACCTGGGCAAAGAAAAAGGCATCTGTATATTCACAAACATATTTAGAAGCTGCTGCTCAGTCTCCACCACGTGTAGTGGAGAGGTTAAACACCAGTGACCTCTGAGGAGCCTCGTGAAAATTGGCAGCAGGCTCTAATGCCCCGCCGAGGGAAAGCAAGGAGTCAGCTGTTATCCCTGTTATCCAGGAGCAGCTGCCTGGCCAGCAGCACACGGCTCTGCCCCGGCAGCGGGTCAGGGACGGAGCCTGAGAAATGAGGGGGTGGGAGGGGTGGAGAGCCGGGACAGGACAGGGATTGCAGGGTGCTGTGAAAAGGCTCGACAGCCACGCTTGGGAGGTGCCAGGACAGGGAAGAAAAAGCAGTAGGAAACCAGATTTTCCTGGGTTTGTTCCAGTATTGTCATAGAATCACCCAAAGATACTTGAGTAGTCTGTTTTTTAACAAAAAATACTTTATACTCTGTGCTAAGATACTGTATTAAGTGAGAAGTAGCAGCTTCCCCACATTGCACATCAGCTTATTTCTCATTTCAGCAGGATGACCACAATACCCACATGGCTACAGAGTCTCTTTCTCCTCCTCTGAGCTGCAGTGGCAAGTCTGGACAGATAATATCACACATTAACGCCTTTTTCTCTTGCATTCATAGTACTTCTGGGTGATAGTAATGCCATCAGCTTCCTACTAAGAGCATTAGCTATGTTCATCCATGGAAAAACTCTGCTTTTCACAAACATTAAAATAGGCAAACCCCATATTAGAAATACATCATTTTCTTCAAGAGAAGTCTAAACTACTCTTCATTCTCCTAAAAGGTAAATTCTGTGGGCAAGCAACTTGTGCTGAAACAGCAGACTCAAAAATAAATGTCAGCCTCTCTAATGGCTTTGGCAGAAGAGCATAAATTGAAGGGGAGTAATGTAAAAACACAATAACAAAACAGCTGGATTGATGCCATGAGGTGCTGAGTACTGTGCCTTGATGTAAGAACTAATTTATCCACTTGCTTACTCTTGCTCAAGTAAATGGTCTCCCTGGACTGGAGCTGCAATTAAGTCCGTTCCAGTGTTTAATTGGATCGGAGTGGAATTCCGAGCACTTTGTGGGACTGAGCCCACTGAGAGTACCTTGTACATCCACAGGCACACACAAAACTTAGTGTAAATCACTAAGAGTAAAAGGTGAACACTCACTAGTTCTCTCTAAAACCTGTTTCTAAGCTGAAACCTACCCTGATTCTACTCCTGGTCCCTTCCAGTTAAAAAGTCTTTTTTTTAATCCTTGTGGGGAAAGCAGGAAAGAATTTTACAGCAAAGTGTGTCCTTTAGCTCTAAGAAAGCATTTTCTGTGAACAAGACAGGTTGCATCAAGATGGATAGTTTTCCATGTCAGCCAGAGTCTCTGCCATCATATATCCTTAAAGGTATGTGTAAAATACTTCCCAGTTTCCCAAAGGTCTCAGCTAGAGCACATCTTGTGTGTTTGGAGAGAGCACTGAGAAAAATTATCACAGATAGAAAAGAATGGACTATGAAGAAAGATTGAAAGGTTTTCCCTTAGCAGCAAATGGCCTGGGTTGGGGGCAGGAGAGTAAGGTTTCGTATTGGAATAGTGTTCAAATATGTACAAGGTTACTATTAAAAGAGGATAATGAGCAGTTGTTCCCCAAGTCCAACAGAGGTAAAAGAAAAAATTAACTCTCTCAGTTTACAAAAACTAGCTTTGGAGTAGCTTTTAAGCAGCACTTTTAACTATGAGGTTAGGACAAGATACCTCAGGAGGCAAAGAAATCTCCTTCACTGCAGAACAGGAACATACCAGACCACCTACAGTCCCAGTTTTCTAGAATTCTGCACATCAGCAACTTCTGAATTCCCCTAACTTGCAAACCACCAAACTTTAACATCCCAGAGACATAAACAGTAATTACTGAGCCAGCATTAGAGGAGGGGAAGGGCCTTTGCATTTGTGTATCACTTGTTTTCACTGCTTGCTTGATCCAGGATGGTCAGCTGCATTTCATTTATTGCCTGCCCTGAGTAAGAAATCCCCACTCTCTGTTCAGGATAATTTGCTCAGACAAGGGACATTGTTGCCAAAAAGCAGCAGTTGTCTTGGCTGAAGAAATTCCCAGAACAGAACCCCTTGTTTTGCATCTCTAGATTTAAATTTTTATTACAGATAATACCATGGTTATTGAACATGGCTTCCTCACACAATTGCAAGAACAAGTTTACTTTGGTACAGACATGCTAAAGTATTATTGAAAAAGTCCTAATGAAAAATATTTTACCAATTAATAAATTTAGTGTTTGAATGGCAATGCTACACCATTTAATTCCCCTAATGCAGCACACAAGCTCTGATCCACACACACACTCTCTATGTGATCACAGGATAGCAGAAATAATCTGCTCAGGTGTTTTATTTCACAGTGGGAGGGAAAGGCCATAGTAGGATTTTTCCAACCATCTCTGAATGACTATATTTAGCTATATTTATTGAATGAATAAACTGCCAGAAAATAACTAAGTCATTTTTGCAGGAAGATGTCCATGATGGAACCATTAGCAAGTCTGACTGGGGACATTCAAAGACAGATAAATGAAAGCCCCTATTGTTATTCATTTCCAAAATGCTTTTCCATAATGGACATAGCTACTATATGTTTCCAGAATCTAGTGCTGAAACATCACAGGATACACACTCTAATGGTCCAGAATACACAAAACTGCATTGTAAAAACCAATAGTGTGATAGTCTAAAACTGTCATGTCAGAAAATCTTATTATGTGAGGATTCTGACATCCATATAAAATGAAATATAGTATAAGGGGGAATAATTGAGCTCATTCTACTTACCCACTTTACTACATGCTCTTTATTATTTTCTGACTGCAAACACAGCTATTGGAAGGGGAGGGGGAAGGAGAGAAGAAGTGGCAGTCTATCCATATGACTGTTTTGTCACTGTAGTTTTCAAATAGAGGCATTAGGAGCAGAACATGTACATTATGTGTTAGTTTTCAATAGAGCAATGGATAAGAAAGCCCTTCTGGATTACCTGCAAAATTACTGCTTTGCTGCTAACAGCCTACAACAGATTGTTATTGCTAAAGGCTTTAATGAACATGTTTTGTCAGAAAGAAAATTTGAAGACAGCTCTGTTAAACTCGGAAGTATAAAAATGCTCATAAGGAAAGGATAATTATCACTACTTACCAATTCCATACTTTTTCCTGTAATGTTCTTTAGTGAATTCATCACAATCACAGATTAATATTTGCCTTCCCCAAACATTAATTACTGCCCCTATTTTCAAGTCACTGTCTTTGTAAAATTCCCGATGCACTGCTCCTGTCTAATAAAAGAAGGAACATTTATACAGCAGTTTCATAAGTCTCAGAATCACACAACCTTTCTTAAAACTCAGGTAATTTAATGTGTGTGATTTAACACATAACCTTCAAAGCCCATTGGTAAGTATATTTCACCCCATGTTAAGCTCTTTCACTTTTACAAATGTGGGATTTACATACAGTAAATCTCAGTAGTTCTCATTTGAGCCACTCTCCAGTGGCAGCACAATTCTATAAATAACTCTTTTCATTGCAGAAGATAAAAACCACAGAAATTACAAAAACTACTATAAAGATGTTCAGCAGCTGGAGGCACTCAGTAATTTCTGACCTGCAGATTGTCCCGTATGTACCAGCCTTTGTTTCTTTCTGACTTTCCCAACACGTTGAGCAGAGTGTAATTGGTGATGGTGCCTGGATGATACAGAGGAGCAGGAGCATTCTGCAAGGAAAGAGACCAATTCTTCAGAAATACAGGTGACAGTGAAGAAAGAGAACTCTGCTACCTTAGAACCAGCAGGTTTGTTACACACTGGCTGTTACTGTAGTATTTTCTGGGAGAATTTTAGTAAATTCTAAGGTTCTACCACCAAACCTGAAAGCCAGTGTTTACTCCAAATGCCAGTGTTTATACCAAAAGCCAGGATGTATGCCAGAAGCAGCACTGAGAATCCTACTCTCTATCCAAGGGTAAAGACTCCTTTCTCTTGGAAGCAAACAGAAAGCAAAGGTCAGCACACCCGAAGTACCACATCGTTGTCAACATCTGCTCTAAAGGCTGTTATTTTTGATTGGTAATAATTATAAAAACATGCAAAGAACCATCCAGGGTTGGTCCTACCCACTGCACAAACACAGGAGATTCAAGTCAGCATGTTTCTGTTGGCAAAGATGTATTTTTGTTTCTAATGGGAGTTTTAAAATTACAGTAGTAATTTATCCCAGCAATATCAAACTTAATACACATTTATGTTACTTTTTTTTTTTAATTATGAGTAAACTGCTGGTGCAGGGTAATCAAAATTAGTTATCTTACCACCTCTCCTGACACCTCAGCTTTTGATTCCTCTGCTACCATTCTCAAAATTTCCAGAAGAAGAAACCAGTCCTTAAAATTTCAGCATGCACCTCAGTGGTAAAAGGGGTCTGGTATCATAGAGCCACTGCTAAATCAGCATCTCAGAACACAGACTTACAAGGTAAGAAAAGTGTTGTATTTTGCTGGTAGGTTTTACTACAAAATCTCATGTACATCCATGGCATCACAAATAGATTATCAGTGTTAGAAGGAAAGGAGGAAAAGACTCCCAGTATTTTATTCCATCTTTTGGCTGATGTTATTCTATCAGCAGGATCTGTCTGGACTGATACAGAAGTGTATCTGGATCAGTAATTTTATAACCATAACAGGTTACAGAGGACACAAACCTTTTGAAGATTTCTCTGAGTGGAGCCTTTCTCATGATTAATGCCCAATAAAGCTTATTGATGGATCCTATTGATTTTAACTTGCTTTGCTTAAGGTCTCAAACCCAGAAACTCAATTTTAAGAAATCACACCGATTTGCTATGAAGAAGTGATGTTAAAAAATACTAAAACTGACTTTTCCAAAGGCTGCAAATGTAAGTCATAGATCAAATCTGAATTCACCTCAGTTTTACATAAGCTTATCAATATTAATTAATTTTTTGTCTTCCATTATTGCAGAGCTTTATTAATACAGTTACCTTAATACATTAATATAGGAGAAAGAAAATCATAGATCATCTCTGTGGCTAAATGCTCCTTTCAGTTTAAGAATGACAAGCCTACAGATATTTTTCCATCATTTATTAAGTTACTATATGAATATGCGTGCAAAACCTAAATCATGCAATTATGACTAATACTCTGAAAAGACTTCCTAAATATATTTACAATCCTAATATAGGACTTGTAAAACAAGGCATTCAATATTTCTTAATTAGTGGAAGAATTTGGAATTTTCATTCCTCACCTTTGGAAGCTTATCTCTTTTGAGGAAAAATGGAACTACATCCCGGCCTGAGTTGATTGGTAAAATTTCTCTTATGTCAATAGTATCATCAGCCAAATAATAACGAAGAATCAGCTCCCTTGGGCCAGAAAGTCGGGATTCTGGGTCGTGCCACACACAAAAAAACCCTAAAATTTGTCCATCGAAGTCCAGAAATTGTCTCAAAGTGTCAAAGCGCTCATAAGGGCGCAGAGGATTCGTGGTCACCAGATGTCTCTGGTAAAGGAGAAATGAAGAGAAACTTAATTTTAGGTATTTGCTCTTAAAAACAGGATCATGACTGCACGGTACTGTCTAACCTTAGGACATGGGTTGAGGATTTTTAAATGACACCACACCATTACAATACATGAAACACTATTTATGCCATTATCAAAGAAGTATTTACAGGGTTGCTGCACCCTAAGAAAAAATATTAAAACAATTTTGGATTGGTTTTTGATCCTTGTTTTTCTTGCAACAAGATCCTCTAGATCAGAGAATTGTTAAATTATTTACAGTACAGCTCATATTTTCA
Organism: Notiomystis cincta; assembly: GCA_013398075.1. Lineage (NCBI taxonomy): Eukaryota > Metazoa > Chordata > Aves > Passeriformes > Notiomystidae > Notiomystis > Notiomystis cincta. The sequence continues at coordinate 22,334 of VZRX01022145.1, read as the reverse complement.
AGAAATTGCCTGTGGTAATCAGATGACTAAAATGCCAAATAGCATCACTCTTCCTGATTAACTTCCTTAAAAATTATTTCTTATAGATAATGTGGTGTAAAAAATCAATTCATTCTTTTCCCTTTGGTATTTTCTATCTTTCAACTTTAAAACATAGATTTTTAATTTTTTGATTCATGCTATACAGTTGACAGGTATTGGGTATGTTTGTTCTCCTCTCAAAATATACCCACAGGTCTGAGAAGGAACAGCAAACCTTCAAGTAAAGATACTTTCCAGCTGATGTGACCTATGACAGGGTGCTCTCTGCAGCCATGGTTGCTGCAAAACCAGTAGCACTGTGTAAAACTGGGTGCCAGGATGATGATCCAGCCCAAGGACTGCATTTCTACACTGTTAGTTCACACATACAAATGGTGCCCTGAACAGAGTGTTTTTCCTAAGTCAAAATCCACATGTCCAAAGGGCATTAAAAGGGATAAAATAATCCTTCTCATCTACAAAATTGCTTCCAAAGAAGAATAGTGACAGAGATTGATGAGACAATGTAGCTGAACTGTCTGAGCAGAAAACAATGTTGACTGTGGACAGCTTATAACGAGTCTATACTTCTTTTTACCCCCTAACAGATCTTCTGGCCTTAAAAATCTGAGAGGGAAAAGGCACATTCTATCAGAGCATCAAATCTTAAAATAGGAGAGCAGAACCAAGTTATTGACCTTCCCAGTGCTCTCTTTCCTCCTTCCTGACCCCTGAAATTGCAATAGGCAAACGAACACAGCCACAGAACCAGGTAACACCATCATCATCCATAGAATACCATCTCCAACAACACAGGAGGAATTTCTTCATGGAAAGGGTTGTTAAGCATTGGAAGGGAAAGCCCAGGGAAGTGGTGGAGGTCGCACCCCTGAAGGTGATCAAGGAACACCTGGATGTGGCACTCAGCTCTGGTGTGGGTGACAAGGTGGGGATTGGTCACAGGTTGGACTTGATGATCTCAGAGGTCTTTTCTAACCTAAATGATTCTGTAATTCTGTGAAATATGAGTGTAAATGGTTTACTGCACTTTTCACTGGCCTCATTTTCTACCCCATCCAATTCTGTACCTTCCTTCATACCTTCATTTTCTGGCCGTGTATTCGGAGTCCAGTGAAAACCAATTTAATTCTGCTCAAAGTAGTCCAGAGCAATCAAAAAAAATTACCTCCCACAAATTAGGCACAGAAGTGAAAGCATAAGGCAGCCAGAATCTGCTAAATAATTTTCTGTAGTTCCTCAACAACTGAGAACATGAAGACACAGATTTTAGTAATTTTTTGAGTTCTGAAACTCTTATTTCTCAACCTTTTTCCCCTCTCCATTCTCTTTAGGGACTGATACGCCCAATACTTGCATGTTTTGCTCGTTATTTTTTAAAAAAATAAAATCTAAATGGGTTATGCAGTACCATACATAATGTTGACACAGTCTGACAGTATCAAGACAACTCAGCATGTGTTTATATGCACAGCTGTTACCTACAGGGGCTGAGTAAGGGAAAAGAAACCCATGGCCAGGCTGAGTCACCACAACACAGGACCAGATGTGTTACAAATGCTGCTGTTCACTGGGGGACTGCACAAGCCTGGCAGCATGAATGAAGAGAAACCAACATATTGGTCTGAGAGTGCCTCAGAGACATGGAAATTGTCCTACACACCTCAGTCACAGTCACCTTCCATTACTGCTTCTGAAACCAGAGAAAACTGCAGCAGTTTCCTCACTGGGAGCACTAAGGATGCCACAGACACAGGGAGTGTCTGCATCTTTCAGAGCACCAGATCTGTCACAACAGGCTGCACACTGGGGGCCAACAGTCCTAAGAGTCAGGTCAAGTGCCATCTGCACTCATATTAATAAAGAAAAACAGAACTGAAAGAAACTTGTCATTATTCCCAGCAGAAAACATCACTCCCATTACTACTCCCAGAGACAAAAAAAAAANCAGGTCAAGTGCCATCTGCACTCATATTAATAAAGAAAAACAGAACTGAAAGAAACTTGTCATTATTCCCAGCAGAAAACATCACTCCCATTACTACTCCCAGAGACAAAAAAAAAACACAAACCACAAATCCTGCAAAGATAAATCCACATAGAATCATACAATCTAGGAGTTGGGAGACTTTTGGAGAGGTGTATGTTCATGTGTATGTGTTCCCACACACTTACAAAAGAGGCAAGCAAATAAAACCTCGTAAGTGTTAAAACTGCAGAGCACTGGGTTCTGTATGGCAGAAGAATTTGCTTTACACATGCAAAGAGCTGTTAAAAGCATGTAGGGGTAGAGATGAAAGATAACATATGAATAGAAGAAAGGAGTCTGCAGGAAGGAAGCTATGGGTGGGCTTGTACCACAATCTCAATTAGATCTTCCTTTAAACACTTTAAAAGTGCTTATTACCATTAGATTAGCTCAAGCAAAATCATAATTAGAACATATAAATTACAGTAGAACATGTAATAGGTACACTTTTTTTTGTTTCAGTTTAATAGTGAAAGGTTTATATTATTTTTCCTAATTAATTTCGTTCTGTTTTAAAAGGTGTGTGAACACATCAAGAGAAAATTATTTCAATATACAACATAGTACAATGAGCCACATACCAAAATTTTTAAATTCAAGCTTTCCCTTGGGATTTACTATGTTGAAATAGCTACTTTCTATTTGATATTAAAGAAATGAATTATGTAATGCATATAACTAAGATACATTCAAATCAGGTTTTATTCAAATGAAGTTTTCACTGCTGCTGCCTCTCCTGACCTGGCGCCGGATTGTGATGTACGGGTCATCCGGGCGGCTTGCAGGAGGATTTACTCTGATTCCCATCTTCCTCAGGAAATTTTTGGTGTACATGTCACAATCTATAATCTTATATTTTCGGCCATAAAAGGTTATTTCTGTGTCGATATTGAAATGGTACATGGTATAGAACTGATCCTCATGAGGAGGTGGAAGTGGAATCTGATGCCGTCGAACAATAGTTCCTGTAAAACAAAATAAATTCATGAAGTAAATAATATTTGCTCTAAAGGTGCATATAAAACTAAGTTTAGAGAAAAAAAGCTGCCCTAGCAAGGAAAAAGAGTGTGACTTATCAAGCATGGAGGTAGGGACATCGAACTGAGCTTCCTTAAGGAGCACATGGAAAGTAGAGACCAGAGAGGTGAGTTGGGCTGATTGCTGGTCTGAAGCAAAGAATCCATCTCAAAACACAGAGCCAGGACCTCACAACCCACAGTCTAACAGGAACATTATCCAAAAGAAAAAGAAAGGAGAGAAGGAGAGAGGAGGAGAAAAAAGAAAGGTATTTGAACTTTGTTAAAGTAATTACACACTTAAATTTCTTATTCATAGTCTTTAAATGGTTGGACTGTTATCCTGACAGCACTGAATTTGATTACATTTTAAGGGCTAAAAAATGTTAAAAGACAAGGAAACTGCTATTGGCCTATCAGCTGAAAACTCAAACACATGGATGAATTCTGTGATGCTTCAAAAGTACTCACTGCTTGTGAGCAAGAGACTGGAACATCTTTCACATGAGGAAATGTTGAGAAAGCTGGGTCTGCTCAGTCTGGAACAGAGATGACTCAAGGTGCAGAAAACCTATCAAAGTTTATAAATAAATACTCCATGGGAGGGAATGAAGAACATGGAGCCAGGCTCTTCTCCATGGTACCCATTGAGAGGATGAGAGCAAATTAAAAGACACAAAATTCCAGCTGAGCACACAAACCAATTTTTTTACTGTGAGTATAATCAAATACTGGAACAGGCTGCCCAAAAGGGTTGCAAAGTCTCCATTCTTGGAGGTACCTGAAACTCAAAAGGACATGGCCTTGGGCATCTGGCTCCAGCTGATTCTGCTTGGGGCAATGGCATAGACTAGACAATCTTAAGGTATCCCTTCCAACCTCGATGATATAGGGATACCACAAATATTTTAGAAATAACTTACAAGAATCAACTTAAATGCTGCAGCCTTAGCTGGTTACACAGATTTGTAAGACATACATTAAAGAAAGACAGGTATGCAGCTGCATGTATGACCAGCTCTGATTTGTTCTGGTTTGCAAAGAACAGTAGATCAGCACAGCTGGGATTATATTTTTTCTTTCAACATTTTGAAAGAACAAGGACAATAGTCAAAGTTTTGCCACATCAATAGCTCAAAACAGCTGTGTGAAAATACCCCACAGAAAATAAGAAGGTGGTCCAGTGTCCCACCCCAGGCTCTTTGCTGTGTTTACCAACCCAACCTCTGTAACACCAGCTTTACAATGTGTATGCCCACTGGCTGAGACTAGATAGGAACAACCAACCCATAATATTATAATAATTACTTGCCACCGTAGGTTCCCAAAGACTTTGAAATTACAGGAATCATAAGAAGTGTTGCAACTTACAAACAAATACAAAGTAAACATGCAAAACCTCCCAAACTAAAAATAGTTCCAGCACCAACCTACTCCTACACTAATAGATTACTAAGCACAATTAGCTGAAGGTCTCTCTCATTATTGCTCACTGGATCTCTTTCCAGTGCCCTCAGCTGTGTGTCTGCTGTGGTCTCTCACTGAACCCCATTTGATGATTTTCCAGCACTGCTCCCTTGTTTTGGAAGTAGGTGAGGGTGCAGGGGGCCTGGGGAGAGAGGGGATAAAGGGAGGCAGAGCAGAAAGGAGAAGGTTACTATTGTGTGCTTTGTTTGGTGTTTGAAGGGCCTTGCTCCTACGTTAGTCCATGGAAATTCTTTATTGCTCACTTTATTTCCCTATGGACTAATTTGTATGAAATACCTTTCTTTACTACATTAGCAGAGTTGTTTGTTAAATCTAATTCCTACAATGAAAACATATCCTTAATTTTTCAGAGGAATAAAGCAACAAAGCAGATTTACTTTATGTTCCCATTAAGATAATTATTTAAGACCCATTCATCATCCTGATGTTTCACATGTACCAAATCCAACATTCTGGTTACTGACCTTTGATTGTAAAATAAACTTTAACCTCTATCTGCTTAAGCATATTACACACCTATTTAGGATGTATCCTCATAAAAGATGTTGGAAAATGTGGGAATTAGCACATTTTAATGGGATGTAAAATTGCATTGCATTAGCTTTAACAAAATCACATACTTTAAAATATTTTACCTGATCTTGGCTAATTCTTAGGTCAATCAACAGACAATGGGTTAAGTCAGAGTGTGCAAACCCTGTTGAATCACTTTAACTAAAATATAATGGTTGATAATTTTCTAATATTAAATGGTTTTAGAGGGTGTATTCACCTCAGATTGGGTGAATAAACCTCAGCTTGTTTTTCATACCACTTTTAAGGGTGGAACACACATGCCCATTTTGTTCTGAGGGAGAAGAATTTCTTTCCTAATGGAAAATGTCTTGTAAAGATAATATCTCTAGCAATCCTTTGCTTTTATTAGGTATCACTGTACATGGTGTACACACACAGAGGGTGCATTTCATAATGCTGAATTTGAAATTTAATAAAACCTGATCAGCTGAGGTTAGGTCTCATCTTTTTTTAAATTGTTCTTCCTTCTGGAAAATAATAAATTTCATCTAGAAATTTGTTGCAAGCCCTTAAAGGAGCATCTGGATGTGCAGTTCTCAGGTTGCTATTGCTGATGGTTCTTTGATTGTCAGTTTATTGAGCAGGACATTCTACTGCACCATCAAGCATTGATTTAAATATTTTCATCTGGTCAGACTAAAACCCTACTCTACTGTGCTCTTGGAAAGGGAGTTGAGGAACTGCTTTTCTCTGACAGTGGTGGTGAAACTGAGCTCCCACACCATCATTTGTAGTATATCTTCTTTTCTCTTGGATCTTTGGATTATTTGACAACCCCAGCAGCTGCTTAAGGAGATGTCACTAGCAGTGAAGGTCTTTTGACAACAAAGCTGGGCAGCAAATTATTTGGTCTCTGCTGCTTCTCTGCTCTGCAGAAGAAATAATGTGGCATCCAAAGTTTCCTCAGCACAGCTCTCTGACTCTGCACAGCTCAAGAGTGCCTTAGAGAGAGAAGAGGAATGAGTAATACCTGGAGTTTGCATATGCTTTGCTTGCACAGAAAAAAGGAGAAGCCACCACTATTATTCCTGCAACAAAAAGAGTTCATCCCCATAAACAAGGAGGCTTCTTACATTCACTTATTCACCCTTCTCAGAACATAGCAAGGTCATGATTTGGCCACCATCAAATATGGCAAAATCACAATTATTTCAAGGCCTCAGGGGGGCTTAAACTCTTAGATAATCTGTTATATTGGAGGAGCTGATGCAACTTCACTTTCCCACTTGTACTTTCCTCTTCAGCCAGCCGGCCTTGGGAACCCAGCCAGGAGGCAGCTCCACTCTCTTTTTCAGCTGGCTGACCTTGGGGAAACCAGCCAGCTGCTCCACTCTGCTCGGGCTTGCAGGGTCTGGATTGCACTGGAAGCTCCACTCAACCCCATGGGAACAGAAATGACCTTTTGATAAGACAGTATCAGCCAGCCACAGTCCTGTTAACTGGGAATTAGATGTACAAAACACTTGCAACTGCCATATCTAGCCTGGCTCTCTATGGGAGAATTTTTTTTTTATACTGAAATAATAATTATCATTCTGGCTGTGGAAGAAGAATTTGGAGTTTGTTATGTGGTCAAGTTTACCATTCTTCTCTCCTTATCTCTACTTGGGCCTTGTGTACTGTGACTGTCCTGCTGTTTCTTGCTTTGATTCTGGTTTCTCAAGTTCAAGGTCTCTGCATTCCTTCCTCAGTATAGATTTTTTTCTAAAGTTTCTAATATTTTCCAAATAGCAAGGTAGCATCCAAAATTAAATTAAGTTTAAATTTCAGTTATTTAGTAGCAACCTTGTAAGTCCAAATTCATGTCCAAGTACAGCAGCCAATTTCATAAAGCAGTTTTTAAAGTCACTGAAACATTTCCCACAGAGCATTTTCTTCATTGGTCCTGAGATTTTGATCAATGGTAAAAGCACATTTTCTGGCTTTTTTTCTCTCTGAAATCAATTTGGTTTAGTTTTGTAAAATCATAACCAAACTTGGAAATTCTTCTAACTTCTTTGACCACTGCTCCTTTACCAGATCTGTCTGCAAGCCTCTCCAAATTTCTTTCTGCAAAACCACAAGCACTAAAAGAGTACAATGGGAAACGATTGCAATTCTCCAACCCCACCATTCCCAGACACCCATTGAGACCATCAAAGTCTCATCTGTGGGTTATGGCACAAGCACTGGTAACCCCATGGCCTCAAGGCATTAACCAGCCAAGCTAAGCTCTACCTTTGATCTACCCTGTCACAGCTCTACCTTCTCTCCAAGAAGCCTCCAGAAAACTGCCAGCCCAGCTGTCTGGTATACATCTTTTTTGACAGGGCAAACATCCAAGTTAAGGTCACTTCTACCTTCTGCCTTCAACAGTTCAATTCTACTTTATCCATCCCTGGTTTTTGCTGTTCCTCCTTCACACAATCCCTTTCCTGCCACTGCAACTCTCCAATTCTTCACACAGACTGAGCCCATCCTGCTCCTGATATCCCCACACCTTTTTCTTCCCACACATCTCCACACCTCTGCTCTTTTGTTCAGTGCAGTTTGCCTTTTAGCAACCCAAGCTCTCTTACAGCTGAACTCTCCTCTACAAATCTCTGGAATTTTAATTAACTGAAAAGTTCTATTTCAGCAGATGTGCAGAGAGCAGTATAATGGTCAAGATCCTGAACTTCAGTTCAGTTCAGCTCCTCACCCTGTTATGACCTTTTCTTTATGATCATGGGTAATATTTTCATTCCTTTGTGCTTCAGTTTACCAGCTTCACAATGCAGACAGTTACACTCCTGCTGTTCTTGGGCTTAAAAATTCCCAGTCAGGATAAAAAATTTTAATAATGTAAGATAGATAGATAGATAGATAGAAAGAATAAAAGAGGAAATGGGACAATTCTTTCTTGAAAATGGTAAGATTAGCAATTAATGATTTAGTATATTTTTTAAGAAACATTGCTTTTGCATGTATTCAACATCAAATACTTAAGAGCCTTTAACATAATAACTCTGTCATTGGTCTTTAGTTATGGAGCATGAAGTCAATCCCCAATTGCATGTGAGTAGAGAATCCTCTGATAGGTGCCTCCATCACCTCTTTCACTCTATATGACAACAAGAATATTTATGTAGATATTTACATCAAATTTTACATCAAACTGTGAGCCCCAAGCACATTCCAAATAGTCCTTGGGCTTTTCAATCTACAGTTTTTCTTCCTTCCTAAACACAACCAATACACAGAGCTTCCTTACCAGCCCAGGTACCAGAGACAAATAAATTATGTGCACTTTGGAGATCCTGGAACTTTTATTTTTAATCCATCAGGCAAATATGTTGTATATATATATATATTTATCCCACATAAAGTACTCAAACAATCTCATAGAGATTTTCAAAACATCCTTGCATGGAAGACTGAGAAAGGTCTTGTTTCTCTCTAATACCATTCAGTTAATTTTAGGTCCAGTATCAAAGGTGATTCCAACAATCATTAACAAAAGATACAGCCAAGGAAACAGGAGGAAATTGTAGTCTTCCTGTCACCAAAGGAACAGGACCAGACTGCCAGGAACATTAGGGCTGAAGAGGCAGCCTGCACAACCCACAGTACAAAGACAATGAAAATAACTCCTCAAAGGAATCAGCTTTGAATTTGCTTTATCCTGCTCTAAAGAATCTGGCTTCCACCTTCTCTCTCAAAGGCATCACCTCTGACTCTCTGTACTTCCTTTGTCAGTGGACATTTGCTCTAAGCCACAAACCCCAGAAGCAGCTGCTCCTGCTCTTGAGGCACACAAAGGAAAACCTAAAGCTGATGATGTCTCGCACCTCTTACGTGTGGGTGCAGGGAGGGGGTGAGGGAAAGAGCCCCAACGTGCTTTTCTTCACAAGAAAAAGCACTTGCCCACGTAGGAGTAGGACAAGGTTTCACTGCATTCAAAATTAGTCCCCGTTGATGAGCCTACAAAAATTCTGGCAAGAACTACTCAGCACAGGGACAGCAGTGCCTGAAGTGCTGGTTTAAGAGATTCACAGGCAATTTTATCCCAGTCCTAACAGCAATGATGGACATAACACCTTCAAATATTATCTTACTCTGTAGACAGAGAAATTGACAGCATCTGCTGATCTGGAACAAAACAGGTTCGTTAAATGGTTAACTTATTTTTGAAAATCGCTGTGCTAAGAATGTATAAAATGAACAAAAACATCTTTGGGGACTGGGAGGTGCAGTCATCCCAAGACATCCTGCTTCTCTGGATCATATCCCTTGAAAACTTTCAATTCTGGCAGTGACCCATGAACACCAAGATGCAGCAGCTGTGTTCCCCCTCTGCAGCAGGATGTTGACCGCTAGGTCACATTTTCTTAACATAAACCAAGTCCAATAATACCCCAGTAAATCAGCTCAGTGAACCCTCCTCCTGAAGCCCTCAGGCTGGTCCCAGTGCAGGGATGTGACACTGAGGCAAGGCAGCTCCTCAACCTAAGAGGCATCAAGGAAGAATTACTGTGCCAAGGGCACTTTAATCATATAAGAACCAAAAGCCAGATGCATAAAAGACTCTTGTCCTCAGTAAGGGCAGAGACACTGCAGTAGCTCATGAACAATTACAGAGCTGCTACAGAACTCCCTGTCAGTGCCAAGAGGGGAGGAGCCAGGCTCAGGAATGGAGATCTAGAACACAAATTGCTTTTGCAGGAGTGACACAACACTGACAAAGACCTTACCACCACATGATTTCAAACTACTGTATTAGAGAAAAAATTGTATGTTTGAGTATGGGAGGGATTCAGCCTTACAAAACTCACATCTTGAGAAACTAAGACAATAAAAAAGTTCACATCAGGATTTGTAACAAGAAAAGACAGTTATAGTTGTGCATTTACATCCCATTTTAGCTATAAGAACTCATATTATGCATCCTTTGGAATGGACCAAGACTGTACTGAAAAAAAGATATAAAGGGGAGAAAAAAGGGGGCCAATAAAAACACATACCTTGACTTAAGCCACTATTTTCCACTACAGGCTCAGTCACTTGAATTGTATCATCTTCAGGGTAGAAATATATTTTACAGTGTCTGATTCTATATGGCTCTTGATCTTTGTCAGCCACTTCTTCTTCAAAATAGGCATCAAAATTCAACACCTATTAAAAACAGTAAATAAATATAAAGCAGCAAAATCTCCAACGCTTTTGCAAAATATGTCAAATAAACTTGTATAGGTTATATGTAACTGAATGTATGGATTTCAGGAGGTGGATTTATTTCTCACAAATGTAAGAACAGAAATCCACATTAAAGCACATAAATTTAAAACTCTTTGCTTGGCATTTTTATTATCACAACATCTAAGCAGAGATGGAACTCTAAAGTAAAGAAATAAATCAAATACAAAACCATCAGCAGGTTGCTTGGAAAATCTTCCAAACAAAGCATTTCTGATAATACAATGAGCTGCCTAGGTATTGAAGCAAATTTTAGACTGCTATTCTATGAATTACTAGAAAATGCAGTGCATGATGACAGCAATGGCTTTACCATCAAGGTAAGTGGAAAGAGTTCTTTTTAAGCAGATCCTGCAATTGTTCAAATGAACAGTACTGAAGACTATCAGAGAGAAATGGCAGTTTTCAGGAGGCATTTACAGCTGTGTGATAGTGGCATTTCACAACTTCCCTGGTTCTGCAGCTCAATGAGTGGGGAAATCTCAGTGAGTGTAGCCACTGCTCTTCATGGTCTCTTGTAATAGCAATAATGCAACAAAAAAAAAACCCACCTTCACAGGGCAGGTGCTCAGTGGCCCTCATACCTGGAGGTCCCAGCTCAAACTCAGACACCATTACACAAATTTTGCACTTCTTGGTACCGTTTTTTAACCACCAACACCAATATCAAAGGAACATGTGAGACGTATCTACTTCCTAGTGCATTGTCTAGCAGGATCCTTGCTTTGGTAAATATGTGCAGAAAGGCATTAATTAAAACAGGTTTCCATCCTGTCCCTCCAACACATTTGGGTCAAATCACTCTTAATCTATACTTGATTTTTCAGACTGGTTTTATTTAATATATGCAATTACTTTTACTCTTGATTCATCAGACAACCTGAAGCATTGAAAAAAAAACCAATTTAGCTGTTCCCTATGTTTCAACAGCATCTAGCAGACCATGAGTTGGAAATGTTTGAAATCTAGTAAGCTGGCTGAGTTCCCTGCATGACAGGAGACACTGATTAATAGTCTGCACTCCTTTTGCATGTGCCTTTGGGAATCTCAAAGTACTTCCATGAGTACTGATGATGGAGAATTTATAACACCTCACAGACAAGAACAACCTCCTTTTCTACATCTTGGGAGAGAGAAGTAGCAGCTTGCCCAGGAGCACACATGAACAGCCACTGTGTGTCCTGCTCAGTCTTCTCAGCCACATTCCCTTCTCTCAGGCAGGTTAAGTGCAAGATGAGAAAAATTCTGATTCCAGAAATTATCTCAAAAGCTCAGATCCTACTGATTTTCAGCAACCATTGAACAGTATGACAGACACATTTTTGGCATCAATTCTCCTGCATTGTGATCCTCCACCACTAGAGAAATAAAATTTAAATTATAATCAAATGACATAACCATTATGTGTTAAACCGGATGGCATCAGATTTTCACACAAAGAAATCTAAAAAACTCAGTTATAGTTTGTTTAATTAGTACAACATGCAACTTTCTGAATAATATACAGTCTTGAAAATAAATTTAAAAATTAATACTTGCCCACATTTGTTGACTATGGATTTCACTGCTTTGTGTATCAAACACAAAAACTCTGGACAAAACATCTGACATACAACAGAGACAACACAAACTCTATCAACCTTCAACATCTCTTCTTTCCATTTGTCTAAACACTGGTGTAGAGTGTCATTTTTGGTGACCAAATGATCCCTCCTGGCCTCCAGCAACTGTTCTGGAATGACCAGGAGCCCTGTGTAAATCTCTTGAACACTCCTTAGAAGGTACTCTGATGGAACCACTGTATCCCAGTCTGAACATCCTGGGGTTCAGCTGACAGGGATCAGATTTTCATTCCTCACTCAGCTTCTGCTAAGCCATGAAATCACTGGAAACATGGAAATTTCTGTACCCTCTTGTCCCTATTCTGTCAGTCCCACTAGAACAGGGACATTTGATGAACATACTGTTCAAGAGCTCTGTTTCATTACTAATTGTTCTTAATTTTGTCAGTGATCTCTTCTGAGAACAGTTGTCTCATGAGACACCAGCCAGGCAAAGCAGTCTGTTTGCACAGAACTCCAAGTTCAATCACATCCTTAATGCACTGGATTTATTTCTTTCCCTGAGCATACACCTATGCCCTGGTTTATTCCATTGGAGGAGTTTGTGCAGGTACTTTGCACTCACACTTTATTCTCTTTATACCCTTCTCAACATGCTAGCATGTGACTGAAATATATGCAGCAACCAACTGCAATTTTGCAGATCAAAGCAGATGATTCAGGAAGCGTGAGGAGGGGAAGGAACAGGAACAAAGATGACTTACTTTTCATTTTGAAGCAAAGTTAGTCTTAAAAATACTCAAAATGTAACACTTCCTAACTCATCTGCAGTACAGAACTACAAAGTTCCCATCCCACTCCTTAAAAATTAAATGTTACCTATGAAAACCAAAAATAACAAAAATTGAATAAACTTTGTGGCACTTTGCAAAGTGTTTCCCTGCCACCTGTGGCAGTCAAATTATAAACATAATTTCAAGCCCAGGAGGCCTTAAGAAATTAAATTTACACCTGCTTCCTATTAGGCAAATAAAATGGCAAAAAATACTTCTCAGCCTACTTCATAATGAAGTTTTATGCCTGTCCTTCCTTCCAATTACTATGGTACTGTGGAAGTTAGAAGCCAAAGTGGTAAGAAAGCAGCTTACATTTCAAAAGATAAACAGCTCTTGTAACATTTTTCATTAAATCCATTCTGCTGAGTCCCAAACTGCAGCACTGGAGGACAGAGCTGCATTCCAGGCTCTTGACTGGGGAAGCTAAATTAGCTGGATAAAAAGTACCCAGTACCAATCTGCCACTGATACAAACACAGGAGCCCTCCAGAGGCCGATTCCGAACCTGCAGACTCCTGTCCTGGACTGCCCTGAGGAGGCACACATGGATCAGATCAGGGATGGCCAAAGGCTGGCAAGCTCCTCCTCTCACCAGCCAAGGCCAGGGCCTGATGCTCGCTGGAAGGTCCCTGTGCCTCCTACTGAGCCCCTTCCCTAACTGGCATCCAAGGCCTGAGAAGGCAACAGAGCCCCCTTGTTCCAAGGACGGGGAAGGAGAAGCAGGTCCAGGCTGGGCTGAAGCCTTCACACCTGGGCACAGGGACCAGGTCACTCCTGAGCACTCTGCTCTGGGAGCAGCCAGGGATCTCAGGCAGAGCCAACCAAAGGCACACAGGCTGTTCCAACCTTCCATTTTCTTCTTGTAGTTCTGCTCTGCTGAAGATGAATGTGTAACTGCACTGCAATTACCTGCATGGCTTCTCTTCTAAAGCAGAAATTACGAGATTTGCCATTCTTCCCAACATTTAAATACCATAATCATTTAGTCATGCAACATTTCTGTGATCTGCTGAACGATTCCTTTTTCTGCATCACTTTCCTTCTCTGATTGTAGGCTTTTTGCTTTAGAAATAAAACATCTCTAAGTAGGATTTAATGTAAATTTAAACATAGAAAGCAACAAAAATGTGCTACAAAATTCTTGTCATCAGAGGTTACAGTTATTTGGTAACTTTTTAACTTTAAAGGTGTCACCTAGCAATAATGCAACAAAAAAAAAACCAACCAAACCAAACAAACAAATAAAACAAAAAACCCAAACAAATAAAAATTTAAAAAAAAAAAAAAACACACAAAAAACCAAACCCTCTAATTTTAAATTCCTGTGTCTATATCAGACATGCTCCATCACACAATAAGAAATCCCACAGAAGTCCAGAAGTCAACAGGACTTTGAGCATGCAAGCATGATGGCATGAGTGAACCCCAAGCATGTAGCACTCCATTGAATTTAATGATTCCCAAGTGCCCATGCACACTTGCTCTTGGACTGGGGTTTACCCAATTCATTCTTACCAGGTTGCCAAATAATTCCTTCACTGTCATCATTTTCATTAAAAAGGAATATGTTACCCTTATTTTTGTTACATTCTGTAGGAGTTGTATCCCAACACAGAAATATTTTTATATATTGCTGTATGGCATGACATGTTTATATTAATTGTCCAATATATTAATGAAAAAAATACCTGCTACTACTCTTTTTTTCTGTCTAGGAGCTCTTTTTTCATGCACAAAATAATCTTCTTAAATATCTTGCTAATGGAATTTCATCCTTATACTCTGACATATTGTAGCTATTCATCAAAAAAAAAAAAAAAAAAAAGAAGAAAGATATGGATTTCTACAAACCTGCTTGTCAAATGCTATCCAGGAAGGAGGATTACTTCTCATCGCTTCAGGATACACACTGCTTGTAGGTTTCAGGGTCTGACCAGGTAAGGGTTCACCTCCTATTCCAGCTTTATCTTCAAACAGCATAGGAACATTATTGCTGTAACCACAGACCTGTGATCTGTGGAAATTTTCTCTCCCAATCTGTCAAAGGTGCAGAAGAAAAAGAGAAAAAATTGTCTGCGTGTTTGTTTTTAAATCCATAATAGCTGGCCATCTAGGCAAGGAAGATTAATCATGCAAAAGTTTCTGTATAATTACTTTTTAATAGACTCTAAAAAAATCTGTAACAACTGGAATGCTGAAAGTGAAGAGGCATTTTTCAGAGATCAATTTGCCAGTCTTATGGACAAAAATGGAATAATATTCCAGTAATTTACCTGGGCTGAGAGACTGGATGGTACCAGATGTTTACCCCACACACACTCCTTCCCTGCAACAAGAATTGAGGCACGTGGTAGAGAAAGAATCAAGTCACCCTCAAGAACTTCTGTAAAAGGTGGAAGGGAAAGGCCTTTCCTACAGCTCTCCAGAGGACAAATGGAAACAGTTCAGCAGCACTCAGAGAACAGCCTGCTCTCGTTATTCATGTCAAAGATCTTATTTACATCCCTGAGTGCAAAATAAATTCCTCTAGAACTGGTGAATACACTTGAATTTTGGGAGGTTGGACCTGAATCAAAAGGCAGACATTCATTCCATCTGGGAGTATTTCAAAAGAAGGTCTCTGTAGTGATTCCTCTATATGATTACTAATTTTTCAAGCAATTAAAGATGAAGTGCTTAAAAATATAGGAACAGCCAACAGCAAAGAAAACTGTCTTGCCCACTCGAATTTCTTGGCTGGGGCTGGAGCCAGTCTTCAAGTGACACAGAAAAGCTTCTGGGCTCACACAAATATCACTCCTATCCCTGGGAATGTCCCTCCTAATGAGCTGCCTGCTTTGCTGGCCAGTTCCCTCCATTAGAGGGAGCCGGTGTGAGCTGGGCTTGGGCAGCAACCCCCTAAAGACCCCACACATCAGTCTCGTAGGAGAGGACAGGGAAATAGGAAAAGCCAATGGAAAATTCAGCTTCCTTCCATGAGCAGCAATCCTGACTTGTTAGCTCCTCTCACTCTGCCATTCTTCCCTGTCTTGCCCTCTCAAATCCTCAAAATAGTTTATCTGGGAAAGCAGAGAAGGGCCACTGCACCCTGGCACACCCAGTAAGGGCAGAGAGGCCATCAGAGCTGTGTCCTCCCTCAGCCTGGGACTGGGGGCACATGAGGGAAGATGAGGCTGAAGTGGGAGGATTTGATGTTATGGGTGAGCACAGTAAAGGCCCTGGGTAGAGGAAAAGGCTGGACAGCAAAATTTTTCACAGCAGCACCAGAGCAAGATGTCAGTAACGTAGCAGGGGGACAAAATTGCCTCCCCACTCCATTTGGAACTCTGGGCATCACTGATTATCACATGCATATATGTAAACCACTACTCCCCCAAAAGGTGTAGACAGTTCTAAGTTAACATCATACATCAAAATATGGTACAAATAATCCTTTTTCATGGTGGCAGCATTCAAGTGCTCTAAGATAAAGCAGCACATGGCCAGCAGAGCAGTTCTGGGAACAAGTGCAAGCAGTGAAGCTGCAAAACCCGAAACTACTCAAGCAGTAATTTCATTCTGCCAGTATGAAAGAGCCAGGAATCTGAAAGGCAGGGAACCAGCTTCATGGCACAGAACATTCAACCCTGGTCATGGGAACTCCTGCACACTGGGGGTCACAGTCTGAACTGTTCACCTGCCTCCAGGTGCTCCAAATCCAATGGCACAGGACACAGAGCTGCTGACACAAACAGCCCAAGCACTGCTTTAGCTTAACCTTGCTTAAAATCCTTCTGCACACCACTTTTGCAAGGACAGCAGTATGAAGAAGAATACTTACTATTTTTACAAATCATTGTTTTTAATACCATGATAATTAATGGCTACACCCTTGCTTAGGTTAAAAAAAAAACCTGACCTAGCCAGCACCCTTTGAAACAGTCATTGCAAAGGAATAAGGTTCACATACTGGGGTCAGAAAAGGTCAGGGCTCTGGAAGGACATCCCCAAAGAAGATGCTTTAAAGGTAAGCAGTGTTTTGAACAAAGGTGGATAAAAAGCATGCAGAACATATCATAATTTAAAGAATAATACAAAGGACACAGAAAAGTACTCCTCAAGATATAACTCAAGAACAAGAGTTACTGAATAAAAGAGAAAATCAATAAAAGGAAATGCTTGTATGCAGACTAGGAGCTCATGAGTCCCCCTACCACAGAGCATGGCTCAAACCAGGCACCTTTGCAGGAATAATATCCAAAATTAAATATTTCATATCAGCACAACTTTGTGAGCTGGGATATAAAATGTCATGCTTCAGTGTGAGCACTGACATTTAGGCATCAGGAGCAGAGCTTCATGTGGTCATCCCACCTCTCCCACAAGAAGTGAGCACAGGTGCTCTCCTGGAATCTGGAACAGACAGGCACCAACAGGAGCTGGCCCCTGCTTTGGAACACACCTGCACTTGGGATGGTTTCTTCTCTCTCCTTTGGGTGCTACTGAACTTCCCTTTCTTCTGCTATTTTTCTTTTTAATAATTTCATTCCTTGGTTAAATGAGAAAAATCTGGGGAGAAGTCAGAAAGGAAGGGAGTTTTCTGCATTTATCGGTTCAAATGTACAGTAGCTACAGTCAAGCTGAATTTTAAAAGGGAATTTTCTAGGCAGAAATATCTGATTTATACTGAAGGTGCTACAGAACAGATCCACTTTCTGGCACAGCAAGTATTTAATTATTTCCCTCTATTACCAAAGCATGTGTTAGGGAGAAAGGCACAGTTAGCAAAGCACAGTGAGAGTGGCAGTTTTCCTGAGCAAAGGAAAGCTTTTCATGTCCTCAAACTTTCTTCTAGAAGCATTTGCTGTTCATATGTTTCTGGGTTTAGCAGCAACAGTATGGCAAGGTGTTCATCAAAGTAATCCAGGTCTCACCCTGCTGGAATTTCCAGAATTTAGGGCTAAAATCACAAGACCCTTAAAATATGATATGAAAAATACATGACCAAACAGCTTCAATTCTGCTGAGAGTCTTTTGTGCCATCCTTGCAACTTTTTAGGATTTGACAAAAAGACCAGATTCTTTTAGATTCCTAATCACAGAATTACTTATCTCCTTCTTCCAAAAAGCACCTAGATCCATAGAAAAAATAATCTCTTCTAAAAGTCTGTACAGTTATTTCTTTAAAAAAAATCCAAAGCAACAACCAAAAAAAAAAGTTTAACAAAAAAGATAACTTATAATTGAGGATCACAAAAGAAAAAAATTACATTTGGAAACTTCAGCTAATGAACTCAGATCACATCCAGCCTAAAATAATGACAGAACATCATGCTACCTCTGCAGTGATATTAAATGACTTCTAAAAGAAATATTTTAGACAGCAGGGAAAGAGCTTGAATGTGTCTGCTGTGCTAATGTAGCTCAACTGAACAGGCTGTGGATCTGCTGAACAAAGCTGGACCTGTTCTGTGTGGTGAGCCTGAAAAGTATTGAGGATGCACTCAGTAGTGGGTAACACAAAGGTCAGGGCTCTCCGACTGCAGCTCCTGGCTGTGCAAACCACCCCCTGCATCCTTGGGGCGGCGCTGCCTCGGGCTCGCTCCATCGTGCTCTGTAACAGAGTCACAGCAAACTCCCCAGGGGCTGCACGTTCCAGCTGAACCAAACACAGCTGGAAACCTCCCAGCACGGCAGCCGGAGTGATGGCAGAGCCCTCCGAGGGCTCTCAGAAGCCACGTTTTTAACTCAGTCCATAGGGGGCTATGGCAGAAGGGGCAGCCCAGTTCTGTACCCGGTATCAGCTGTAATTCCCACCTTGAGAACAGCAGCTGCATCGTGGATGTCCTGCTCAAACCCTTCATGGGGGTGAACTGTGGCATTTCTGAACATTTCCAGGCTCCTGGCTGCTTCAGCTAAGTGACAGAAATAAATGCAAACACTACACACTGTGCCAGTCAAATTCATGTGACTGATTTCAAACTCTTCTATCATCCCCAGCTTGCTGCAGAGGTCTCAGGATGTTCAGGGGTTCAGTGGTACTGGCAAAGGAGAAACACCCTAAGACATTGTCCCCAGCAACTCTCATATCCCTCTAAAAATGTCACAAAATGAGGTGCATTAGTACAGGAAAGGCATGGATCTATTGGAGTGGGTTCAGAGGAGAGCCACAGAAAGAGCAGAGGGCTGGAGCACCTCCTGTGAGGACAAGCTGAGAGAGTTGGGGTTGTTCAGCCCAGAGAAGAGAAAAGACTCCAGGGAGACCTTATTGTGGCTTTCATTTAAGGGGAAATAGGAGAAAAATGGGGACAGAGCAAGAGCAGAGCCTGTTGCAATAGGACAAATATAGTTTGAAATGAAAGGAGAGCTGATGCAGGCTAGGTATAAAGAAGAAATTTTTAACAATGACAATGGTGAAACACTGGGACAGGTTGTCCAGAGAGGTGGTGGATGCCCCATTCCTGGAAATACTCAAGTTCAGGTTGCCCTGAGTAACCTGATCCAGTGGAAGGTGTCCTTGCTCATGGCAGGGGGATTGGCCTGGAAGACCTTTAAAGGTCCCTTCCAGCTCAACCCATTCTGTGATTCTGGCCTGCTCTTACTGCCTGGGAGAAGGCAACAGTGGATAAAGGAAAGGGCCCAAAGTGCAGCCATGAGGGGCAGCTACAGGAAGATTCGGGTTTAGGGGTTATGAACAGACAGAGATCTGGAGAGCAGGGCTGAGGGGCAGGAGACAGTGGAAGGGGTTCAGGAAAGATGGCCAGGGAAAGAAGAAAGGACAGCAGGCACATTGCTTATAAAGGGGTTGGCAAATGTTCTGTCCAGAAAAACTAATGTCCTGTTTTGCAGGTTACAGAGCAGCAGAAAATATTTCAGGCAGGAAACAGAGACAGCCACAGTAGCAGAGCTGAGGGCAATTCCAAGCTTCTGCAATGAACAAGGAAGATGTGGAATTTCTGTAGTTTGCAACAGAATTTTTTTGCAGTTTTTCAAGGATGTATTTTCCCCCTGAGATCTATAAACTTATTGTCCAATTCTCTAAGAAATGCCATGCAGAACTGTTGAATGGAGTTTTCTCTCTGAGAGGTATTTCAAACCTCAGGCAAGAAAATACACTGGTCAGCCAGCACTTGGCAAACCTGACCCACATGAGTATGGGATTCCCACCCTCCCCCTTAGCTGCTGACAGAGGCAAGGACATCAATCCAGTATCAGAAGGAGCAGCTGCCTTTGAGAATGGGAAGCAGAGCAGGAACACCAATAAAGTACCTGTGTTGTAACCAGTGCCATCCCTAACACAGTCCAGGATCAAAATGCACAAACTTTTTCTTGCAGTAATAGAGCAAACCTATTAGAGGCTGCATTTCCATCATGTACCAAAATTCCTGTATTGTCAGACTTCCTCATCACCCACATAAAAAAATACAGGCACTGCTGATGAGCAGCTGATCTTCTGTTTTAAAAGAGGTGAAGGGTTTATTTCTGATGAATGGACTTATGTGTACACAAACTACTGTAATTTTGATTTTGAGCTCTACCTTAAAGCTCTGATCTTCTGGAGGCAGCCCAGCCACCTTATTAAACACATCCAAGGTAGACAGAACACACATGTACTGCCCTTCCATGCCTTTTGTGGGTCTACAGATGAGGCAGGTGGAAGCATCAGGGGCAGAGACAAGAGGATTTCACCAGGAGCTTGAACGGTGATGAGTGGAATTAATGCCCATAATTATAAACCAAGGGCTGACAGGGAGAGCAATCCCCTTTCCCTGTGCATCCTTATTCAGGGAATGCTTTGCCACTGTTGTTTCTGTGCAATAAGAGGGGTTGATGGTGGTGCTCAGTGTCCTAACAGGTGGAAACCCTTTCTTCCTTTTCAATTTATCTACAGCAGTGACACCTTTTTTTCTTTTAAATATGTTGTTCTCAGCCTCTCATCTGTGGAGGTGAGTTGTCATTATTAACTCCACTGTCTCAAGGACTGACAAAAAGAGCATTCTGGAGCCCTAACAAGGGTCTAACCATGGTTTTACAATGCTGTCTCGTGGCAATTTGTGACAGCTTTCACACCTTGAGTTTTCAAAACACACTCACTGCATGTACTTCAGCATGGGATGTTCTGTGCTCTCTGGTAGTAACTCTTCCTAAGCATGTGAAGTTAAATTAAATCAATTAAGTTAAATTGGAGTTTGGAGAACAATAAAGCCACAGATACCACTGAGCTGAGCTATTCTGCTTCCAGCCAGCAGGCACCAAAGGCACACACCTATTGCAGTGTTGCTGATACTCCCACTCAGCACCCACCTCAAGTGTTATACACACAACCAACCCTTCACAACACAAATCTCAATTCAGCAAGACACTGAGTATTCACCACCAGACCTTCTGGTTTTTTCCTTTCTCAAACAACAGCACCCAGCCTGCTGTTTCCAGGGAAGAAGCTGCCTGAAGATCCCCACTGTCTCTAGGCTGGGCTGCTCTTGCAAGAGGTCTGTGTTTGCACACACCTGTGCAGGGCTGACACACCGACTGAGGCTGGGAGTCCACGCATTTCTACAGTTTCATCTCCTGTACCTGGGCAGCTTTGGTGTGTCTGCCTCTCTTGTGTCTATCATAGAATCATAGACTGTTGTAAAAGACCTTAAAGATCATCCATCAACTCCCTTTCACAGGTAGGGACACCTTCCACTAGACCAGGCTGCTCAGAGCTGCACCCAGCCTGGCCTTGAACATTTCCAGCACTGGGGCACTGACGTGTTCTATGGGCAACCTTGGCCACAACATGTTTATAGTGTGAAAATGACAGATTCCCTTCCAGATATTTTAATATTATTAAGAATGTTAAAATATCGTTTCATTTGCCTCCTGAAGGCACCTGCTAGAGTGCAGTGCACAAATCCTGCCTTTCCTCCTGCACTGCTTCACCATCAGAGTGTGTTCAGCAAATTCCTAGCTATCCTTGATGAAAAATTTTGAAGTAGTGATGACAGCCTTCTCTTTTGTTTGCTGTGATAAAATTACCACCTTGTCTCTTTAGCCTGCATTAACAGTATTGGCAACCCTGGAACAGCACATCGGCATCTCTGGCACTGCCACTCTGCAAAGCTTTTTTGGTTTATGTAGAGGGTATCTGTCTCTCTCTGATTTGTTCTGTTAGAGCTGCAACAAGAGCTCAGACTGTCCCATAGCACTGCCAGATGACACAATCAGTGAGGCTGGAAAGCACCTCTGAGACGATCGAGTCCAGCCCGTGACCGACCACCGCCGTGTCACTCGGACCGTGGCACCGAGAGCCTTTCCTTGCACACCTCCGGGAGCAGTGGCTGCACCACCTCCCTGGGCAGCCCAGCCCTGTGTCTAATCAGCCTTTCGGTGCCAAAACTGCTCCTGATGTCCGGCCTAACCCTGCCCTGGCGCAGCTTTAGCCCGCGTTCCTCCCGTCCTGGCGCACAGCACCCTCAGCCCGCCCGAGGCCGGGGCAGCGCAGCGCACCCAGGCGCGCCTCGCCTCCACCTGCGGGGCCGGGGGCGGCAGGAACGGCCCCGCCACGCCCGGGACCGCCTCGGGCACGGTCCCCGAGCCCCGGGGCAGGGCA
>VZRX01022144.1:505009-526237 GCA_013398075.1 Notiomystis cincta | reverse complement strand
GCTAAACTAACAAAGTGTGGTATTTCAGATCACAAAATTAGACTTTTCCCAAGCTTGGAAAATTTGAAATCTCAAATATTGACATTATTCAGATGTTCTCAAAAATTAAATAACAGATTTCTGTTTCATTCCACGGTACTATGTTTCTGCAAGTAATTAATATTCCAGGTATCTTCTGTCATGTGAAAGGTAATAAGACTTTATGTTTCACCGTTGTTGTGATGAAATAATTTGAACAAGAGATGTCTTCAGTGCTTGTGGCAAGAGTGACCACTGCATTTTAAATGCTTTATATGACAACAGAGAGGGTCTCAGCCTGTGAAATGAACGTATATGTAAGAAAATGTAGGAATTTCATATTAACCCCAGTGTTATTCTTGAAACTTGAAAAAGCAGATGTTTTACCTGGCATTGTCTCCACTCATTATGTTTTCTGACCTACAAAGGAACAAGCACTTTCTGATGAAGGGATTATGCACTTATTCTCCACACAGCATCTGCACTGTGTTGGTGTGTCCAGAGCAGTGAGACAAACACGTGAAAGAATCAGTGACAACATTGGCTTTGGGGAACCTTGGCCAAGGGTAAAGGGTGATTTCAATCTTAGTTTTCAATATCTGAAGCACAAAAGGAGAAACTAGATAGTATGCTAAAATGCCTGGATATTAGGCATGTCACACAGTTGAAAATCACTTTCTTAACAACTTGCTCCCATATGAGTAATTAATTAGGTCAACAATGTACTGTGTTTTGAAGTTAAGCACTTTGTAACTGGATAAAAAGGTGACTTTGTCTGTAGGTTATCTTAGTTCCTGTTGCTATTCCTGATTTAGATCTGAGAGCTGAATGCCTATCAGGCAGGATGCAATGTAGTTACTTCATCTCAGCGCCCAAAATATCAGGGCTGAATTTGAACAGTGTTCAGTGTTTCACCCCTGACACCTTACAGCAGCAAATGTCATCTTCCCACAGCAGCAGATATTTTCAACAACTCTTGTTCTAATTTTGATGACAAACCCTCTTGGAAAGCCCTGTTTCTTCTAAAAGTAGTTGCACCAAAGTAATGTAATTTTTTTTTCTCCTCTGAGCCAGCTGCCAGAATATACACGGAAAAAAAGTTGGTCCAGAAGTATTAGACATGGGTTTAGTCTGTTATACCTACACAAAGATTTAAAGAAGGTGCTATTGTACTGTAAAAGAACTAGAGGGTAGCATTGTATAGTGTAGTGGAAGCTATCCTAACTAGAATGCTTCACATCCTCTTATAGAGCTGCTGAACTTCAAAGAAATCAATTACAAGTCCAAGATTTCCATGGAAACCTAATGAAAACAAACACAAGATACAAAAGAAAAATAGGTTTGAAGGCATCAAAAGCAGAGCTCTAATTATAGAAGTAAAACATCATTGGAGGGAAATGTTAAACTCTAGAGTCAGCACCCACCTAGAATGTCTCATAAAATACCACATTCTAAGGGGAAATTCAACAGTCAAAGCTGCAGATGTGTGTCTCTGGCAAGTGATTTAAGTAAAGCTCCTTGTGATCTCTGAAACATTAAATGTATTCTCTTCAGGAATCTTTTAGACTCTCAGGCATACTTACCTCCAGATACAGTATTCAGCTAGTGTGTCCTGGGGAGAGTGGCATTTGAGTAAAAAGGGTTAATTTTAGCATGATTCTTCTTATTTTCCCCATCTGATCTCTTCCTCCCTTCACCTCTCCTGCTGTTCTTGCAGGAATAAAAGGAAGTACAATAAACCAGGCTATATTCTGGAGCAGCAATCCTATTGTGCTTTAGTTTTTTAAGCAGTTAAATCTTGATATGTTACAGGAAGACTAGAGGGATACCAGAACATGGAGAATACATCATTTTAGTGCAGAGACAACCAAGAAATGAAATAATTTTACCAGAGAATTTGGATCCTGAGGACTGTCTCATTATATTGCTGGGAGACATTAGCTGTTTAGAATAAAGCAATTTTAAGTTGAATGAGTTACAGAGTTATAATACTCTGTGATATAGAATGTAGTAGCTAGGTTTGCTGAAACCTCAGGCTGCAAGATGAGAACTTGGACCTAGAAATGTTTTTAAATAGAATCATTTTCTCAGTAGTTTTCCTAGTAGCTGTGTTTTGTCTTTCTTTTCTTTAGAGAAGAATATTGATAACACATGGATGTTTTTGTTGTTGCTAGGTAACATTTGTCCTAAGTCTAGGGCTCCTTTAGTTTCAGGTGCACCAGCATCACAAAGCAGAGTATAAGGAGGATGCAGTTGTCAGCAGAAGCTGCAACTTGACAAGATAATTGCAATTAATGGCCAGCCTGCACAGACACAGAGAAAGAACCCAGTAAGGTGTTAGAAG
The DNA here is from genome assembly GCA_013398075.1 of Notiomystis cincta. Lineage (NCBI taxonomy): Eukaryota > Metazoa > Chordata > Aves > Passeriformes > Notiomystidae > Notiomystis > Notiomystis cincta. The sequence goes on along the minus strand of VZRX01022144.1, from coordinate 523,875 downwards.
ACCTGAAACCAAAAATTACCATTATACCAAGAGACACATGCAAGACACATGAGGAGCTTGTGAGGGGCAGATACAGAAGTTTTAAGGGCATAATTGCCCAGGGATTTCTTTGCCTTGAGTCTCCCTCCAGAGGCACCCAGCTCAAGCTGATCTGCTGGTTGGAACCATTTTGAACCAGTTGGAGCCGGTTGGAATCGGTTTGAACTGGTAAGAACTGGTCTGAACTGGTTTAATTCACTTTAATTCTGTGGTGAGCCAAGGGTGGGTAGCAGAAACACAAACACTCTCAGCAGAAGGAGCAGAATGAGTGTCTGACATGTGCAGCACATCTGGGAAGAGGGGAACGAGTTGGAGAGACCTTGACAAATTAGAGGGATGCTGTGGCCCCCAGGGTTGTCCAGAGTGAAAGGCCAAGTTTGACAGACCCTAAGACTGACTATGTGTGGGAAGGACTGCTCAGCAGAGGTAAAGAGGCAATGGGAGAAGTGGGAGGCAGCTCCAAATAGTGATGGAATATGAACAATCAGGGGAAAGCGAGTTCTGCCAAAAAATGTTTTTCAGTTTAGGCCACCAAAAAAGGAACTGTAAATTGTTGGTCAACATGCCAGAAGTTCCCAAATATCAGACCAAGCTCAGGGTTAGGAGGATGGCTGTGGACCTCCTTCCCTTTTCAGTGACTGCACACAAACTCTGCACACATGCCACCTATGTCTGAGTACAAACACTTACTGGTGACAGCAGATCACCTGTCAGGCTGACTGAAGCCTTTCTAACAAGGAGGGCTGACACAGGAGCAGTGGGAAAAGCCTTGCTAAAGGAATTTATACCTAGATACAGGATTCAAGAGTCAAGTGAATCAAACAGAGGTGCTCATTTTAGAGTGAATATAATTGATTAGGTGTATAAGTTTTTGGGGACAGAGAGGCTCTTTAGGAGGCACCTATCAGGAAGTTATATCTCAGCTAAGGCCAGCTCATTGGATGGAGTTGAATGCTTGACCCAGTAGTAGTGAATGATCAATCAGTTTGTAGTTACTGACTTGAGAATCCTTTGTGATTTTACATTGATAATAATTTCCACCCCATCACTATCTTGTTAGCCTTCATTCTGGAATAGTTTGTTACTTGTGATAATGTATGTAAGGGAAGAGGTCAAATGCAAGGGTTCCTTTTCAGTGTCACCAGCTCAGGTGGTGCAAGTATGACTGCCAGAGAGGCTCCTGCATGGTCACATATGGAAGTTTCCTTAACAGAAAAAAAGAAAAACAATTCTTTTGAGTATATTATTCCTCACCTGTTATTCACTCAGTTTCACTTAATCATCCAGAGTCTGTAGGTGTCCAAGGCAACCCTTCAAAATTTGATTTATTTTTGGTCTCATTTAGAGGTTGTCATACAGTTGCAATATGTTAGTTCCAAACAGTAAGGGTTCCAGAAGTGCACAGAACAGAACTTATCAATTCAGTTCCTCTCTAATAGAAAAATAAAATACTCTGAGATGTGTGATATGTTTGAAACATGAGAGACTGAACAGGCTGGAAATAAATTAAATTCTTTTAAATATTCCTACCGTTCCAGCTCTCCAGTTCTTTTCTGATTCCCTGCATTTAGTCATTAGGCATGAACGAGAATTCTTACACCACCACATAATTTTAGTTCACTAAAGAAAGAGATGTTTATCCCCTTCATTGCTAAACTCCATCCAAAATAATACTTTCAAACTTTTCCTCAAATGGAACAGCAACCCCTTTTCAATGACACATAGAGTTTTTTTCAGTTTCTTCTCTCTTCTATCATCTCCACAACCTTTCATGCACCCATTAGCTGGGGTCACCGACCTGAGACAAGTAATTTAAGAAATGCAGCAGGTCAGGATGTACCTATTGTACTTGGAGAAGTCAGTCTACTAGGTGCAAATTTACTTAAGCAACAAGGTCAGTACATCTGATTTTTTGTTTGTTTGTTTCTTTTGTTTCTCTTTTTTGCTGTTTTGTTTGTTGTTTTTTTTTTTATTATTATTTTTTGTTTGGTTTTGTTTGTTTGTTTGGGGGTTTTGTGGTTTTTTTTGGTTGGTTGGTTGTTTTTTTGGAGGGGGATTGTTTTGTTGTTTTGGTTTTTTTTTTCTTGGTGATTTATTTTCTCTTTGGAAGTTTTATCTGATTTCCAGACTTTGTCTTTTCCTCTGGGTTTCTATACAGACTATACTCAACAGGCACATGAAGATCATATGGCTGTGCAAGTGCAGATCTGTTCCCTAGACTTTTGCACTTCTGCAGTGTCTCTAATCTACCTGGGAAACCATGAACAAATTGCACATGTATCACACAGCTGGCTTGCACATGAGCTACAGCCCTGATGTGTTTGGGATGGATCAGATAATGCATTAGCACATTGAAATTCAGTAAAGAAATATGGAAAATATCAATTACATTTCTTCTTTTCCCTCACTAGATTAAACTCATATATTCAGTTTCCAGGAAATCACCTTTACCCTGCTGTCTTGTATTGGAAAGGAGGGCAGAGAGCAACCCTTTCATCTAGTCTGCTATATTAATTGTCCTTTTCTAATGGATTATGTGCAGGATGTAGAGCTACAGAGAGATGAAGCTTGCCTAAAAAGAGTATTTTTCTCCCAAAGACAGTGGAAGGATTGCCTTAATCTAAGGGGATGAAATCTATTATACCCAATGAAAGGGCTTTACTTTTCAATAGAAGGCTGAAACTTGCACCATGCACAGTCCCCAGCCAGAACTGCTCTGTGCTGCATAATTTACTCCAACATCACTTACTCCAATGAGCTGGATATTCACTTGAGAAGCAAGTTAAAATTCCATGTTACAGGGGATTCTAGTTTATGTTTCCTGAGAACACTTGTGCTACAGAGCAAATGAGAGTCAGCTGGAGAAATTTATGTTGGCTGGATGAGAATAGCTGGGATGTCAGTGGATAAGGGAGCAGCGTCAGGCAGGGGTGGGGGGAGAGCCTTTTTAAAACCCCTCAGGCAGAAGGTGGAAGCTGCTTTCACTTCCAGAGCTGGTGTGGAGAGATCATAGTCCTTTTTGTCTCTCTTGAGCTTTAGATTTCAGAGGGAGGGAAGGAAAAGAAAGATATATATTAGGAATTTTCCTCCTAAGAAAAGTCTAAAATTACTCTTTTCTATGTAGGAAAAAAAAAAAAAAAGAAAAAGAACAACGCCACTTCGAGCTTAGAGGGAGAAGGAGAGGAGGTAAATTCTATTTATATTAAACCATGCTGGAATGTTTTTCCAGGGTCTGAATTCAGCTGCCACCCAATAAGACTTAGGACTAAAGAAAGGATGTGAAAACAGAACATAAAATCTAGATTGTTCCATTAGCAGCATGGGATATTGCAGCTTTGACTTCTTTTATGGCCCAGCCACAAATGTTTCAAAAGACCTACTGGTATTTGATGAGAATAGAACATATACCTGGCTAAACAATGAAAAAGGGTGTAAATCTGACAAACTGTAAGCTATAGCTATTAGCACGACAAACAGAACTATAAAGTAGTGGGAGATCAAATGCAACAAACTGAAAAAGCTGTTCTTACTGGTGCTGAATGTGACATACATGAAATCCCTGAGGAAGCTATGCATGGTTGCAAAAATCTTACACCAGGGTCTTTAAGTACTGGAAATCGCCTTCTGTGAACCAAGCCTGTCTGGCTGCAAGAAAAGGGGTTTAAAATTCCTTCTATCATTCATGAAAGAACCAGCATATCTGGTAAGGTGAATAGGCAGACCCCTGGTAAAACTCAGCCCAGTGCCACTCCCTCAAACCAGGACTCTGATTCTCTGCTGAGCTCCCAGTCCTTGCTTATGCCGGCTCAGAATTTTACAGAATTTTTGCAGAATTTTACATTCAGTTTGTATAACCATCAATTGCTACACAAACTTTCCCCATGGCATATCCCAGCTGCATCAGCTCACTGTGTGATGTATCAAAAAACAAAACAAAACGAAACAAAACAAACAAATAAGTGAAATATGTTTATATGGTATTCAGAAAGAGTTCATTTCAGAGCTCAATTTCAGGCCACTTCAGGCAAGGGAAAAAAAATTGTGATTGGAAAGCCACTTGTTGGCCAAACCAAGCCTCTTCTGAGGCTTGACCATCTGCAGCAAGAGTGGAGATCTGGAACAAAGTAAATTTCAGAATGTGGAAAAAAGCCAATAGAGAACCAATTAGACATTTTGACCCAAAAAATATGTACTTTAAATTAATTTTAAGAAAGCAGCATGTGTGTTTTTGACAGTGGCAATTTGCCCGTATGCTTTAACATTTGGGTGCCACTAAAGCAACTTGAAAAATTTGGACTACTTGCTAACACTTCAGCAAATTTCTCTCCCTCTCACTGGACCTTCATTTCTGAAAGGTAAGATTTAAGTTGGTCTCTATCAAGTTGTTCTCTCTTTCTTCAGTTTGAGAAGATGCATGACACTTGGTGTCAAGCTATGGAAACATATCAGAAAAAATATGGCTGATGGGATGATGTTATTTCAAGTAATTTCAGTTATTTCTTAACAAAAACACCACCTGTTTTGGGAGGAAACTGAAAAGGACTCTGAAAAAGGAACATATAAATCTTGCCCTAGTGTTAAAGATTTTTGCCCTTTTCAATTTTTGGGTGGTTCAGAGGAGAAATATCCCCAGCTAGACCTGCCACAGTAAATTTTCTAAAACTGTTAAGTTAAAACCAGACCTGCTACACTCATTTTATTCTGTAGCATTGTGCCTATAGGGACAGTGGCATACAGTTTTATCTGCAATAATATTTTTCTGGCATTTGTGACAAACTATAAATTACAGGGCTGAATTTTTAAATGGAGATATTTCCCATCATTAATCAAGTGAAAGTAGGATTCTGCTATTGTAAACTAGCAGCAAACTTGCTCTCAAACCATATTTCCAGTGGCTCTCATTTTGCTGCAGATGTAAATTCAGATAGATATATGTTTCTCTCATCCCAGTGCTACTGCTGAATTAAAATATGAGCAATATCTATGAATTAAATGGGCATCATCAACACTTTTTACATCATTTGAGACAGCATTTTATATTTTTTGTTTACAAACAGCAGTAAATATAGTCATGTCTATTGATCATGTCTATTATCATTAAGATTTATCAAGCAGCACTTAATGCTCCTGGCCTTGCACAAAAGGAAAAACAAGGAAAAAAACCCTGAATCCCCTACATGCAGTTTCTACAATGCCACCAACACATCTAAATTGTTGGAGTCCTGCATTTGAGCACGGTGTATATCCAACTGTGCTCCTGTTCATTGACAGGAGTGTGTCTGAGAACAAATTTAGCAGTGAGTACCACAGTGCCAGAAATCCTAAAGGATGCTGTTTACCTCCCTACCTGGAAGCTGCCTTCATCCATCACACATACATGTGGCCTTCCAGTACCTGAAATGAGCCTACAAGAAGGATGGAGGGAGACTATTTACAAGGGCATGGAGTGACAGGACAAGGGGAAATGGATTCCAACTGACAGAGAGCAGGTTTAGATTAGATATTAAAAAAAGAAAAAAAATATTACTGTGAAAGTGGTGAGGCACTGGACCTGGGAAGAAGCTGTGGCTGCCCCACCCCTGGAAGTGTTCAAGGCTCAGTTGGATGGGGCTCTGAGCAACCTGGTCTACAGGAAGGTGTCCCTGCTCATGGCAGGGATGTTGGAGCTAGATGACCTTTAATGTCCTTTCCAACCCAAACCATTCTATGATTGTAGGATTCTGTGTGTGCATCTTTTAAGATTAGACACTGGACTACATTGAAGTGCCCTACCCTTAGGCAGGAGCCAGCAAGCAAGGTTTCCCCTCTACTCTTTTGTGGCTAGAAAGAAGTAACAGAGAGAATTTGAAGGGCTCAGTTCTAAGCCAGGATGTCCTTAGACCTCAGGTCTCCTCTAAAGGAGAAGAGAAGAAACTTCAGTGAAGTCATCCCAAGAGGAGAGTGCTCACAGCCACAGTGTTACCTGAGAGCTGCATCCAGCTGATGAGACAGCACATGAGCTGCACTGAAGCAGAGGCTGTATGAGAACTGCCTGGGCATGGATGCATCCTTCAGGATAGATCATAGAAACAAAGGAGATTTAGGATCATTGTAGTACTTTTGAGAAAGAAAATTGATTAACAAATTATTAAAGGAAAGGTCAAGAAATCAGCCCAAATCAGAATTTAAATATCCTCCCTTCCCCAACATCATGTGGAATTTACTTACACCCACCTAGAAGACTGGGAGCATTAAACTGCAGATCTATCTGCATGGAAAAAAAATAAAATTAAAGCCTTGATACATCACCTGATCTGGATGAAGTCACACCTCAAAAAGAGCAATGCTTTTCAAAAAGCAAAGTTTGGGCTGAAGGTTGTTTTCCCAGATGTAGCACAATCCTACTAATTTTAATGGAGCATGACAAGTAACTGTAGGCAGTGTCTGATCATTAATTTGGGATTAGAACCACTTTATTCTCACATTTAAGCATTTTATTCAGTGTTTCCTGTCCAAAACACTATAGCAGCCCAAATTAAATTGGTTCAAGATTAATTTAGTTAAAGTAGTGCGAAACTCCTGTGTAGACACACTTAAATTGTTTTAAACCTGAAACATCAGCCTAGGTTAAATTGATTCCTCACAAGATTAAGCAAAATCAATATATCATCCATTTTTAACCTGTTTAGGAGTATCCACTAAGTAAATTAGTTTAAAAACCTAATAATTTAAGAACACATGCTGAGACTAGTGTTTATCATGATGATCACTATTGTTTTTTTGTTTCCTTTGAAGCTGGTAACTCAGATCTTGTACCTAATCTGGTATAGTGGGTGTGCTGTCACTGAGGCACTCCTGGGTACAATCACAACATTAGAACAGTGGAAGTCTGCATAAAGTGTGGCCTTACTTTGAATTAACAGTCCTAAATAATGGATTTGCATTTGGGATTTCCTGTGCATAAATGCTAAACTTCCGTTTTTCATTAAAAAAGCTCCATTTAGACCAATCTCTGTTTTCAAATGGGAACACCAAAAACATTGCCTGGGGAAAAGGAGGTTCAGGGGAGACCTTATTGCTCTCTACAACTACCTGAAAGGAGATTGTAGCCAGGTAGGTTTGGTCTCTGCTCCCACGTTATCAGCAATAGGATGAGAGTAAACAGCCTCAAGCTGCACCAGGGGAGGTTTAGGTTGGACAAATTCTTGTCAACATTCTTTTTAAATTGCTATCCCTTAGGTACTAATCCATATATGGTGAAATGACAAAGAAAGAAAGAAAAAAAAAAAAGACATAAGAATGAAATTATAAGTAGCTAATACACAGCTTCAAGCAGCAGCATCTTCCCAGTGAGGTGTGGAAAAATGCATTGTTTCTTTTAGTTGATTTTTAAGGTCTCGCTCCTTGCTGAGTGCAAATCCACTGTGGAAAGACAGCTCCTGTGGAAAGGAACCATGTGAGTTTGACACTAAAAGTAAGAGAAAATATCTTTTTGGGTGCCATGTTATATCCAATATATGGCACAAGCTTGAGAAGGGGAAAAGTAATTAAATTCGTATGATAAAATCTAAATTTGATTTTGCTATGGAATATGTTGTGATTTAATTGCTCTAATCTTTAAACTACAACTGCAAGCCATGAGTTATATCTTATTTATTTTTACAATCAAGAGGCCCTTTAAAGATATGCACCTGTAATTTTCAATATTGAATTAAGAAAAACTTGTCTTTAATAGCCACATAATACATGGAGGATAGTGAACCTCTTTCCAAGTGTTATTCCAGCAAAACCTACCAGTCACCAAGAAATTCATACCATCAAAGATTTCTTTTGTGTTAAAATTTAAAAATTACCGAAAACTTTAAGGAAAATGGTGGGATATCAAAATAGGAGGAGGAAAACAGGATTTTCCAATTAAGCAAATCTGTACTTTCTGTAAAGATAATGCAGACTTTGCATTGAGATGTCTCCTGTCATAGCACAATGTGATTGATAAAAGTGATCCAGGGTCCAGACAGAAGAGCACAGAGTGAAAAAACATTGGGGCGGGGGAGAGGCAGAGGGCAGGAATCCTTTTAGATTGACCTTTAGCTGATAAATTGGTGATGTCCTCATTAGCAGCAACCCTGCTGCTTGCCCTCAATAAAAGATAATGTCCTGTTGTTAACACTATTCCCGTTTGTGTGATTTAACACCACTATTACAGTGCAGATTCCATTTAAATGGATTAAGGTTTAAATGAAGACAAAACATTTTTGGGTCTGCAGTGCTCGTCTCTGAACCGAGCGGTTCACTTTCATTGCCTGTGACTGGAAATTGGCAGGCTATAGGGGAATTCACCAGATCACTTTAGAGCCAAGGTTTTCATAAGGTATTATCTGTACAAACCCCAATTTGGTTAGTATGCTCTCAGTAATATTTCACAGGCAGTTAGTCTGCTTATGGTAAACTTTTTAATGCACAGTTACCCACATCATCATCATCCTCCCTCAGGAAAAAAAAAAAAAAACACCTTTACTAGAATTGCAGTATTATCTTAGTATGCAAAATTTGTGAGGTTCAGAATGTAGCAAGATAATTAATCAGATTAACTACTACAGGCAACAGATACATGATGCTAAAAATACAGAAAAGGAAATGCCATTACTGATCTATGACTTGACTGGGCAAGTCTTTTGTTGCTTTCTGAAGAATTGTTTTAAACAAAGAAGCTTAAGCCTTTCAGTTTTCTTCCCAGATGTGCTTACATTTCAATACTGTACCCTAGGAGTCAATTTGTATTTTCAGGACAAATGACCGAAGTTCTACAGAACAAAGATGTTTATCAATCTCTCTTATCAACTGTAATTATAGAGTTATTTTAAATACATATTGAGATAGATTATAGGGTCCTTTATTAACCACAGATCTTAGCATAACAAAATTCTTCACGTTGGTTGAAATCTCCTAATAATAATGTAGGAAGTATCACAAAACAACAGAAAGCAATGTTGTCACAGGAAAGAGCAGATCTGATTTAAAAATCTGATCTATTATTTCTGTGCTCTTTGCCCTTTTCACTTGTATATATGATCCACCACACAATCCTCCACTCAGCTTTGATCAAATGTACACCAACTAGCTGAAACCATCCCAGGAGCAACCTTCCATTGCAGGGGTGTTCCTGCACATAAAAATCTATTTCCAATTCAATAAAATAAACATGAAAATATTTTTGCTTCCAGATAGGTGAAAGCAAAGGACTTTGTCCTGATCTGGTGCGACCCAGCAGCACAGTCTGTGAGGACACCAATCATCAATGTGTCCCTTTGGGACCTGACACCACATATGGGAATTGCACTGGAGACAGGCAGGAGGCAGATTTCCCCTTTTCACTGCCTGGAGGTTGGAGACAGGAGAAAGGGTTGAAGTAGCACAGCTCCAGCATCTTCCCTCCCTCTTTGCAGGAGGGATCCATCCAGGCAGCAGTGTTGGGCGAGAACAGATCAACCACCTCCAGAATTCGCTTGTGCATGGGCTCTTCAAATCCCAGATCTCTCAAATGGGGACTCTCATTCCCCTCAGCTTTCTGCATCTTCCAGAGGAAAGAGCAAGTGTTCTCCATTCTCTCTTCAGGCGTGTTTTCTGCAGTTTTTTGAGCTCTCAGTCCCCCAGGTAATCAGCTCTGCATGTGCCATTTCTCTTTCACTATGCTAAGCAGGGCTTTAATTAAAAGATTTGCTGTTTCATCCTGGATTTTTTTCAGGAAAAAAAAAATCACATAATTTCAAGAAGCAGCTGTCACTCTACAGAAAGATATACAAGCAACAGAAGGGCTGACTTGAATAACAATATCCAAAAGATTTGAATAATGTGAAATTATTCAAAGAGACTTGCAATTGGAACTTGCTTCCTTTGAGAAATTTGATTGGAGGGGCAGGTGTGAGGGAGGGTCCCCCTTGACATAAATTAGTTTAAATAATACCTGTGCTTTCTTCTAGTTGTTTGTATCTGTCAGCAGAAAAAAATTCCATCTCTGTTATCCTGGCAAAAGCACAACCTGGATTTGTTGTCCCAGACATGGGCTGTTTTCCCTGGTATGCAAGAAGCCAAGCCAGACACAGAATAGAGATATTTATTTCATGTCTGTACTGCGCTGGGTGCTAGGTGGTAAATCCACAAAGCTAGCACAGCCTCAGTGTGCCAGCTACTTGCTTCTGTACCCTTCCAACAGGGAAGGATCAACATTTCCCACATGTGCAACAAGCTAAAGCTCTGAGCAATGGCCACAGCTTCCTTTGTTTCCATTTCATTACACTGGTTATTAAAATCCTCAAGTATTTTGCATCCTCTGTGGGGAAGGAGTTTATGTGAGATGGAGGATTCTACAGGTGAGGTTTTCACTGTGTTAATGACTAAAAGGTAGCTCGAGTAAAACTCTACTTTGGATCTATCAGCAGCTTGTTATGGTGTTATCTCCTTTCCTGATTGGAGTTAGATGTCATCCTATTATTGCTTTCCAAGTCTTGGCTCCTAGTTCCTACTTGCAGAGATAAAGTGTATTATGTATTACAACAGACTTGCTAGAAGCTCTTCACAAGATTTTGCAGCATTCCTACTCTCATAACCAGAGTTTCTGGAACTTTATTAAACTCTATTTTGCCACTTTCTTGGGAGAATCATATTCACATTAAATGGTCCAGCACTGCTGCTAGATGTGGGATTAATTTGTCAGGAGAAATGACTGTCTGTCCCTTGGTGCTGAAAGCCTGAAACTCAGAATCTGCACAATTTTAATTATTCATAGTCATCATTGAATAGTCTTGGCTTAGTTTTGCAATTTTTAAAAGAACTTTAAGTATACTTAGTTGGGGACAGACTTTTTTCTTTATGTAATTTCATAGAAATTAGATTTTAAAAAAATATTTCACAATGATCACAGCTCTTACATATTCCCTGTTGGGTACTCACATTTAAAGACAAAAATATTTCTACTTGTGACATCTCACCCTTAAGGGAAAGGGAGCACCCAAGGTTCATAAATGCTCATGGTTAAAAGGAATGGCAAAAATCAGAGGGTCCAGAAAAAATCACAAAATTTTATTAGTAGATTGCATATTGGGCATGAAAATTGATATGCTAGTCTCTGACATGCTCTATAAGCACATGGCAGTGGATTTTGGATAAAAGGGAAAGGGAGAAAGGAAGAGATTAATGAGAGAGAAAGAGAGATTTTTTTTTTTTATTTCCCCCCTAAAAAGTTAAAGATCACTCTTTGATAAGATGCCCTTTCAAGACATAATTCAGTGGATTAACGATGCACTTACAATTATTCATTTGTATACACGTGATTTCTTTCTCACTGTATTTAACAGTAGGAGGTTACTTTATAATTTTATGAACTTAGCAGGAGTGAGAAAAATATCTGTTCAAATTAATAATGTAATTACTTCTACTGTCCTGTTCCTGTAGTTACCCTTGTTATTGTTGATGACAAAAAATAGCTTTGAAAATGCAAATGTTTTGAAGGTACACCTTCATAGAAGCAACACAACTGTATGGACAGAAGAACTGAAACACAATATAAATGTCAAATGCTATCAAAAGTGAGAAGTTTTAAAAGGCTCTGTAAAACAAGTTTTCAGTGTCAACCTGAATCTCAAGGAATATTTTAGGGGTAGATTTTTTTTTTAAATTGATGAATATTGTCATTAGTGATAATTTTGTAATATTACATTAAAAATCAACTAGTGTCAGTTAAATTAAGAACAATTCTATCAGAGTATTGCTGTCTTCAGCATATTCAGGAATTAAAGAATGCCTAAACTTTTTATGATGATCAGAGGTATGTCCTGGCTCTACAGAGACCACTGGCAATACTTTCACTGCCTCTAGCTGTGCTTTGCTTTATTTCCCCACTTGTTCTGCTGTTGGCAGTTTCTCACTGAAAGTTTTACTCTTGTTCTTTCAACAAGAGTTGGATGTAATCTAGATTTTTCTTAATACTTGGTTCACAGCCTCATATACACATATGGAAACTGCACAAGGACTAGAGCACAATGCAGAATTATGAATTGGGAACACAGCATCAGGGCTACTGAAAGTTTTCAAATACTGTGATGTATTTTTGTCAATCTGTTTCAAAAAATTAGTGTCAGATAGTTTGGAGACTGAAAGCACAGTGGCTGTTTTCACTACTAAGAGGAATAGAAAAGTGTCAGGGGAAGGCCAAGTCACCCCTACTGACATCTGACACCCTGCCCCAGATGATTATGGCAGCCCCTTGGCACTGCCTGCGGGCAGAATAAAACAGAACAACTCTGCATCTCAACAGAGTAAAATACTAAGTAAAAACCAAACAAAACTGCCTTAAACAAACAAAATCCCAAACCAAATGAACAACAAACTCTACACCAAAAAGCAGCTCCCACCCAAAACGTAAATAGTTCTTTCAGACCTCTTTTTCTACCTCAATCACTTTGCCAATAAAGGGCCCTATAATTACCAGCTGAACTTCAACAAAACAGGTTGTTTACAATAGGAAAAGAGGAAATCATAGATTTTTTTTCAGGCAATTGATCTCATTTTAGACCACAGGCTCATTTTTTCTTTCTTCTTCTTCTCCAACTATTTGCTGCTGATAATTGAATTATTCAACTTAGGGTTGGTTTTTTTGTTTGTGGGTTTTTCTGGGAGTTGGTTTTGGGTTTTTTTTTTTTTTCCTTTTAAAAAAGTTTGGGGTATGGCAGTTAGCGTTTTTTTTGACCTTCCTCTACAAATAAATATCTTGAATCCTTTCTGGATTTCTCCAGGGGCATTAGGCTACTAATTGCAGCACTTGAGTTTCTATTGCAATGAATCTTTAAAAAATCAGTTTTACGTATATGCATGTATTTCATAAACAATATGTGGAAAATCAGCAGTGTAATAAAGCTGAAAAACAGAAGTTTAGTCTTTGGACAGAGAAAAAAAAATAAAGTGGAAAAGTGGAAAAAATATCTGTATTTTGTGGGGTTTTTTGTTTGGTTGGGTTTTTTTTCAAAACAAAAATGTGTTCTTAAGCAGGATATGAGAGACAGATGAGAGTATTCTAAGAGGTAGTGTTACACAAGAGCAAGTAAGAGCTGAGCAAGAAAGAGCAATCATTTTTGGAGATATAAAGGTGCTTGATTCTTTCTATCAAGTTAGTCTTGAAGGTTTAATTCTGAGGTGTTTTAAAGGTCACAACACTGAAAGCAAAAGCAGCAATCCACATGCAGTTTTTTCCTAGCAGTGAAAGTCTAACCTAGAATTCACACAGTCTTGTGAACACTTAGGGAAAACCCCTCGGCTCGTATGTGAGCAGCTCCTGAGGGAGAATTAGTCATTTCACACAGCACTAATGATAGCTTGCCAGTGGTAAATTAATGGCATCCTTGGGGAAAAAGGTAATAACATTTTTTCTTATTAACCTAACTGGCTGCAGGACTCTGCTCTAGTTCTGTTCAAATTCATCAGCAAATCCATTTTTTCTACATCGCCTTGAGTTGGAAATTTTGATTCTCAGAGCTGAGAGGGCAAAAGGCAGTTTCTGGTGTTCTGGTTTCTGTAATTACCTGTGGTCACAAACTACATTTATTCTCCTAAGATGCAGCTTAAATATAAAATCCAGTGATATTCCATAAATCCTCAAAATAATTTTTTCCATCAACAAATCATTCACTTAGCCTTTTTAAGTCAATCATTCATCTCCATTATGAAAGACACTGTAGAAACCAAAGCTGAGTTGGGAAACTGAAACATAAAGGAGCATCTACAGGTTAGAACAACACAGTTCTCCAGATAAAGACTTTATAGGCTTATTCATTTAATATGCACTGCCTTATCAGCCATGGAGAACAATACTTTGCCTCAAAAGATTGAGTCCCATGAGAAGAAATTGAATTGAACAGAAAAGAAAATCAAAGTGTGGACATTTTCTTTTAGAAAACTTTGTTCATTATAAAGTGCAATGCTACATGTACACTCTGAGGAAGGAGGAGGGAAAATGTTCCTGGGAAATCCTGTGCAATACGATGTCAAAATTCAGTGGAATTGAAAGAAGTTTATGCTACCAAAAAAAGCACCTAGGTTTTCAGAAAGGAGAAAGGACACATATAGTCTTGCTTCCTCTAAAGAATCTCAGTTCTTTAACACTATGAACTAAATTTTGACTTGTTACTAATAAACTTTACTCAAGTGTTGAAGTCTGTTATCTGTAGCATTCTGAAACTGTTGCTTTATATGAAAGATGAATTTTACCAACAAACAGCAATGCTACCTGCCAGACAAGGGAAGTGAAGATGAATTTTACACAAGAGTTAAATCCTGCTTATTTTTCTCCTGAGGGTGGATCCTCTGGGCCAGATCCTGTCTCTTTCTGTTTGAGACTATAAGCCTTTGCCTGGATGAAGGTGAAATCAGAAGCCTGAGCAGTCAGCCTGCTTGTTTCAGTAATTGCTGTAATTGAATTGCTAAGATGAGCAATGCTTGATCCCCACTTAAAAGCAGAGAGAAAATTTACTTTGTTGAATTGCAGCACCACTACTCTGGCTGCAATTTGACGATAAGAGTGTCATGAGGGTAGGAGTGTCAGCTCTGTAAAGCAACATCAACTGTGAGAACAGAAATTAGACTAGAATGGTATTGCAAACTAACTCTGGAGAGGTGTATTTAGAAAATTAATTCTCTTATTAAGCTAATTCTCTGCTAAAGCACCTTGCATTTTTCTTTATAAGTCAATATAAGTCACTTCACATCCTATTACCCACGAGAACTTTAGAAAACTCCATTTAAAATTCATGTGAGACTATTATCTAATGATTCATTTCATTAATAACTCATCTCCCTCATTTCTAGGCCACAAATGCTCCAGACTCTGTAAGCTTATCCCAGTTGTTCATAAGAACATTTTAATTGCCTCATTTTTGGCAAACATGGAAGGCTGGATCAGTCTGTGAAATGCATGACAGTAGTGCCAGAGGAAGCTTTAAGCACATACAAAGGGAATCCACATGTAATGATGTAGGATTGCTCCTGCTGCTACCCACAGGAAAGCAACCTCTGTTTTAATCATCTCACTTCTAAAACATATAGTAAGAAAGCTAGCAACAAAAAAATTATAGCTACTACTATGAGAAAATAAAGGATTATTAAAAATGGAGGCTAAAGACAAACTGAAGAAAACCTAAACTGCAGATTCTCAAATTACCTCTTAGCTATGTACTTCTAAAAGCAGAGCTTTTAAATGCATCAAGAACTTGGTACTAATGACAGCTATTCTGACTAAAATCTCATATAAGGAGTTGATACATCGTGGGCGCTGCACGCACTTAGTACTTTCAGCAAGAAAGCTCCAAGTGTTTAAGAGTGCCTCCTCCTGCAGATGGATAATCCCATAAAACACACAGTGCTCTCCAGACCCCCTCCTCAGGGAGTTCTGTGTGGAGCAGGAGTGGCTCCCGACTGCAGAAATGTTGGGGTCGGCAAATACTTCCTGCTTGGTTGAAGTCAAGGTAAGGATGTTGCTTTATTAGTGGATGTTTAAATAAGTCAGAGTTAGCCTGTTTCACATCTGAATTTACACTAAAACTGGGCTTAAGGGAGCCATTTATATTGTCCTTTCTATACTAAAGGTAGTTCTCCTGCTTTCTTTGCCAGGAAGCACAACATTCAAAGTTTTTTTTTAAAAAAGATAAAGGTACAGAAAGCAAAGTTCAGCCATACTGAGACAATCTCATGTTTGAACTTCCACTGATATCTAGATTTAGAATTGCTTCCCCCCTGCACACGCACACTTCATGAAACCCAAATGTCTTTTGAGCTCATCCAGGGACTGCTGCAGCACATTTAACATCTCATAAACCCCAGTTTGCAAGCTGCCAGAAGAAGGGACAGATCTCCTTTTGGCACTCAATGGACGCTCAAATACAGATGAGGAGCACAGAGCTGGTACACAAACTCTCCTTTCCATCCTTCATTTTAAAGAGGTGACAAGATTCATTTGAGGCTTCATGCATTGAAGCTTTATATCTCAGAAACTTGTTGAATAAAGAGTGATATAATTTTTTTCAAGTGGATGCCATTCAGATTTTCATTGGTGTTGAACTGAGCTCCATCACTTTATGTTTGGTCAGGAGTTAGATGTGCCCTGCAGACCCCTCCTCCTGTCTCATTCCACAGACAGCAGTTTCTGCAGAAAATTATCTAACTCAATGTGAAAGTTGTTCTTCAAGGAAAAGCAGTTGTTACATTTCTGTTGTGAAAACAGCCTGGATAAAAGGCCTTACATGGTAAATGCATCTGAATAACCCAGAAACAGCATGAGGAGCATTCAGTCCCATCTTACATATTTAATTGAAGCATCTCATAGTGCTTTGGATTCCTATAGTAATTCAAAAATGAGATAAAGCCAAGGAATTACTGTATTTCTAAACAAATCATTTTGAAGCAGACAGTCTCGTAACCAGAGGAAGGTCATTAAGTTGAAAATCCATGCTGAGCTGTAAAGTGCATTATATATTCCTTGATGTATTACCAGAAAAACACTTATTAAAGCAAAGTATGGTAGAATATTCAATTAATTCTACATCCATACAAATTGATTTTCTACTGATATTAAATGTTTAGAGTATTTTTCAAATACATTTCTTTAAAGTGTTTAATATTAAAAAATAAAACAACCACCAACAGCCCTCCAAAATAAAAGAAAAAAACCCCACAACCAAACCCCACAAAACCTAAAACAAAACACAAAGGATAATTGCATATTTTTAAAAGCAATACAGGCTTAGTTAGGTTCCTCCAAATCTCACAAAGGAAATAGAAAGTATTGGTTTCTAGTAGTACTTCACAGGAACTGGTGGACTGTTTAACCACAGGATCTTTTTATTTAATGATTTTTCATTTAATTAATGACTTTAGTTAAAAATGAAGTGATTTAAGTAAAACAAAGTAATATCAGCACAGACACTCCTCCATTTCACAGGTCTTCACTCTCACATGAAATTTGCAGATTACTTAATTTTTTCCTAATTTACACCCTTTTCCCTGATTAATTTTGTACATTTTCCTGAAGTGCATTTTCTGTGTGTGGCTATAATTTAGAATCTTTTATCTCCTAGCATTTACGATGTATTAAGATTTATTAAAAAATCAGAATAAATATATGGAACAATCAAAAGAAGTTTGGGGAGGAGGCAGAGTGGAAGAAAAAAGACAAATTTGGCATTTCATGGATTAGTTTTGATTTAGAGTAAGAAGAAAAAAGGAATAAATATGTGTCTTTGTTTTTGAAAGTTGACATGGACTTGTATAGGTGAATTTTCTACAAGCAATTCCCTGTCTCAGTCCTCAGTCACCTGTATATGTATTGTTATTCATAAACAATAATCACAAACAATAAATTGAAGCTCAAACAATAGGAATTGATGAAAATATTTATAAAAAAGACCATATTTTTATTTTCATGGGGCAGAAGGTAAAGTCTGACTTTATTATTGAATATAAGATTATAAACAGGAGTGGCAAATAGACATGCAAATTGTAACACAATTCACTAAACAATTTTAAAAAACATCTAAGCTCTTTAGAATAAGTTTTACCTGGTGAAATTTTTCTCTGTTGAACAAAGTAAATTTTCTCCATCAATTCAGCATTATGAAATCATGTGTTATGATAGAATTTGTGCTGAGATGCTCCCTGGATATTGTCTGAGGGAGGAAAAGTCAGAGTCCACCTTTTGAGCTTTAGCTCAACAGAATTATAAAAATTGCAAGTTTTCTGTATCTCACCCATTCTGGCTCATTTAGTGTATCACATTTCTCCAGGGCTCACCTCTGGAGCTGATAAGGATTAAGCAATAAGGGTGAAAAATCCTTACACTCAGATTAAAAAAAGCATTTAGCGACACACTGAGCACACCTCATCTGGTAAGTCTGTAGGAATCAAACAAAACTTTTCCATCCATGCTCACTTCTGTCTAATTAAAGAAAATCTCACCCTGTTCAAACGCAGTGAGTAAGAACTTAGAATTGTTTGCTTCTTTGAAGTCCCGGGCTACCCAGGTATGCAACAAATCCCGTGATTGAACTGTGTTGGATTACAAAAACTAATCACAAGATTCTGCCTCCTTTTATTGCCAGTGTTAATAAAGGCCACAGGGAAAAGCAAACTAGAGAAAAAGAGTTAAGAGGAACAGAGAAAGCATAAAGAGCTTGCATACAACTCTTCTTTACCATTTGCAATGAACCTGCAAATACTGGTGTTACCCAGGACTTTAATGATAAGGATGAGACAGATAAGAAAGAAAAAAAAAAAACCCTTAACACACTCGAGTTTAATATTGTAATTTTTTGTATACTTGTTTATATGTTGTAAAGAGCTTGGAGAAAATCTTAGAGTCTACAGAATGACTGGTTTCTACTGAGAAATAGGTACTCCTGTTCCCCATCAAATGTGACAAAAGGCATTCATGTTGTTTGTACAAAGCATAGAGAGGAGCTTCATGGGGTTAAAGGAGACAGCAATTGAAAGCAACTAAGATAATTAGATTTCACCTCTCTACGGTGGTTGTATAGAAAGTAAACATTAATTCCATACAAATAGGTAGTATACCATGTCCCACAGTTGCAAAAAACAAATGTATAGTTCATTTGAACTGAAGAGTCTTCAAATCACCAGGTGGTGTAAAAGATACTGTAAGAGCTGCCTATGGTAAAACATTTTACTTCCGTTTCCCAAGCTACAGAATAACTAACCAGCAAAAGTTGTGGCAGCAGAAAAAAATAAATATTCCAAATAAACATTCTTCTCCTCTCCTCTCCTCTCCTCTCCTCTCCTCTCCTCTCCTC
>VZRX01022144.1:493669-504039 GCA_013398075.1 Notiomystis cincta | reverse complement strand
GTAATATATATATATATAATATATATAAATAAAAAGGAAATAAATAAACTTTTACACCTTTACTATTTCCATAAGAAGTGAATAGTAATTTTAATGAACATCAGAGCTACACAAAATATAATAAAATGAAAGAAAACAGATTAATATTATATGTATTCAAGTTTTAGCCAAGTCCAGAAGAGAATAGGTAATTATTTTCACGTCATGTAGCTGATGTGGAAAATTTCAAATACAATTGTTTATTTATTAGTTATTTATAAGATCAAGGAACTGCAACTTCATCTGGTTTAGGAAGAAAATCTACCTTCATTATAAGGTTTTTCTTTTAGTGAAATTTTTCAACATCCTGCATATTATATTCATCATATTTGTATTGATGTCTTTATTTGTAAGGGAGAGAAATGGAATTTTTTAATACATTTTTGTCTCATGTATTGAATGCAACATATTTAAATTTTTGTGCTTCTGAAGAATATCTTATTATACACATTAATTTCAGTAAAGTGGCTTTGTGCAAAGCTCACTTACATGTATTATAAATTAAAATAACAAAACTTATTTAAAGCTAAAAAGGCTAAAGCTTTTCTTGGAAGAGCAATGATTATTAGTTGCAAACATACTATTTCCATCACAAGATTAAACCTATGCAAAAGACCTGAAAACATACTTCAGCTGCCAATAAATAACAAATCAATCAAAAAACAATATAAGTGAGTGAGCAAGCTCTAAAATAATACACAACAAGAAATGTGGACTACTTTGTCTAACTCATATTTAAAAAAAAACCGAAACAACAACAAACTTAAATGGAAGAATTATTTCATCTACTTTTACTGTAATGGGGGAGATTTGACTATTAGAACCCTTTGTTCAATAACAGCCTTGAGATGAGACTGTGCTTTAATGCTCTCTTGATATATTTGCTTAAGAGAAACACCATAATAGGATCTAAAATAATTGGTATAAAAAATAAATAGATATTCTTAGGGAAGCACAAACCCAACTGTCCAAGAACATATTTCAAGGGGCTAAAAGACTTGTCCACACTAAAATCTCCTAAGGAGTGTGAAGGTGTATTATGAAGTGTGAGGGAGAATTGATTTTCCTTTTTGTAGCTGTATAACACAGAAGGCCAGTCATTTAATTTGTTACCATAAAGTCAATAAGCCCCAGTTTTGAACAAAGAGTGATGCTGGAGAATACACAAACAGCTGCAGAGGAATGAGACAGTGAGGGAGAATATTTCTGGTGGAAAAAATTTTAAATACAATCAATATCTTTTTTTCTTTTAATTTATAGGTTGTTTTACTTTTTAATAAAGGCCCGAGGTGGTGGTAGCACTGGTAGGTTCCATCAAGCCCTTGCTGTACTGTATTTCTATTTCATGCAAAAAGAAGCAGAGTACTGACAGGAATTTGCTAGACACTGTGCTAAGCAGTCTTGATGAAGTGTTCCAGTCAGATTTCCTGTTCCTACTAAAGCTGTGAGATTTTTAGACAGGATAGAAAATTGTTGAAGATGGTACACATGATTGCTGAAGAAGGAGGGGGGAAGGAGGAAGAGGTTAATCCCCCATCTTAGGGCAAAATTAGTCAAAATGAGAAAAATAAACTGCACAAATTGTGTATATTAAAGTGCAATAAGTAAAATATAACTCTGGAGTTTCTTTGAAGTGCCCCTACTGCAATTGAGCAGTCTGATCAGAAGCAGTGCTCCCAAACATCAGTCAGGGCTCACATGGGCTCGAAATACCTTTCAAAGAGCAAAGTAAGCTTTATATTTGCATGCAGGAGTTCCTAATCATTGCTATTATGTGTTGCTTTTCAATAGCATGAAGACAGAGGAAGATTAGGATTGAATAGTAATTTTTTAAAAAGACCCAAACCCTGCTATAAGCATTTGAAAAGCTGCTAAATTGATAAGGACTAACCTCAACAGTCTCCAAGGATGCAGAGATTGCAAAAGAGCTGTGGCTTTTTTCCTTAAGAAAAATCCCCAGACTTGCCCTAATGACACAAATTATCTAATTAGCAGATCTCTTTTAAAACCAGGGGGAAAAAAAGAGTGCTTTGTATTGTTTACACAATAGCTGTGGAAAGACCAATGAAAAATCCAATATATAGTCTTCTGACAAAGAAAATTCATGATTAGCAGCATTTACTATTGATGATACCCACTGCTTGCCTGGATAACCAAAGTCACAGTTATTTGACCCTTTGGTTTTATACTGTTTTCTCTTGTCTCTTTTTCCTCATCAATCTTTTTCTTCTGAGTCAAAGACCAGAAAATATTGTATATAGTGTGTTAGCACAAATGAAATCAGCCAAAAAATCCCAATTATGAGAGGTTTTCCATTGCTCCTCAGACATCAGAGATTAACTGCAAGGTTCATAGGTCATTTCAATCCCTTCCAAATGTGTCATGGCTTTAATCCTCTCCCCCAGTGTCCTGAGGAGGAGGGTGAGGGATGTATAATGATATAGCAAGGGATTAGCTTGTTGCTCAGCTTATGCTTCAAATTGTACTATTGAATTCACAGTGTCACAGACTGGGTCAGCAATAATTAGCAGTATTTTCATAGTGCTCACTAGCAAAAAAGAAAAAATGGTCCTTGGAGCATTGTCCTTATGGAGGCACAAAGGGCATGTGCTCTAGTTGTGCTTTTGGTGACAGGTCGTATGTACTGCAGACAGCAGAGACTTTTTTTAGAGAAAACAAGATAATAAATTATCAGGAAGGAAGATATTAACTGAAATATAACAAGAAAATTATATTTTCCAACTTTGTATTTAACTACATTAATTTAAAACCTGGACTAGACTACATGAGCTACTAAATCTGTTGTCATGTTAAAAAATAAAAATTTAAAAAAATCAAAACTGGATTTTGAGAGATATATGGCCTATGGAAACAAGTCAAATTAAATTTACACAAATGACAAACAGCAAAACAACCAAGTATTTTTAAATACTGAATATGCTAGAAATCACTTTTAAAGAGAAACTGTGTAGATAAACCAGCAGGCAAGAAAAATATGAAAAACAATAAAGTGATGTTTCAATAAGAATTTTCACAGATTTCCATATCAATAAAATTGTCATTCTGTAGTTGTTTTCTCCTTATAGTTGTTTTATATGAGTACTCAAGCAAATTAGCTTATTCACAAGCATTCCAAGAACATTTTATTACATTCATCAAGCAATTTTCAGTCTGTTTTAAACATCTAATTGTGAGTATTTTTATCAGAAAACTGAGCTATCTGCTTATAAGGAGTTCCTTGCACTGAATTCATCCAGCAGCACATATCAGATTCTGATTTTCAGACAAAGGGCTTGAAGTACTGTTGGTGTGATTAGACACTGTCATGCCAATTACTCACATAGAGAGTTCAGCACAAAAACATTGAAAAGCAAAAATTCTGCTTCACATTCTGAAGTCTCAACTTTGTCTTCATCACACCAAAGCAATTTCTGCTGCTTTCCTTCCTACTGCACAACTCAGTCTTCCTCTGGGAGCACTCTGGGACAGGAATTATTCACCCCTGTACATCACAGGCCTCTTTCTGCTTCTGGATTTTGCTTTAGCACTGCAGAACCCTAAAGTCTTCCATAAGCCAATATAGTGAAGAAAATTGGCAAAAAACAGATGTATGAAAAGTATAAAAAACAAATAAACAGAAATCTAAGGTCTGCTTGAGAAATATTCAGTACAATATTTTAAATTTATCTCATCTTTCAAATGTACACTAGGGAAATAAAATATTTTTTCCTGGTGCCATGTGTTTTGTCCAGCTACATCGAATCACTTTATTTTGTGAATCCTTTCAGTGACACTTGAATTTGCAGCAAACTATTTTATGGGCACTCTGGATTTTCTCATTATTGAGTGTAGATTTGGAGATTTCCTCTTGCCTGGGGCAGTGTATTGTTGGCAAATTGGACCAGGGAACATATTCTGTATTTCTTCCAGACCTCCTCACTTTCGTGCCCCCAGTATATCTCAGATGGCACCGAGTCCCACTGAAAAAAACAAGCACTGTCTATGTGAGTGATGGCTCAGTGTGGAAACTTTCAGGGCATTTGAACAAAACAAAAAGGAAAGATCATGCTTTGGGCACTTTCAAGACCTTCAAGGAAACAAACATCACAACTTATCTTTTCTCAGATTACATTTTCCTTTTAATTTTACCAACATAAAAAACCAAAAAACAAAAACCAAAAAACACTGAGTTTATAAAAAATTTTGAATTAACTATTGATTACTATTGAACTAAGAAAAGAAAGGCTAAATTTAATTTGCAGTATCAAAAGTTGTCAAGAAAGAAAAATATTTCCCAAAACCCAAAAGTCATTATTAATGAACAACGACAGACTAAAAAGCAAAAAATAAAGGAAAATTAGGAAAAAATCAGATTATTCCATGGACTTTCTTTCATGCTTAATTTCCAATGGGCATTGTGAGTGTTGAAGGACACTCTAACCTTATGTAAAAATGTTTCAATAACTTTAGACTATCGAAATGGTAAGTTTTCTGCAGATATTTTTTTTTTGTAGTTTGATTATATTTTTGAAATAGTTTCAACAAGTCAAGGAATGGTTATGGTATTAAAGAATACTTCTGGCAAAGTGATCAGCTCTTGTTAGAAGGAACCACAACAGATTAAAATAAAGGACTATTAAAGCACACACCAGACCAATTAGGTCTTTGCATGTAGGAATAATTTATATACCAGCATGAATGAAGTATTCTGCTGAAAAGACAGAACGTCCTGCACTTGAATCTCTGTGTGATTTGCAGAAGAACTTTAAAATGGCAATGGTAGAAAACATTCTGAAAAGAGATTTTCCTCAATATCATGTT
This sequence comes from Notiomystis cincta, assembly GCA_013398075.1. Taxonomy (NCBI): domain Eukaryota; kingdom Metazoa; phylum Chordata; class Aves; order Passeriformes; family Notiomystidae; genus Notiomystis; species Notiomystis cincta. The sequence goes on along the minus strand of VZRX01022144.1, from coordinate 499,179 downwards.
GCTGCTCATCTTTCTTTTTGCATTAATGGTCAGCTACACCTGCTTTATTCAATAGTACTGGCATTAGTAAGGGGTGAAAATGTAATGGAAGAGAATCTCAGGTGAGAACCATAAAATTTAGGCTGCAGGTCCTTGTACCTCTGGAATTAAGTGAAGAGAAAATAAAAATTAACCTGTGTTTTTGGCATACAAAACTTTCTGAATTCTACCCCAGAACATGGTAATTATATTTCCATTTTGGTGTACCCTGTTTCATAAAATCCATATTCCAGAGTCTTGTCTTCCAGTATTTTCTACAGAAAGATAAATTGGCTGTGGCTTACTTTTCATATTTCCTTCTGTAAAGACAAAGGTACCCATGCAAAATGCAACAAAACAAATAATATGAATTAAAGAAAGTGCAATGGATGCTCTGCTTCATTACACTTGTAACAAATCATTATCATATAAAAATGAAGAAAAGTAAATTGCATTAAAACATCAGAAAGATGAAGACACCAGTGATTTTAATCAATTTTACAACTTTTAATGTCACTTGTAGAAATTCAAATTGTCAAGTATATCCCAATAAAGAAAATCTAAAATGGCAAATTACCTTCTAAGAGGAAAATTATTACTAAGAAACCATAATCACTTAATATTACTATCTTTTATATTAAAAATTAATTCATACATGATTCATTTGTTGCAAGACTAACACATGCTTAAAATCCAAAATTAAATATAGCTTTAATTTATTACAGTTGAAATTAACTATTTAGGTTATATGATGGAATAAATAATGCTGGTGAATTCTTACTTTATGCAACTATATGTTCAATTCTACATTGGAAGAGCTATGAGGAATCAAAATCTTCAGCATTAAACCAGTTAAAAGTAATTAACTCACCATAGATTTTATCTTAAACTTCTCTATTATATATACACAGTTTGAGCTTATGTGTGAATACACAGAAAACAGATTTTCTTGCCTCTTTTACCTATTTTGAGTTCTCCTTGCTGAAGGGAATTATGTCTAGGAGTCAGTTGATTTTGATTGTTCTTTAATGTATTTGCACAGTTCAAAACACCATTTTCTCTCTCAATGTTGCCCGTGTTACACATATACTAGAGAAGTAGAAACTCTAGGAATGCTCCTTATCACATCTCCATTTAATGACTATTTTTTTTAAGATCTCACTTATCAGTAGAGATATATTTACCATGGATGGAAATAACCATTCACTAATTCCCAATACAACTGGAGGATTAAGTTTTATTGGCTAATTTGTATGGATATATGACAGAAAACTGTAGAGATAATGTAGGTGTTAATCTGATTATATCTCCAGCTTCTACAATTTAGACATGAATTGCAACAGAAAAAAAACCACACAAACAAACAAGCAAAAAGAACTGAAGCATTACTGACATTGAACTGCATACAATGGAATTGTGTTTTTAAAGCAATTATCTCAATAAGTATTTAGTAAGAGTTTTCAATCAATAAATAATTGTGGAAATGTTGAGGTCTTGAAATTGCCTTAGTTCTCCACAAATTATATGCTCTTCCTATTCCACACACAAGGGAAAAGAAAATTAATAGAAAGCATTTATAGCTATATAAACTAATTTACAGATTAAAGACTTTTAAAATAAAGGATACCTAACATAAGACATGAAGAGGCCAGCAGCTCTGTAATTGATTCAGTATTTACATCAGTTTATTGAAATAGAAGTATTTTTAAACATTTGATTAAAGTTAAATATTAAAACAGCCATAAGGGAAACCAAATCATTCAGAATTTATATAAAAGACACAGTTCTGAGAGGTATTTTTCCTGACTAGTAGCACTCTATTAAGGCTAATTTCCTTTATGTTATAAAAGAGGACTGAAACCCAAGAGAAACAGTTCCTGACACCTTTTAGCTGCTGTCACTTGCTCTAATGACCTTTTTATCCCCCCCTTCTTGTTTCAGCAGAAGTGTCTGTGTGGCCATGGGGTAAAGTGCATGCAAGTTAAAACTAGCCCAGAAATAAATAAATAGAAAGAAATAAAAATTCAGAATTGCTCTTTTCAGTAATATTAGGACTAGCTAAAAGTTTCTCTAAGTTATCCTGTATCTTTAACAGCTTCTTTATTATTTTTATTTACTTGGGGGGGAGGGTATTTTCTTCTTATTGTTCTGTAAAATGTTTAAATCCTGATTTAAGCAGATAAGCTTAAGTGAGGCTGACAGGCCTGTAGTTTCTGGGGTCCTTCTTCTTTGGGATAACATGAGCAGACTCTAGTCCCAGATGGAACCTCTCTGGATTCTCAAGACTGCTCAAAAATCAATGACCCCTCAAAGATCATCTTCATCATCTTCTTGTATCTCTGTGTAATACAATTTTTTACCTTCTTGGAGACAATCATACACAACAAAAGATGGATTTGAGAAGCACTGCCCTGGGCTGGCCACAGTGGACCAGAAATTGCATCTGAGCAAGAGGCAACAGCTTGAAATCAGAGCCCCCTGTGCACACCCTGTGCACCTCTTTTTCTAGAAAATGAGGAATTAATGTGAGCAGAGACACTGAGAAAAGCAAAGACTTAACAGCTGTGGGTTCACAGCTCAAAATCAACCCCCATAAAACCTCTTACCATAAAACCTCTTACCTTGAACAACTTGATTTTCTAGTTTTTGTGGAAATCTTTCGGAGAAGAAATGCAGAAAAAGGTGCTTTCCACTGTCATCCCTGCAGAAATCAGGCTGCAGAGGACAGGAGTTGGCTGCACATGGAAAGAGAATGAAGAGTGTTTGATAACACATTTAGCGGAACACTGATGTGCTGAGTTAGCGCTCCCATAGGAACTCTGGGAGGGTCTCCAACTAGAACATATAAAGATGAAAAAGAAATACTGATAAGGCGGACAGGGGATTGTCAGGATTAATCCTGCAGTGCCCTTGGAAGGGCTTGAATCTTTTAGGAGTGCCTGGAAACCTGAGGGAGCTGCTGAAAGGACGGATGGAGGCGGCTCTTTGGGGTTACTGGCTCACCTGGACACCTTCATCCAAAACCTTGCTCCAGAAGTGGGCTACATCCTGTCCCCTTCCACATCCTCATTTGCTGTGAGAAATGCAGGGACTGCCACAAAAGAGAGCCCTCACTGCTCTTCCCTTAAAATTTGATTTTTAAAGTATTTAAGCAGTGACTAGAAAGCAGAATAACTATATCACTTTAACAACTTGTCTTAAGCAAATATAGACTTATTATCATAAATACCTTTCTCCTGTCTACCTCTGGTTTTCCCCTAAAAACCCATGAAGCAATGGAAAACAAGTAAAAAACCCCAACAAACCAAATTTTATCATCTTCTTCTTTTCACTTGATAAACATGCCTTACATAGTTCTTTTAGGTTTTTTTTTTTTCTTTTTTCTCATTAATTAATTACCCCAGAGTTGGTTGTTCTGGTTTTGGGTTTGGGTTTGAGTTTGGGTTTGGTTTTTTTTTTTCACTTTCCTATAAATAGAAAAACAGGCACACTCTTGTTACTTCAAGGCAGCATCTTTGTGAAGGGTTTCTGGAAGCACAACCTACACTGAATTAAACTTGCTGGGGAATTTCAGGATGCTCTCCAGAATTAATAAAAACTCAACCCCTATTCTGTGGCATAAAACATTCTTATTCAAATGCAGCATTTTGAATTATTATTCACTCTTTTGAAGACTGAATCTAAGTCCATCTGACTCAAACTGAATATTTCCACTCACTGGAGTTTAGCTTGGAAGTGAAAAGTTCCATTTCAACACTGAATTTCAGGCTCTCTTAATACATTTTTTCCAATGCTAATGGTTTTCATACTTTCAAAAGAGATACAGCAGTTTCTCCTACTAAAGCTGCTCCAGCAGAATTGCCTTTGACATGTCATCTTAAAGTACATATTGTAAATAGAAGAATTGTTAAACAAAGCCACAGTGCCTCTGTTTGAGAGCATAAAATCTGCACTAAGCTGTACATTTCACACCAAGAATCTTTACTATGGGAGTTGCAGTTCCTCAACTAATTCAATTTGTGAGCATAATATTGAATATTAACATGTAGCTAAAACATTGTTCTGGTGCATACTGGAGTTTTATAGTTCAAAACAGCTTCCAAATATTCAAGGGAAACCAAATCAAACTGTCATTTTAGAATGTATAGCTGAATAATATCCATAGTGAAATGAACTGTATTAAATAAAAAGCACCCTTATTTCTCTATTGGCAACACAGAAATTAACTTGAGGGAAGCGAGCTATAATATTTATATGCAGCTGTAGTAGTGATTTTATTTTACATTTGCATATTAAAACCTGCATTCCAGCAAAGCAAATGACTTTGATAAATTGCCTTACACATAATTATTGAATATTCTTATGCATTTTAAAAGGCTTCAGACACTTTTAAAATTAATCTGAAATTTCACACAAGGATAATTTTTATACTCCTTAGTTTTTTTAAGCATTTCTTTTTTCTCAGAGAATTGTTAATGAAACTTGTCATATACTTTTAAATTAAAAAGTGTATGAAAAGAAAATCTGATTTAATTTTTTTTTTTCACTCTGTTGTTCCTTTTCATTATTGACTGATATGCCTTCAAGACTTGTTTAATTTTATACATTTTCAAGAATGATGATTCCTGTAATGTTCAAAAAAGGCAGTATTTTACAATCCTAGGTTTGTGGTACTTTTTCTTTCCTTGCACACTGGAAGCTTATGTTCTATGCTTTTTCAGACTAGATATGTATAGAGCTATGCCATGAAAGTATTTCTGGTATTATCACAGAAAATTTCTTTCATATTATTTTCTATTTCTGAACAACTTTTTATGAAAAGTGGTTGCCTTTCTTTGTCCTAGTCCCATTTAGAAAGTGGCCCACAGCAGCACAGATACCAGCCAGGTCTAGTGCACAAAACCCAGATGCTCTGCTGGTATTGCTGAATAACTACTTGCCTTTATGGGCAGAAATTTATACCAAAATGCACAGTTCTTTTTATAAAGATTAGCCTTTGAAAAGCTGCCTCTGCTGTGCCCAAGCAAGGCACACTTCCTGTGCCTCCATGAAGCTCAGCCAAAAATTCCTCACCAGGAACCTTTTGCTCTTTCACAGATCCTCTCTACATGGTGGAAATGCATGAGAGTTGGGGAAACTTGGCAGCAGTTGAACATAAGACTTGTCTTATTTTGATATTCTTTCCAACAGAGAGACAGTCTCAAAGCTGAGCCAATATCCCAAATCTGGTATTAATCTCCGCTGTAAAAAATGAAATATTTATTCAGTGAGCAATTTAAGTAACTGCCCTATGTCATACTCAGGGGGACTTTACTGTCCTATGTGTCAGTAATGAGGAGGAGAAAGGAAAAAATAAAAATGTTTTCCCCTGAATGTTCTGGAGTGGTGATTGAGGTTTTGCACACACTGGCACTGTTCCTGATGAAAAGTCCTTAAGGAGAAGTTCCTGTTGTATATCACTGTAAATATTTTTTTTTTTTTTTTTTTTTAAA
>VZRX01022144.1:439692-493637 GCA_013398075.1 Notiomystis cincta | reverse complement strand
TTTTTTTTTTTAATCCCTCTTCGTTCTCTGTCTCAGCTGATTTTTTTTTTTTCAGTGGCCTAAGGCTGTCAAGAGGTTTCTATTTACTATTACTACATACACTGTGTCTTAAATACACAGCATAAATGGATTCTATTGAGAGTCTAAACACAAGACAAATCTAAATGGGAATATAAATGAATACAAGGAAAGGACATTTAGAGAAGTCTTTTAAAATAACAAATAATGTTTTGAATTAAATGCCTCATGCAACAGAATTATTTTGTTCTGAATGCAAATTAATCTTCAGAGTGTTTTTTTTCTGCTGTTGTTGCTATTTTTTTTAATTACCTTGTCAACTTAGTATTTATTTAAACTTTCATTATTTTTAGGTTTTGACTATAGAGTCAAAACTGCTGCCAGTAGTAATTGTACATCTTTCCTTAGAGATCCTCAAGACATCTCTAACATCTTCTCTTTACTGAATGTTAAAAGGTTATTGTCAGTATGGTAACAGATTTGCATTTCAGATATCTGTTTAAAACAGTGACAAAAATACAAAACTTTATGATGCCAAACTCATTATTTTCTGGCTCCTTTGGCTATAGCAAGTTGAAACTCTTAGCCATTTTAGGGTGCTATCATTTTCCTCTGAAGGTCAGATATATATTAATCTTCTAAAGGATGACTTGTAAGTCTTGATTGCTGTAAAGGATTTTTTCTATTAAGTGCTTTCATAGCTTTTGTCTGTCTGAATCTGACAAATGTGTCTAATGCAAAACCTAGTACATTCTCACACAAGCAAATGCTTAGGCCACAGTTCTTCTCGTAACCAAAATCATAAAAGAAATTTCTTTTCCAGTAATAATAATTCTAGGGTATAATCTTTCATTAATAGATACATCTGTAGAAAATTTTGTGCTTGCAGAATCATTTTTTAAGATATTAAAAGTGAACTAAATGGTGCCAATTTGTCAACTTTGCTGATTTATTTCTTCTCTTTCTCCCAGAAACATGTTTTCATTCTTCTTATAAACTCTTCCAAGTCCCAAAATAAGCTATTTTGTATTGCTCATTAGATCTACCAACTCTCCCAACAGGTAACTGGGAAAGTCCTCTCCCTTTTTAGAAAATCCATCTATTAAAATCTAACAAAATCAATCAATGCAACAGCCATTGTCCTCTCCTCTGTCATCACAATATATATATATTATTGTCTTTAGTCTAAAAGTACATATGTAGTCTTATTTTTGGCAAAAAATCAGTTCTGAGTAGAGGAATGGTGAGAAGAATGAAAAAAGGCAAAGGATGTTGTCCTCTGGTTTATAATAAAAGCATTGACTTTTTGTTAATTTAGATTAGTTAAGGTGTTTGTTAACTCCAATGAAGCAATTTAGAGAAGCCCATGAACTAATTTAAGCAATATTAATTAATTTTGAATAGCATTTGATGTAGATTTCAAGATAGCAGAGAAGCTGGAACTAGATGGTCTTTAAGGCCTCTCCCAACCCAAACCATTGTAAGATTTCTATGGTCTTGTTCCCTCTCCTGAACTTCCCCACACCTGGGACATGTGGACATGCTCCTAGGACATGGTTTTTGTAGGACATATTCTGGATATCTGCCCCCTGGGGAATACAACCTCCTCTTCTAATAATGCAGGGAGATTTTCCTATGCAAAGAATTTAATCCCTAATTTGTTGTAAGCACTCTAGAAATTATGAGCTATCACACATGTGCTAAGGAAGGCACGTGTCCTAAGAATAAAGAGAAAACTGAGTCTTCTTATAAAAGAATGACAAAATTCACCATCATCTGCCATCTTCACTTCAAACAAGCACTGCTCCCCTGAAGAAGCTCCATTAAAGACTTCTCATGTCTGTATCACTACAGAGCAGGGTTTTAATGGCTTTCTAAATTTGTAGAAAGTATTTTCTTAATCAGAATGAAAATATATTTGGACCACACCCACCAAACCACTCCACGATGCTGGAAGGGAAGGAGAGAGGTGGTTTGCTGTCAGTGCTTTTGTTGTTTCTTGTGGAGGTGGGGACAGTGATGCCAATAAGCCTGGGTCTTTCTGGGACAGGCATCAGATCCAAGGGAAGGAGAGCACAGCACTGGAACAGAGGGTTGTCTCTCCTTCACCAATAAGGAAATACAATTACCTCAGAACAGGGAAGAAGAGATTAATTAGTGTATCAGCACTATTCCCAAAAAAGGAGACATTTTCCCTAATGTAATGACATTTCTCTCTCAGCCATTTTTCATGGTGACCTTCACAAGGAGCACAAATCTACAAACTCAAGGTTTTTAGCAAACATTTCAGCAAAACTTCCCCTTCAAGAGATATAATACACCTTATCTAGTTATTACTTGCTTTGAATATGCATAATTCTTGCTTGCCTCCATCAGGATGATTCCTTCATAGTCAATGGTATTTATGCAATGTATATGTTTATGCAAATAAGAACAAAGTGCTTTTGCACAGAAGAAAGTAGACTTAATGAAATGTTAATCAATCCCACAAAGATAAGGCACAGTTCAAGTCTCTCTGCAGAAATACTGATGGCAGAAGCACAATGATCCCAGGCTTTATTGCTGTTATTTTCTCTGGGAGCAACTCCTTATTGTTGTAATAGGAGGATGGGCTACTGTAGTGCAAAGATGTTGACATTCAGTGTTTGCATTTAGAGTACAACAACAAAATGAGGGGGAGAAATCAAGTCCTTTATCATTAGGATGAAGATTTGAGGTGTTTTTCCTGCTCTGCTTTTGAATGAGAAGGATGATGCTATGACCAGAGATGGAGGGGTGGGGAATGGGGAGGGAGAAGCTTATACTTACAGATTATATGTGACAACCAGATAATCACAGAATTATTCAGGCTGGAAAAGACCTTTAGGGTCATTGAGTCCAACTGCAAACCCAGAGCTGCCAAGCCCCCCACTAAACTCTGTCCCTAAGCAGCACATCTACACATCTCTCAAATGCCTCCAGGGATGGTGACTCCACCACGTCCTGGGGCAGCCTGTTCCAGTGCCTGACCACCCTCCCAGTGAAGAATTTCTTTTTCCTAATATCCAATCTAAACCTCCTGTGGCATTACTTGAGGCCATTTCCTCTCGTGCTAAAGAAACTCTGGTTTTTATTTTTTTTGGTGGGAGGTGATTTGCTTTAAATCCATTATGTACTCTGACCCATTTATGACACACGAATTCTCTTTAGACCATACTTTATTAAAAGAGGGAAAAGAAAAACACAGCCTAACTAGTAAAACAAAACAAAACAAAACAAACAAAACAAAACACAGCAAAAAGCAGAACACCACATTGGTGAGATCTTTATATTATTAACAAAATACATTACATGCAGCAGGTAGGCCACAGCTTTACTTTCCAAAAAGTTAAACATCTTATTGGAAAGATTTTCCTCCAGATGTTGTTGATCAGACATTCAAGTGTACATCCTAGAGGAATCTCTGATGTTTTCACTTTCTTTTAGTTTTAAAATCAATAAGAAAAATAGAGGAGTTTGGTTTTTATTATTTTGTTTTGGTTTTTGTTTTGATTTGTTTNTGGGCTACTGTAGTGCAAAGATGTTGACATTCAGTGTTTGCATTTAGAGTACAACAACAAAATGAGGGGGAGAAATCAAGTCCTTTATCATTAGGATGAAGATTTGAGGTGTTTTTCCTGCTCTGCTTTTGAATGAGAAGGATGATGCTATGACCAGAGATGGAGGGGTGGGGAATGGGGAGGGAGAAGCTTATACTTACAGATTATATGTGACAACCAGATAATCACAGAATTATTCAGGCTGGAAAAGACCTTTAGGGTCATTGAGTCCAACTGCAAACCCAGAGCTGCCAAGCCCCCCACTAAACTCTGTCCCTAAGCAGCACATCTACACATCTCTCAAATGCCTCCAGGGATGGTGACTCCACCACGTCCTGGGGCAGCCTGTTCCAGTGCCTGACCACCCTCCCAGTGAAGAATTTCTTTTTCCTAATATCCAATCTAAACCTCCTGTGGCATTACTTGAGGCCATTTCCTCTCGTGCTAAAGAAACTCTGGTTTTTATTTTTTTTGGTGGGAGGTGATTTGCTTTAAATCCATTATGTACTCTGACCCATTTATGACACACGAATTCTCTTTAGACCATACTTTATTAAAAGAGGGAAAAGAAAAACACAGCCTAACTANTTTTTTTTTTTTCATTTTGACTTGGTTTTTTTTTAATGAACCCAGTGATTCCATGGATCTTTTCTAGGCTCTAGTATGACTGAACTCCAGTTCCAAAGATAAACTGCAGAAAAATTTTTCAAGAAAATGATGATTTTCTGAAAATCACAGTTCCCTTCAAAAGCTGATCTGACAAAATCAGCTTTTGATGAGCTCTAAGCACCATTTCTTCTTAGCCTACTCTTTCTTTGTTCCTCCCTGCTGTCTGTTCTGTGAAATCATGCCTGAAAGCTGTGAGTTTAATACACTTACCAGTCATACAATTTTAAACAGAGTTGTGCTATCTAACAGCTTGGTGAGCTTGGAGTGTGTCCATGACTCCTGAGATCCACAGAGCAAGAGACCTAAACTGTACCCTTATCTTTGCATGACTGTTATTTCTTATTAAGGTACATATTTGAAAAGAAAACTAATTTGATGCTATTCCTGATACCTATTTCTGATTATTTCTGATAATAATAACTCTTTTACCCAAAAGTAATTTATAATTTTATTCTCTGGCATGTGAAAAAAATATTTCTCTTCTTAAAAAGTATTTTTTCTCTTTTTTGAGCAAGAACTATAAGTAACCAAACAAGTCTTGTCAATCATAGTGCATTTTGCCTGTCACAGAGAGTGAATTTAATTGTGCTAATTAAAGCTGAAACTCAAACACAGATCTGACCATATAAAAAGAAACAAGCCCATTCTTGTTAAAACTGACAAAATGTGAAGGTCACAACTTACATATTAATATATTCTTCCATGTGACCTTCAGTTGTAAACAAAGAATATTAAATGCTGTTATTCATCTTCTGCTAATGAACATATATTACTCTGGAGTCTAATGAATAGATAAAACATCTCCATTCATCAAATATTTATAAAAGTAATATTTTCTGTGCTTACCAATTAAAAGGGTATTTTATTACAAATTTAGAGCACGCCAGCCTCAAAATCCTTGGAGACTAGGTGCTTGAGAGTGCCAGGAAATGAAGACTGGTCTTCAAGTCGTTATCTTCACATGGCTATTTGCAATAAACAAATATGAAAATGTAATAATAAACATAATATTAAGCCAAGTGAGTGGCCAGTGGGTTTACTTGTTCCTCTCTCAATCTCTCATCTGTCAGTAGCTGATTTTTTTGTTTAAATACTGACCTACATCAAAGCTATTTTCAAGGAATTTGCCACTATTATTATCCTATTAGAGATAGTCAGATCATCATCATCCAGATAAACACAGTACAATAATTTTTAAGTACGTAAAATACATGTACATACACCTTTAAGCAACATTTAATACCATGAAAGCAGGCAATATATTATTTACAGGGTACAATGAAAAATATTCACGTGCTTACATGGCTTGCATTGCCCATCCCACTCACCCCTCGCATCTGACAGAAGGTGAAAGTCTCAGGGGCACGAGGATCTCCACAGCAAACTGAAATACCTGTGCTAGGTGCCATTCAAACAAGCCTATTAATACAAAGTGAATGCAAAATGAATAATCTGTATGGATCTCAACGTTTGTAAACATCACCTTCACTTTATGGATATGACAGGAACTTCTGTTTCTGTTAATTTGGATGAAGATAGCTGTTATATAAATCACAATTTAGCAAGTCTTTAAACTTTTAAATTATTAATATATAGGGCCCAGTATATTTTATGTGTGGAATAAATACTTTTGTTGGAAGGTGAAAGGTTAAAAATTCCCAAGCAACAAGCTTTTATGAGTAAATTACCTTCAGCAAATGTGTGAGCAATAAATTTTGATAAACAGCAGTTTAGACATTTTTCTTGTTTCTGTCTGGCATCAGATGGTGGAAGCTGCCTTTCTGTCACAAGCAAATATCTGGAACACCCAAAAGAGTCAGCCCTAGGAATCTGTTAAAATTGACATATTGCTTTGGCTTTGTTGCGTTAAGCTGGTAAGAGCAAACAAGGATTTATTGGGCAATTTACAAGGGAAAAAAAAGGTCATTTTCCTCCTGTGCAGGCCACTGGTGCCCTCTGCTGTCACTCTGCCGAGTTCACGTTGTTTCTCTCCAGTCCCACTCGAATCGTTCCCAAACTGCTGACAGCGCTTCGCAATCAGGCTTGGAAGTTACGGTGCAGATGTGAAAATGAGAGGTTTCTTTTTCCCTTTCAGTCTGTGCTGCCTCCATCGAAAAACAAGTGTTCCAAAGATTTTCATCATTTACCTGCCCTCTGTGGTTGTTGAGCACTGCACCCACACGCAGCAAACAGCTGAACACACAGTCTGGGAGGTTTCTCTGTGTCCTGAGGGTTTTCTGCAGCCTTGAGAAATTAGCTGGCATCCCCTTCAAAACTTTCTCATTCTGCATTCCCAATAAAACAACGAAAGCATTTTTAATGACCTTAACACTCTGCATCTGCCTCAAAAGTCACTACTGTCCTGTGGCTGCCTGCCTGCACATTAACACACCTGTGGTTAAAACTAAAACCCTTCAAATCTCGTGGCAGCCCTGATGCTGGATAGCTCCTTGGGAGGAAAGATGTGCACAGCAATGAACAGCTTTATCCAGTAGTCTTTAACTTCAGAGGAAATTTAAGTAAACTCCCACATCCACATCAAAATGCAGAGGTGGCTACAGGACACAGTTGCCACCTCTGTAAGAGCTTTTCTCTGATAACAAAGCTGATTTATACCTGGTGCTCAGACATGATGATGATGAATGTGTCAAGGAATATGTATTCAGGTCCCATTATCAGCAAGGTAAGAAGAGTCAAGAAATAGGCACAAAAGTTTTGCTGCTGTTGTGAAAACAGCATGGGACACCTGGTAATGTGCTGCTTGTCTGTGGCACTCAAAGATCTGAAAGCTAATCCCATTCTTGAAGAGAATTATGCAGAAAAGTGGGAATCAGCAGGATGATCTGAGTCCAGGAGTGCAGATTTAACTTTTAGCCCAGTTGCATAATAAATGGAGATTTTTATAAAACGGAAGAGATTAACAGAGGAGATTGCTCCTCTGAAATGCAAAACTGTATTTTTGAAAGGAGAGTTTGTATTAATGCGTTTTTACTGGATGGAGTTCTCCCATCCTTTCTTTGACTAGTAATAAACACCATTGACCAGGAACAGCATGGCAGAGGCACTGAGGGTTTTGCTTTTCAGAATTTATTCATAGTCTACAGGCAAAAAAATAAAAAAGGAGTGACTTCTTGAGACATGAATATGTGCAACTCTTTTTGTGACACAGACAGTTATTTTTTATTTGTCTCAAAGAACAACCTGGATATTTTGCATAAATAGTGGTAAATCAAAAAAAATGACAAATACAGAAATAGACTTTTAAAATTTTTGAACATTTCTTATACATTTCTTTTGAAAGTAGCCATTAAAGGATTTTCTAAGTTCGTATTTGTCCTGAGACATGATAGCACAAGAGCCCTTCTTTTCAGCTAAATTCAGTGTTCTTGCTGTTCTTTCTTCTTCATTCCATTTATATTTTAATATATTTATGATTTAAAAACAAAGTCTATTCAAGACAGAGCCTACACCTTTAACCACCTTACCTCAGAATTCCCACTTTTCCTGCAGAGTGTAAACATCTGTAATATGTCTCTCCATACGAAGAGGAGAGGATCCTGAATTCAAAATGCATGATATAAAGGACAAACTAAATAAAACTGTCCTCATGTCTTAGCAAAACTAATTTAAATTTCCTAATATAACAAAGCAGCTGTGAATCTACTGCCTGGAGGCACAGGCACTGTAGCACACTTAACAAATGGCCAAGCAGATGCCCCTGTTTGGATCCTCAAGAGACAGGAGGTGTTGTTTTTGTGAAGCACATTGCTACCTTTGGTGCCTCAGAAAATTACTACTGAGATCCCTCTGCATAATAGCCAAAGCTGCTTGGGTATTCACAATAAGAGCTGCAAAGTTTTGCGTATTCTGGTCTGGAGCGCAGCTGCCTACTTTTCTAAGCATTCACCTTTTTTGTGAGGTCTTAAATCACCCCAAAATTGCTACTTTTTTTGCCATTCCTGGGGCTTCAATCTAATTTCCTCCCAGTATCAGAACAGACAGCCATTCGAAATGGCTGTAACACTTGTTGGCCTGGCTACAAATATTTCCACAGGTGTGATACTTCCTGCTCTAGAAGCTTAAAGCATCTTAATGATGGAGGAGTGCTGGGGGGAGTTTTAACTGGCAGCTTCCCTGGTGCCATTTTGGGAACACCTCTGTGATCTCTTTTCTAAGAAAAGTTGGTTCTTACTCACAGCATGGGAGAGTGACCATTTTTTTACTGCCAGGTCAATAAGAAAGGTAAGGTCCATTGTCACATCTAACAGAAAGGTTCAGGAAAAACAGAGTTCACTACAATGGACTTCCTCTGTAAACTTGGTGGGAGCATTTCATGTCCTATTCAGTGAATTTATGAGCAGTGTGACCAAATAAACCTGTAGGACATATTTATGGCTCCCTCACTGGTGTACTGTTTCCTCTCTCACATATATATATATATATATATATACACACACACACAGGNACACACACACAGAGAGAGAGAGACACACACATAGATACTTATACAAATATATATATATGTTCTATTCAGTACACTAGTCTATATTCCATGTTCTAGAAGATAAGTAAGACTTTGTTCTGTTAATAAATCACTGTCCACTTTTGTCTGCATTATTTTTCCACCTTTTTTTTTTCACAAAATGATCCTTATTTTAAATCCTTAACACCTTCCAGGGCTACATATGAAGTTCACATTTATTATTCAGAATCCTGCTGGACTGTTATTGGACATATGGACTGAACCATTTTTCTTTTAGAGACTGAAATATATCTTTTTCCACTATTGTTGTTCTGGAGAGCTACAGTTATTGGACGTGGGGCTTTGTGGTTTGGGCGAGTTATTGACTCCTTTATTACTGCATCATAAAATCTGTAACTACACTTTCCTAAATGCTCTCACATCTGTCTCGTTGCCCAAACAGCTAAAATACATGAGGCAATCTGTGATGGCAGAAAAAGAGGTGTGTGAAGGACCAGAACCAGAAATTTGGTTAGGTGTCATATAGTTCAGGGACACAGCACACAGTTCATCCTTTCTTTCAGAACACAAAATTCAATGTGTTTCCTCTAAATAGAAATGAATATTTTATAGTTCTGGGAGGCTGAGGGGAAGGAGGTTCTTTTTGTGGGTGTTTTGAGGGGGCAGGGGCAACATAACATAAAACAATTTCAGCCTGTTGGATCTTTAATAAGCAAGAAAGTCAGTCAATTTTGATCATTACAAACAGAGAACCATTTGCACTTTTCTTTTGCAAGCCAGGATTGCATTCCTTTCCCCTAGCTCATTAAAATGATGAAAAATTAAACTATCCGAGGGGAAAAAAAACAAGAAAAAAAACAAGAAAAAAGAAAAAGCAAATTTTCTGCTGTACCAGCTCACATAAGGGATTAGGTCATAGCCAGAATCAGTCTAAGACTAGGGGTGAGAGCAGAGAGTGAAATGTTCCCTGTTAGTGTCACTAAGCAGTTAGATCAGCTTGTCTCAGCTGTGAAACCCCACCTGGGGAAAAAGCACACAGCACAAACAGAAGTCCTGCCAAAATGAAAAAAAAAAAAAAGTATTTTACAAAGAAGCAATGGAGAAGTGGATAAGAAAGAAACAAAATTTTAAATGTTTCTTTTCAGTCTTCCAGGCCCAGCAGCTTCTGATAATCTACATGTTAATAAAACTCCTTCTGTATGTCTCACTATTTTAATGTAAAAAAATAAAAAAGAAAAAGTAATTCTGATCTGCAAGAAATCCATCACATCCTTCAATTAATTCAAAGTTTTAGTTCAATTATGATATTTCAAGAACCATTTTTAGTGCCAAAGATTTTTAGGAAATGAGCACTGGAATTTTGTGAATGTTTACTCAATCAACACTGAGTAACATGCATGGATGATTTATCCAGCCAGGTACAGCCACACTGTGGAAGTTCCCAATATGCCAAATTAAAATCAATCTCTTTCAGCATCCTCAAAATGAAATTATATTTTTTGAGTTTAACCACATCCATGCTAAATTTTATTCCTGTAGCAGAATGCCTGATGCTGATAAGAAGTTATTATCTTTAATCTTATCCATTTCTGTCTGTTTCACATATTATGCCAAATTTGAATTCTCCTACAGCCAGAAAATAAAATGGAAGTGGAATTGTAGCTTTTAATCTAGTTGGTTCCTGAATGTTTAAATCAACTTCAGAACTTTCTCAAGAAAAATTGTGTGGAATTTTCACCTATTATTCTTCTGGCATGACTTTAATATGAAGAGTTTACTTTTCGCAGCAATGGAAAACTAAGTAATAACTAATGATAACTTAAGATAGCACAAAACCAAAANAAATTATATTTTTTGAGTTTAACCACATCCATGCTTTATTATGCTAAATTTTATTCCTGTAGCAGAATGCCTGATGCTGATAAGAAGTTATTATCTTTAATCTTATCCATTTCTGTCTGTTTCACATATTATGCCAAATTTGAATTCTCCTACTGCCAGAAAATAAAATGGAAGTGGAATTGTAGCTTTTAATCTAGTTGGTTCCTGAATGTTTAAATCAACTTCAGAACTTTCTCAAGAAAAATTGTGTGGAATTTTCACCTATTATTCTTCTGGCATGACTTTAATATGAAGAGTTTACTTTTCGCAGCAATGGAAAACTAAGTAATAACTAATGATAACTTAAGATAGCACAAAACCAAAAAGTTTTTCTGGTAATATGAAGACTACAGGGGAATAAAAAGCTGTCAGGATATTCCTATAATTTACTGGATGGGCTTAGAGGGGAAATAAATACAAATGCAATGATCAGAATAGTTGTGAGAATGTGAATTTTGAAGCAGAAAGAATATAAAACATGCCAGACATCAAGTTCAGAGACCTGACCTTATTTACAGATCAAATTTTGTAAACCCAGCATGAAACCCATGGATACAAATCAGTTTGGAGGATTTTGCCTTGACACCCTGCAGCTGGGATGATGATGTAAGTGGCAAGCACACACTGTATTGCATGACAAACAAAATTTGTCTTCTTTGAAGCACACAGCCACGCTCAAATATAATGAAACATCCAGGGCCAGGTCTCCTGGGACTTAAAGAGTGTGATACTTGCTATTACATTAATTTATACAAGCCTCAAACTGAACTTCAGAAAAACCTCTGTCTCAGAGGTAGCACAGCAGACTCTGTATTTCCTTGTCAAATTCTTTTAGTTACCAATGGTGATTTGAAAATATCTGAGTCGTGGTGTGAACTAAACAAGAATCTTTCTTTCAGAAGGAGCATATAACTAATTGTGTGATATACCTAAGACTGTTTCTTTTGGAAGAAATTAGCTTTTCTTTAATTTTTCAGAGCTTAACTAAACAAACCTTCCACCTAATATTCCTCCTCTTCCTCAAGATTTCATTTCTTATGAAAAATGAAATTGTAGTGTAAGACTTAATGAGTACAAACCTAAATATAATTTTTAGTATGAATGTTTCTAAGGTTTGTCACAACTACTGCTGACATTAGGTGAAAGAAATTGCCTGCATGCATCATAGCCTACCCCAGTTCATCTCATAATCACCTTCAAGCAAGTGACTGAACATTGAATCCTAATAAACTGCTAGAGAGTGAGGTGGTGAAATCTTTTGGCTTCACTGCTCACGAGTGTCCTCTGGATAGTGAGGCTATTTCCAGCCATCCTGCTGTGAAATGTACTGCTATTAAATCTTTCACATGAAAATCAGGGTAAAACACAAAGAATGGCAATTATTTTTCTTTGGTATTTTTAAAACTTTGAGCTAGTTAAGACTTTTCCTTCTTTTTACTTATCACTTACTCTAGCTATAAAAATGTTCATAGTTTATAAAACAAATTAAAGCACTTAGCTGCTTGTCTTGTCATAATCCTGAATGACCATCAACCACAGCCCTTGCTTCTTCTCTTGTACAATGTTAATAATTATACTTCTTTCTCTCACAGAGCTGTTCCTTTACATTTGTGCAGATAAAGAACCTCAAAATATAGACAAGTGCCTTTTCTTTTCTTTATTACCCATATCTCCCTTCTACTGAGTGAAATCCAGTTTGCATGAAAAAAAGTTAACATTAAACCAAGACACCCTCAGAAGGAAAAACTCTGGGTTTTGGNTTTTTTTTTTTTTTTTTGATGTTCCAGATAAAGAGTTTTAAATGGTATGCTTTTATCCATACCACTCCAAACATCACTGAGAAAAGCTGCCAGGACTTAAGTATTTTATGATATGTCTACTTTAAACTAGGAAGTGGAAAAACATTGAAATTTATCACTGTTTTCAAACCTTCAGTTTTAGTTATTTTATGTCTCAAGCTTTGAGTGTTTTGAAGTGTGCATCAGCTTAATCACTTGTCAAAACTTCTGGAAGTTTTTAAAAAGGGTAAGATTGTAGAGTTTGGCACTTTAGAAACTGTGCAACTTAGACAATTTGACAATTTTTAGCTCAAGCTTTTTGCTGAAGACACAAATGTAACAGACACTTCAGAAGAAGATGTCTTACTGAAAAAAGACTGATTTGCCACAAATAGTAAATTTTGCTGAACTATTTCACTTTGATTGTCTTCTCAGTTGCCCCACCATAAGTCAAAAGCAACCCTCAAATTTCCTGTCTTTCAACAGAGAGAAGAGAATCAGGTCTCAACAGTAACACAAAATCAATTGGTGAAGTAAATAGTAAAATAATAAAGAAAAATACACAACAATTTTTACAGACAATGGAAGTTTTGCCATAGTAAGGGCTGGACTTGGCAAAATTTGAGCAGAAGCTTGTAAAAAAGTTAAGAGTGATGTTTTCTTACTTTTCACATAATTGCTGAGTGATTTTTGTTCTCTTTCAAGAAGGTTTGCAGATCAATGGCCATTATAAATATTAGGAGGGAAAAAAAAAAAAAAAAAAAAAAAAAAAAAAAAAAAAAAAAAAAAAAAAGGCATCTTCTCACACAGATTTTCCATTCAGAAATGTCCCTTTTTATAGCTAGGAAGTGAAATGTGGGAAGGCAGAGGAGAAAGAGGCACAGTGAAAGGACTGAAGTGGCATCAGCCCTAGAACAGAGGACACACGAGTTTGCAAAAGTCACCTCATCCCTATCATCAGAGGAATCCAGGAGATCCTAAAATCTAGAGTCTGTTGCTAAAATAAAGCAGTGTTCATTTGCAAGAGGGAGGAAGAACAAAGCAACCAAACCTACAGAGCCACTAGTGAAAACAGCAAATATGTTACTCTAAGAGAATAAGAGTGAGATTTGGAAGAATGTTGTCAAACTGACTTTAACAATACAAACAGAGTGATGAGTTAATCTCACAGACTGTGGTGATTTTTTTCTCTTTTGTTTTATTTTGTGTTTTTGTTTGTTTTCTTGCTTTATTGGGGCATCTAAGACCATTGAGCAAGAAGTGGTTATCTAATTAGCTAGATATTCTTAGATAAGTACTTAAACACCATTAAAATAAAACTAATTTATAAATATACAAAGAATTTTTTTCCAAAACCCATGAACTTAAAAAGGGAACATTTCCAGTTTGAACACCTTGATGCTGAATAGATATGAAATTTAAATTGTTTAATGAAAGAAGGCATTATCCCAAAACAGCAGAATAATTGTTGTGCTAGAAAATCTACCAGGCAAAAGGGCTATTACTAAAGGTCAGAATTTCATGTAGATTCTATGCAACAGGTGGCTGAAATAAAGGCTAAGATAATTAGGAAAGGAGAAGGTCTCAAGATTTTGGTAAGTTGGCTCTTTTCTTCCAGTTGGGTGTATACCAGGTGTATATCATACTTTGGGAAACTGATGAGCACCTCCTACACTGAAGATGCTCAAAAACATCATCTTCTCTACTATTTCATCAGAGACTGAGTTTCACCTGTCTGGACCTGGCAGGCAAATACAAATGAAGCCATCAAACTCAGTCTGTGAGCTTGGCCACACTACAGTCAATCTGAATGTAAAGGTGAACTAAGGTTAATATTGATTAGAATGGGAGAAAAGCACTAAAAGAATATAAAAGCAAAGGATAATCCTATTTGGCTCCCATGTTACAGGTCATATGTTTCATTTTGTATGTATATTTTTAGTTTAAAGATGAGGAAGGAGGAAAGAATGTAGGAAGTAGATAACAAACTACAAACTAAAAAAGGAAATACACCTGAATACAGATGAAAGATATCTGTAAAAACAAAATGATAGTATCCAAGCCTCATTATTTTGGAAAACACACATTTGGATAACAAATATAATCTAAGCAGTTTATTAGAATGTGTATCTCCTTTCTGCAGCTTGCTTTATCAAAATATTTTATATATTGTTTTCTGGAGCAATTTATGTTAGATATATTTTGACTTTTTATTACTAGAAAACTGAAGGGAAAAATAATTGATTGTCAGAGTTTTCAGAAAGTAATTTCTATTCTTATTGCAATAATACAGAATTCTCAGGTTAAAAACAAAAAATGAAACATAGAAAATTTTAAGCTGATAAAAAATCTATGTGATTCTGTAATTGTTTTTCTATCACACAATGTTTTGACAAATTATGATGCTTTCAGACCAGTACAGCACAGTTAATGGAAACTTGGTTATCAGAAAGGTGCAAGTATTCAATGTATCACTTAAAATGATAGTATTTCTTCAAACAACTTGTAATGAAGGCTCAATTGCTGGTTTTCATATATTCTTACTAATGAACATATAGATGTAGTCATATAATGTTTGCTCTGCTGCTGACATTTGTGATAATGCCTACTGTTATTCAAGCACGTTTTTAAAAACACCTCTTTGTATTTTGAAGCTTGCCAAAGTCTGTGGTGCTTGTTTCCCCCAAGCCAGGACACAGGCTTTTACTTGACACAAGGTTTTGGTTCAAATGCTGAGATACCCTCTTCACCACAAGTCTAAACAAGACAGCTAACAGAGCAAAGCCTTGACATTTTGCAGCTAAAGCTGCAGTGACCTAATGGCCAGTTGTCACTGAAAAAGTCCATTTTTATCCTGGTATTTCTGCCATTTCCATTTCACCAGAGCTGTCCCTGAATGAGATGATGCAGAGAATCGGTGCAGACTGCACTTCTCATTTCTGTCATGTAAAATTGATTTTTGGCTTGTTTACCTCCCTGGCTCAGTTCATCAGGGAGTCACAGGAGCACCAGGGGTGGTTCAAAGTGTTGAGGGCTGTAATGTGAAACCATACTCGAAATGACGCTTGCAGGTTAAAAAAAATACAGATAAAAATGAGATAAAGGATGAGTTTTAAACTTGGCTATGTAAAGCAGAAGGTTTCACCAATATTTCTTCATGAATTATACTTGAAATCAGATGTTTTTGAGTCAAAACATTTGTTGCAACAACTATCAAAGAAGCCAAGGAGTGAGAAAAGTGTAACTTACATGGAAAAAAGAAATTACAGAAATGATTTCTTGAGCAAGGTGGTTTTGGATTGTTCTACAAAAGAGATTATGAAGACTCAATTTTGTCTGTGCTCCTCTCTTTCTTTTTGCCCTTCATTTCTGCCTTTACTGAGTCCCACTAATCTATGTGCAGTTTTGTCTGGGTGAGAACTGCACGGTAACATAACCAGAAATGATTTAAAACTGATCCATTCTATTTAAAATCTTTTACCAAGCCTGAATTTACCTTTGGCCAGCTCCTCCTTCTTTTCCTCACACACACCATATGTGTTTCTTTATAATCATTATTTCATTCCTGTTAGCATGGGGAACAATTCAATAGGGACAAACGTTCATATGTGAAGCACATAAAGAAGGAAATTTCTAGTAGTTCTAAGAACATGTTGGGGAAATTAAGTGAATTCAGTTTTTTATGCCAACAGTTTTCCTTGGTCCTCATTATTTCAGAAATAATTTAAAATATCTTTTGCTGGGAGGAATCTTTTGGAATATGTCTTCACTTAGCAATCTGACGTATAATAAGCTTATGAAAGAATTCCATGTAATGATAAATTTGATTGAAAAAATAAAAATCTAATAAATTAACTACAATTAAGTGTGAACTTATGAATTTTTCTGCTATTTTAATAAATCTTGCCATACTAGTGGCAAGAACCAGAAATCAGATTTAGCAGAGTTAAACTGATGTAATTTTGACAGCAGCAGCTGCAGGATTAAAATATAATCCTGTAGTCACAACGTGGCTTTTACACATGGAAAAATCACAGAGGAGGAAGATTGGTGGGAGGCATGTGCATGATTTTTGTTCAAGGGACTGTTCATTTTCTGTGTAATATAAAGTCACATGAAGGAGAGGAAAGGTGAGGAACTTACTGAAGGAAAGGAATGAGATAAGACACAGAGAGAAGTAATGAAAAAAATTCTACTGGACCCTATATGGTATTAAAAATGTGAATAGTAGTTCATAAATAAACACCCATACCTCTAATGAGTGTTATTTTTTTTTTCTAAATTATTTTATATTTATAATTATGTTTGTATTAACTGTATGGGTTTTTATGAAGCTGTTTCAACTCAGGTCCTTCCTGCTCAGAGTTTGCACTATTTGTGGGCTGAAAACCACTCTTATGCATTTTTAGGTCTTTACTTTTAGGGTCTGCAGACCTGACTCCTCTCCACCATAAGATGGGGCCAGTCCCATTGGAATCAACTAAAGACTTGTATAGGATCAAAAGTTCCCTCTCTTTCCAGCCTGCAAGATCATTATACAAAGACTGTTCATCTTTACCTCCCATCCAACAGTTTGAGCACTCAAGTCCAATTTTTTTAAGAATGCCAAGAGCTGTTTTAGAAAAAAAACCCAGATTTTAAAATCTATTTTAGCTGAGCTGTGCTGCACCTCAGCATGTATTGGTTCTTGCACCCTGTGGGATAAGCTTTGATTTTCTCCTTATGAAGCAAAGCTTAGGAGCAAGTTTGTCCCAAGAGAAGTTTTCAGAAATAATAATAATAAAAAATTATCAAATTATCTTCTTATATTCCAAATCATGTTTAAATGTTAAACCATAACAATGGTAAATACTTCAGTTCTTAAAAGTGCTAACCAAACATAAAGTCTTTTCTTCAAAAGTGGGAAATCTTTGATATTGGTTAATGATATTGTAGAGATTGCGAGTGTGAGGTTTGGTTTTGTG
Organism: Notiomystis cincta; assembly: GCA_013398075.1. Lineage (NCBI taxonomy): Eukaryota > Metazoa > Chordata > Aves > Passeriformes > Notiomystidae > Notiomystis > Notiomystis cincta. The sequence continues at coordinate 476,266 of VZRX01022144.1, read as the reverse complement.
CTTGCCTGTAATAACAAACAAAAAAAGCAAAAAACCTTAAAGATTCAAGACAGTCAGAGGCCTCCTAAAAGGCCTCTGTTTATTCTGTAATCAAAAATGAACTCATAACATATTTATCTCACTTCAATATGCACCAAAACTATCGAGCCATTCTACCTTCTGAAGTTATCATTCATTTCTTTGGTTACAGATGAAAAGCTTTCTATGTTGTTTCCCTTCTAAGAACATATGTTTATGACTTCAGATGGATCAGATCTGAAAATCACCATGAAGGTAGAAATGGATCTTAATAGGTGTTTAAATACAGATATAATGCTCTTTTCTTGGATTTATTTTCATAGCAATTTAACTACCACATACCATATTTGGTCTCTCTCTGTGTCTTGAGACTGTATTGTTCCTACTTAAATTGATTTTGAGTTATTTCTAAGTTATTGTTTAGCCTGCCAGTGGTAAATAAAGAGCACAGAAATTACCATGGAAATTGTGACATTAGTTTTTGTATAAAATGCACAGGCTGTCTTGTTCTCTTGCACTGCAAAGGAGGTGTTGATTACTCCAATTCTCAGGAGGAACAGGAACAGAGAGCTGTGCAGGTATTAAGTGTGAGTGACACAGACACCACGAGGAGCTGGGACAGTCAGCTTGTACCTCCCTGCCACCTGTCCTGCTCAATTTCAGCCTGACAGTCTTTAATAAAGTTGGGATCTTGCTGTATGGGTCTCAGCAGTTCAAAAAGTTGTGCAGTTCTTTCTTGACAATGGCATTACAGGCATTTGTCTTTCCTCCTGCTGTGCCCCTGACGAAGTCTGATGTTGCCTCTAACCTGTGTCAAGCTATAAGACACTTCTCCCAGAGCTACAGCTACCTGAATAATCAGCCAGAATTATATGCACTGTGCCAGTAGAATTTAATTGCCAGTATTCCTTTTTAGGAATAGGTTTCCTGATGTACTTGTACAAAATTATAATTTGGAAGTTTCTACCATTGAAAAAAACCAAAACCACAAACAAGCAAATCCATTCAATTTGAAAGATACTGCCTGTGCTTTCCAAATATTTATTTCCAGTTCTAGTGGGGAAAATACTGAAACTCATTATTTTGCAAGCTGGGAAGAACCGTCAGGGAAACATCTTTGTAGTTACAAAAGAAAGCTGCACTCCTCAATTAGCAATTATAACCACCAAACAATGATTTTGATAAATAAATAATGAAAAAGTGATTACTTTAAAATTAAAATTCATTTACTTAACTCAGGCTGAGTTAGGCACCTGTCCTGACTTTTGTGTATCTAGCTTCAGAAACCCAGGATCTAATTGCTGACACTTACACCTAGTGAATTTCTATCAAGGAAACCCAAAAAAAGGACCTGAACTTGGATTATGAAACTGTCATGAGCAAGCTAACATGTCACAGAAAACATGTTTTTCAGGTAAGTTCAGTAAAGCCATTCTTAGTTCTTCAAAGTTTATTTTTTTAAAAATCTAGGTTTTCTACTGCCTCTGGCTGATGCATTGTTTTACCTTTGTAAAATCCTCCTCAAAACAACATCACATCTGACTTGCAAGAGCATGAAAACAACAGTCTTGGCAACTAGTTTAGAGAGTGAAACCCTTCACAGCCCAATGCTTACTTAAACAAGTGTTTCTTAGTTATTTGCTCTCTAAAGCAAAACCATTGATATTCAAGCTGCCTTTCCACTTCTATCAGCACAAAACTAAAAACCATTTGCTTCCAAAGATTTGTGTTTCATAGAATTCCATGCCCATGTAATATGATTTTGAAAGCTTACATAAGATAGCTGAAATTATTGGCTACTGAAAATCCAAATCTCTTTTCTACAAGTTAGCAAACCATTATCAGACACCAATCAGAGAAACATCAGTCATATAAAATACATATCATAAAATTCATGAAAGGTGCACAAACATCATCACTTGCTTTTCCTGTTCCTTTCCACAGCTCACAACATCCCTTCAGCTCAACAAGATGTGTGACTGTATGCTAAGGACAATGACAGGAGTCTCTATCGTGGCTCCTCACTGTGTGCATGGCAAGGCCAACCAGAGATTTCAGCTTGCATGGAAAGCAAAGGCATTTTTTATTCCCAAAATAGGCACTAGCAGTATCATTACAATCTGGAGTGACAGTTATCTCAATTTCATGTGAGAAAAAATAAACCTTTGAATTTTTGGGCAGACTTGAGGAAAGGAAATATATCTTAAGGAGATGCTCTGCCTGTCTGGGGGAGGAGGAGTGAGAGGAGACTTTTCTGAGGAGGGGAGAGTGAAGGATGCAAAAGAGAAGGTAAAAATCTCTATATTTCTTTCTCATGCACCTGCACACATGATTAAAACCTATCACTTTTGAGTCTCAGAGGTGTGCTGGTCAGTAATAATCACTTTTATTTTTCTTTCCCCTCAAATGCAAAATTATTTGGCTGTTATGTTTTACTCTCTTTAAATCATAAGCTGGAGCACAGTTTGTTTTAACTCTTCAACCATAAGAACCCTGAAGCACTTCCAGCCAATATCAATAATTACTATTGACATTTTCTCTGAATTGATCAATAGAGAAATAGGCAACCATGTTCAGATTGACAGATCTAATATCAAACTAACTGGTTGATATTGGCAAGGTATTCTTGCAGGTTTTATTTCTAGTTGAAGATTTAGACTCAAATATCTGAACTCTATTTACATTCATTTAATAGTGAGAAAGAAGGCTCATAAAAATAATAAGGAAAGAAATTAATGATTGCTTTGTTTTTGAAGGGAAAAATCTTAAATCTGGAAGGACAATTATACAGCTCATAGAGCTGAATGATCACACCACACAAAATACATTATGTATTTTGCTCAGATGCCTTTCTTCAGAGCAAAAGCTAAATTTGTTTCTCTGATGCTTCATGATTTAAGAGGGATGAAATCACAGAGTATGACAGTTTGCTGCAGAAGAAATCTTTTTGGACAACGTAAAAACTTAACAGTTTGAAAAGAACAAAGAGATTCTGCCTGCACAGGAAACACAATGAAACATTTATATTTATCTCAATGCAGGATAGCTTTTTTTTCCCCATACAGTTTAAAATTCAGTCTTTGGTTCATTTCCTGAGAAGGTGCAAAGAGAAAGCTATTACCCATAAAATAACAAGCTCTTGCCCCTTGTCTGTGCCATGTTTACTGCCTTGCATATGCTCTTTCCTTGTGGTAAATGCAAAGTCTACAATCACTACTCTGAAATGCAGTTTTATATACTTACATTTTATTTCCAAAACCAGTAATGACCTGTGTATTACTGACAAATATTTATTTCTCAATATATTCTTAGCACAAGGTCTGGTAACAATAATCAACTCAATCTTTCAAATTGCTGGGAGATGAGAACGAGGATGGTTTTCTTCCTTGTTTTGGGAGATACCTGGTAGGGTTACAAGTCACTGCTTGAGGGTATTATTATTCACACTAGCAACCTTTATGCATTATTGAGCAGATTTCATTTTAGCATCTGCTTTAAGCCCAGGAAATACAGCAATAAGCCAAGTGTTTTAAAAAGCACATATATATTTATTATTATTTCAAATGATTTAACATCATTAATGCTAAAGTTCTTTTAAAACTAGGGGAAAATAATTGAAATAGGTCATTTATAGTGGTTGCAGGTAAAGCTATACAGGGCTTATTTTGATTGCTTAGGTTAGTTAGCTGATGGCAAAGTTTCTTGGGAATTAAAAAAAAGGAAAGAAAGAGAAAGTGAGAGAGAACACCAGAAAAATGTTTGTTTTCAAGCCAAGGACAAAACATTTAGATATCATTTATTTTGTATATATGGATTATACCCTTAGTACATGGACAGTTATCATGGCAACTCGAGTTTTAGAACATAAATTTTGAGCTGAGATATCCAGAAAAGAACCGAATATAATCAGCATGAAACTGAACACATGAAATAATGAGACTAATTACTTCTTTTTGTGGGACTGATTTATCATGTGTGGCTGGTCATGTCAGGCTGCACCAGTTTGACTGCTGGGATGCACTGAAATATGTGGAGTTCAGGTGCCACTCACTCCACACAGGCACCTGCTGAAGTGTGATTTTCTGGAAGAGAACCACAGGTTCATCTCCAAAGAAATCAGGCAATAGGATAAAGACTGAGGGTGATGATGATGAAGATGAGTAACCAAATCTCAGTCCCAAAAAGGGATTAGAAGAGGGGCACATCCTTCTTTCAAGGATAGGTAGCAATTGAGGGATGATTTATGAATTTTCAGTTAACTCTGAACAGCAGATTTTGTACTTTCCCTTAATAATCAAATGGATTAAAATTAATATTCAAAGCAATATTTTGTTTCAGTCAATAATGTGCTGATAATAATAAATACTGCAAAGCTCAGCCTCCATACATTGTTAGCACAGCCATACGTCAGTTATGTATTAAAATTAAGATTTTAATGTCACAATTTAAAATCTCCTAGATTTTACACCTAGAGTAAATATATAGTGTTTAAAAGAAAGGGCCAAGGGATAACTCTGAGCACTGAACTCGTGACTGCCCAGCTTGCTTGCTTGTTAGCTCAGTTTTTTACACATTTTTGGACTCTAACTAACTCTAAGACAAATTTCCTACAGATAAAAGTAGCCATGAACTGTCTACAGCAAACTAACCAATGCTAACTAGTTTCCAAACCAGTGACTGGTACTTAGAGCCTCCTTTAAAAAAAAATAAATTACTTAAACTAAGCCAAGCCAAACACCACAAAACCCCAACTTTGCACATGTATATGTTTAGACAGATACTGTGCACATATATATATACACACAAGCATTTTCCTCTCTATGTATGCATATTTTTATTTTAAGATAAAATAATAATTGCCAGACCTACCTCTCTTTTATTCAATAATAATCAGAGATGCCAACTGGCCAATGCTGTAAAATTTCAATTGTTTTTAAAGCCTTTCTTTTCCAGTTAAACTGAGATTAAATAAAATTAAAATACGACACATCTTGGAAAGCAAAACTACAGCTTCAGAGGATTTTTTTTTCATCCTACTTATTTTTTTCTTTCAAAAGGCTTTTTCTTCTCTCCATTTCTTATTTACAATTAATGCCAAGCACTAAGGTCTGTAGCACTCATATAAATGTGCCACTACTCCTAAGCATTTCAGGTGACGTGTTCTGCATGCTGTCACATCAGTTGATTCTGTTAATTTTCAGGGGGACCAAGTAGACTAATGGTTAAAGGGATAAATATGAGATATATTTGCAGGACTGATGCCTCAATAAGCAAGCTTTAGAAAAACTGCAAAGCCATGCAATACAGTAATAAGAAGCCACCTGCCTGACTCCTGTGGGCCAGCTGCATGCTCCAGTGGTTTTCCAGGGTGGGTATGATGTTAACTACATGGCAGAGAGCATGCTGGGGCCATCACACAGAGAGCAGTGATCCATGTCTCTGTTGTAGCATGAGGAAAACAAAATAAGAAAAACGACGTTTCAGGTCCGTGAGTGCCCGTTCTCACCCTTGACACAGTGCTCGGTGCACTGTGCTAAATAGCATTTTAGAGCTAATGGAGTTCTCTGAATCCTATTTGCAAATTTACTTTAAGAAAGAAAAATTGCAGGAGCCTGGTCATAGTTGGATGAGTGGGACAAACCAATAGAGCATTCAGACAGCATTTTAATGCTTGAATTTCATGCTTTTGAAGGTGTTAGACATCTGCTGCTGCATCAGTATTTTAAAATGCAAAAGAAGGGGAAATAGCATTTTTTCTTCTGGCAAGTGGCTACTGATGTTATTCATCTTAGTGGCAATTTCTCCATTTCCATCAGTAGATAATTATTTGAGTAATCATCTTTCTTATAATTCTCTCATTTGAAAGCCAAAGCAAGGCATTTACTTTCCCAACGAAGCACAAAATGCTGTGCCATGTAGTTTGGCTGTGAAGTCTTACAGAGGAAGTGATTTATATTAGAAGCAGACTATTCAAGGCAGTTTTTGTTGGAATAAACTTTTCAAATTAGTTGTACTGTTCTTCAGGGGATCTGCTTCTAATAATGGAAGGACTGTTTTGATGTTTCTACTGCCTATGATGGAAGTAGTGGAAATGTCACAGAACCAGAGGTCTACATGAGAATTGTCCCCAGTCACAGCTACTGGAAGAACCTCTGGAGTCTCTTCTCTCACCTCAGATCCAAGCTAACTGTTATAATCCTTTATAATCCCTCCTCACAATTTCCCCTTTACAGCAGAACACAATAGGGAAGAATATTCCAGTAGCTAGAGTAGTAGACCAGCAAAAAACTAAGTTATACAGAACTCTGAGCAACTCTTTCTTTTATGAGGGTGCTTACAGAGCATCCTTAAACCTCTGTGGCAGATGGGCCCTTTCTACATCTTGAAAATCTGTCCAGTACTTATTCATCTGGTGATCAGGTGATCATTAAAATGTGAAACGCCAGTAGGATTATAGAAGTACTGGGGTGAATTCAGGCATTTGTACAAGGGTCAAACTTCCTGGAGAAGAGAATAACCTCCACTTAGCTACAATCTCCTCTCAGGGAGTTCTAGAGAGCAATAAGGTCTCCTCTGAGACCCTTTTTTCTCCAGGGTAAACAACCACAGCTCCCTCAGCTGCTCCTCATGCTCCAGACGATTCACCAGCCCTGTTGATCTCTCTGGATCTTTCCAGCACCTCAGTGTCTTTCCTGGATTGAAGGGCCCAGAGCTGGACACAGCACTCGAGGTGTGGCCTCAGCGGTGCCCAGCATAGAGGGACAATCCCTGCCCTGCTCCTGCTGCCACACCATTGCTGATCCAGCCAGGTGCCATTGGCCTTCTTGGCCACCTGGGCACAGCTGGCTCATGTTCAGCTGCTGACCAGCACCCCCAGGTCAACCAGTAACATGCCCTCATCCAACAGGTCAGTCAACTACCCTCCCTCCTAAAAAAGCCAAGCCAAGCCAACCCAAAACCCACCAAATCAAGAAAACCTAACACACATACACACACTGCCCTCCTCTGCCTCTTTGGCCCGTACTTTATGTGCAGAACCAAGTATTTTTATGAGATGTGCCTAGAAGCCAAGGCCAAGCTTAGCACCCCTTCCCGTTGGGGCGTTTCCCCGCCCTTTTTATGTAAAGAACAGTGTTTCCTCTTTGCAATTCATAGAGATGAGACTGATGGATATGGAGGGGGGAAAAAAAGGGAAATCTCTACAGAGAGCAGAAATGTATGGAAATTTACTTCATGTTCACTATGCCATCTATTAGGGAAATGGACAAAGCTCACAGAGTTTCAATCCAGTGTTTTTAACATGAGAAAATAAATTCTTGTTTGTGTAGGTTATATTTCAAACCTTAAATATTTCAGATTCCAGACCACTTCTTTCCAAGAGTAAGAAGTACTGAGAAAGCTGCAAAAGCAGATATTCCAAAGATTTAGGGTACTTCAAATGTAGTACATCCTCTTTTACAGCAATTAGCCTGACATTCAGCTGGGTTTAAAATACAGCAATTCCGTTCAGGACACTCATCAATACACAACTGAAAGCTAAAGTGTAAGTGGTGTTCTGCAACATGATATAATGGAGCCTTGCCTATCAAATCATCTGAACAGAACAGATCTTTCTGCTATAGCTACAGTTTCTTCAAGGCCTTTGGCATAACACTATGATTCAGAACAAAAGGAATACATATAAAATTTAGCCACACCAGTAATATGACCACTTTTCAAGTCTAAACTTTAAATGAAATAAAAGGGAGAAAAAAAAAAGAGAGATGTGCTGAAGGGAGCTGAAAGAATCCTACAGAGTCCGGTCTGTTCATCAAGTTTAAAGGAAAATTGAGAAATGATTGAGAGTTTAGCTGCAAGTCACCACTGAAATGAGAGAGTAAAGTCAAGGAGAGAGTGTGCTGGAAAAGATGGTAAGATCTTTAAAAAAAGACTTAAGGTCTTCCTAAAAGACTAAAATTGAAAGGTCATGGTTATGACTTGTGAACCCTCTGGGTCTATTTTTGTCTCAGAGTCTGTACTACCTTAGGTATTTAATAGCATTTCTACCTGTACAGTACAATGCTGTTTTAAATCTCATGTTTCTGGTCTTCAGTTTGTTGATTTTACTTTTTCTTGGGGTTGACTAGAAATGTTTTCAGCTGAAAGAAAAACCGAAGATGCGAAAAATTTTACCAGAGCACTTGTCATTAAAATAAAAGACTTTGCATATGAAATACCTACAGAACAAATCAGTGTCTTTATTCTTCATTGATCATGAGATTCAGACCCAGCAGAGGTGAAGATTTATGAGGAGTAGCTGAGGTCACTTGGTCTGTTCAGTCCGGAGCAGCAGAGACTGAGGGGAGACCTCACTGCTGTTCCAAATTCATCAAGAGGTGAACAGGAGGGGCAGGCACTGATCTCTTCTCTCTTGCACCCAGTGACAGGACCCGAGGGACTGGCCTGAAGCTCTCAGGGGAGGTTTTGGTTGGATACTAGGAAATGGTTCTTCACCCATTCACCAGTGATTGGGCACTGGAACAGACTCCCCAGGGGAGTGGTCACAGCACCAAACCTGATGGAGTTTAAGAAGTGTTTGGAAAATACTCTTGGGCACAGGTTGTGACTCTTGAGAATGTTCTGTGCAGGGCCAGGAGTTGGACTTGATGATCCTTGTTGTTCCCTTCCAACTCTGGATATCCTATGATTGTGTGAAAAGAGTGACTTAGTTTGCATGAGCACGATTTGAAGGGCTGTGGTATGCATTACATCAGATTAAATGATCAAAAGGTCCCTTAGGCTCTCTTAGATCTTACATATAATTCAGTCACATACAAATATAACTGAAAAAATCAAAGTCTAGAGCATCTTTGAACATTTTAAACATTTCAGGTTTCTGAATGACAGGCTTGCAACTGTCACTAATATTTAAAACTCAGGCAATATAGTTCATCACATCTTTAAATTACACTCATGGATAAAGCACATTTATAAAACTGATGAGTTGAATTATCAATTAACAGATTACTATCATCCAAAAACTACAGGATTTGAATGTCAGATGTATATTAGTAGAAGGCTGTCACAGGACTAATGAAGGGTAACTAATAGAAATATTTTGCAAGTCGTGGTTAAGAGCTTTCCCTTCACATCTGTTTCAGGGCTAGATATCACTGACGCATGGACTTCTCCTTCGCCCTGACTCCACATCTCCCTGCATTGCACAGTAAGTTTTAGAGGTAGCATTTAAAGATTCATTCATTAAGCTTTCTTCCTCCAAGGGATAAGGACAATTTTTGCAAACTCCCAGGAGAGTTTAGTGATGATATTTTTCAGTTCTGTGATAAGGTAGGGTTAAACTGTTTTCCCCACTGCTGCTTCTCAGAGTGTGTCTGCTTAAAGTGCACAGTAATAGAAAAAGGGTTGTATTACTCAGACTAGGAAGCAGGGCCACAGACAGATCCATCATTCTTAAGCCAAAGGCTGAGAGACACAAGAATTAGTCTCTCATTTTTCCAGGAGTAGCAGGAAAGAAATCATGCTCAAGGTTTTTTTCCTTCTAATTTTGCAGCGAAATTTTCTATGAAGCTTCATTCAGAGTCTCTAAGTATGGACACAAAATTGAATGTCTTTTAATTTGAAATTGGTTGCAACTTATACCAGCAGATCTTGCCCATGAACAACAATGAGACATGCTCTACATACCAATACGTGGTGGGAGAAGAGGGAGAAGGCAGTGAATTTATACTGTGACAAACAGCCAGCAGCACATTCTGTTCACAGCTTGGTGAAACCATAGGGAGAAATGCACAGCACAGTTTACCTATGACACCATTTGCTGTCTCCTTTCCACAGAGAACAGAGCTTTTACTTTTTTAAAGCAAAAAAGCACATTTCAATGGGATCAAGTATAAAAGTGATTGTCATTTATTTAGTTTTTAAAAATGCAAGAGAATTTAGGCTGCAAAGAGTGATTTCTTGACATCTTGCTATTAATTTTGTGTGACAAAGAATGTACAGTTCAGGCAAAGCATCAAACTTAAATGGCAACATGTAGTAGTAATTTTCCCATTGGAAAAGGGGAAATCTATTGATTTGCCTTCCCAAGAGTTTTTATTCTTCATATGAACAGGGGGAAAATCAATCAAGTCCATAAAGCTCCCTATGTTCCTAACAAAATTAGGATGTGAAGAGAGGGTCTCTCAGCAGATGTACAAAATGGAACACTTTCTAAGATAAAAACTAATAAAATTTAAGAAGTATAAACATACTTTCCATTTTGTAGCTTGGCAAAAAAGTATGAACGTTGTACACTTTAGCAGCATGTAGGGAGATAAGATCAATGCAGTAAATTAATTTTCTCTTTTCATAGCAAAGAGAGCATAAACCCTGCAGAGAGTGTTTGAGAGATGACGTGATGGATCACAGTGCAGTAGCTCTATTATGACTGTATTATGCAAATGTTTTTATGCAGCCTTTTAAAATGTGTATGACAAAACCATTTTTAATGATTCACTGTACATAAAGACAGATTCTCAACTTCATGTAACCCCAATGACTTCTGTAAAAACGAGTGGGTTTATTAAGTAAATAAATATTTCTAACTACTTTTATTACAAAAAGAGACTTATCATTTTTAAAAATATAAGAAAAGGGGGTCCAACAAAACAACAGGAGGTATTCTTGAACACTAATAACAGAGTTTATACTACCATTGCTCATTCTTATGTTTGCATAAGTAAATACAAAATTAGGAGTAAATAATGTGGAAATGGGATCAGCCACCCACAAATCTCCAGAATTATCTTCAGATTGTGTCTCAACACAACCTCACAATCAGCAAAGCCCTTTTGAAAAACTGATCAAGTAACTCAATCCAGAACTCATTTGTCTATCCCAGACTTAAATAGCCACTGCTGTGAAGACAACAGTTAAACATGTTAACATATTCAAGGAAACCTTACTGGGTAATAAAGTTGTATCAGTCCTAATTTGTATTATTAACTTTTCATCTTTGTCAGCTAAATTTGAGCATACCACATGAGAGAGAACCTTAAAAGTATTAGAGACACAAATCTGGAAGACAAACACACATTCTCCTTGGAGAGATTGAAGGAAGAGAATTCTGTGCTTGACTGCTGAACAAAGCTGATCAAAATTTCTTCAAATTTGGAGGAAGCGTTGAAGATCAAAATGCTAAAGTTGAATGAAAGATGCTAAAGGAAATAAAGGGAAGAAAAACTACTAAACCATCTACATGGTTGTACAAGAAAATGGATGGAACAGAGAGCTCATAATTAATGCAGCAACCTTGGAAGTGCTCAGGGTAGTGATGGATAGTGGCTCTTGGAAGGACCAAGTACAGGATTTTTCACTTCAGGACTGAACTCAAACTAAACTGTAACTTCAGCCCTTTTAGCTGTCAAGGAGAATATTATGAAGGCCCTGCACAAGGGTCAGGGCAATCCCAAGCACAGGTACAGGCCTGGTGAAGAGTTGGTTGAGAGCAGACCTTAAGGAGAAGAGCGTGGGGCTGTTGGTGGAAGGGAAGCTTCACATGAGCTGACAGTGTGCACTTGCAGCCCAGAAATTCAACTTATCCTGGGCTGTATCCAAAGTCCTGTGGGGAGCAGGGCAGAGGATTCTGCCCCTCTGCCCCCTCTGCTGAGACCCCACCTGCAGGGCTGCATCAGCTCTGGGGTCCCAGCACAAGAAAGACTTGGATCTATTGGAGCAAGTCCAGAGGAGGCCACAAAGATGCTCAGAGGGCTGGAGCACCTCTCCTATGAAGACAGGATGAGAGAGCTGGGGCTGCTCATCCTGGAGAAGAGAAGGTTCTGGGGAGACCTTATAGAAGCCTTTCAGTACCTTTAGGGGGTCTACAAGAAAGTAAAAAGCGACTTTTTACCACAGCATGTGGTAGGACAAGGGGGAATGGTTTTAAACTGAAGCAAGTGTAGGTTTAGAGTGGATATTAGGAAGAATTTTTTTTTACTGCAAGAGTAATCAAGCTCTGGAACAGGTTACTCAGAGAAGCTGTAGATGTCCCACCTCAAGGCTGGATTGGGTGGGCTCAGAGCATCCTAGTCTAGGGAAATATGTCAGTGTCGTGGCAGGGGGTTTGGAACAAGGTGATCTTTTAGGTCTCTTCAAACCCAGACCACTTTATGATTCTATGATTATCTGTGCTTCTTATGTCCAACTCAGAGCTGGCACTGCCCAGTTCCCAGACCCTTAGATGTTCCCTGAACTAAAAGGGTAAGAAAAATTTCTTTAGTTAACATACTTTAAAGTTAGCCAAGTACTGGTTAATCCTAAAAGAACTGAATTTAGTGAAACCCTTGAACTTCTGAGTATGGTGCGGGGAAAAAACAAAGAGATCACCTGTTCCCCAAATATCTGTGCTTATTCACAATACAGGTGGTAATGAATTTTCTGTCACTATTAAACTGAAATAGATTTAAGGAGCTGAAATGCTCCATATTCCATTACCAAGTCTTCCAGCCCATTCTAAAAAGCAATCTGCCANCACAGCATGTGGTAGGACAAGGGGGAATGGTTTTAAACTGAAGCAAGTGTAGGTTTAGAGTGGATATTAGGAAGAATTTTTTTTTACTGCAAGAGTAATCAAGCTCTGGAACAGGTTACTCAGAGAAGCTGTAGATGTCCCACCTCAAGGCTGGATTGGGTGGGCTCAGAGCATCCTAGTCTAGGAAATACGTCAGTGTCGTGGCAGGGGGTTTGGAACAAGGTGATCTTTTAGGTCTCTTCAAACCCAGACCACTTTATGATTCTATGATTTTCTGTGCTTCTTATGTCCAACTCAGAGCTGGCATTGCCCAGTTCCCAGACACTTAGATGTTCCCTGAACTAAAGGGTAAGAAAAATATCTTTAGTTAACATACTTTAAAGTTAGCCAAGTACTGGTTAATCCTAAAAGAACTGAATTTAGTGAAACCCTTGAACTTCTGAGTATGGTGCGGGGAAAAAACAAAGAGATCACCTGTTCCCCAAATATCTGTGCTTATTCACAATACAGGTGGTAATGAATTTTCTGTCACTATTAAACTGAAATAGATTTAAGGAGCTGAAATGCTCCATATTCCATTACCAAGTCTTCCAGCCCATTCTAAAAAGCAATCTGCCATGTCCTAAATTGAAAATACTGTCTGATTTGCTGAGACATCAAAACTTCACAATTCCGAAAAGTTCTCAGAGTGACAGCTGTGATGAGCTGTTTGCTGCAGTGATATATTGCTGTAGAGAGGAGAGGGAGGAACAGGAAAAACAAGACAAAAAGAGGGTCACTAAGCCAGAGCTAAAGAAATATTTAGAAAAACAAATATTTCCTTTTAAAATTCAGTTTGCTGTCACCAACTGTGACAGCAAATATTTAACAAGACATGCCCGTAATGCAGCTGGTCAGTCCTTCTATGACCAAGCAGTGTGTGCACAGGAGCATGTTGCCCTAAGCTGTTGCATATAATTTCAGCTGAAAACTATGATTTTCTGTCCATTTGCTGAAGGAAACTAACATATCTAAATTTCTGAGTCTAAGAGGTGCATTCAAAAATCTCAGCTTTTTTTTTTTTTTCATAATCAGAGGTGGACATTTTAGGAAGTGAACATGTAAATAAATATAAAACAGATGTACCTATTTGTACTTCCAGGAGTTAATTGATGTACATTAACACTAGACAGGATGTGCAGTATCACTAGACAGGATGAATTCTCAGTAGCAGAAAACACTCATCACGGGGCCTGGAAGCAGCAGCATATTCAAACCCAAATTAGTGTTTGTTTATGTCTGAACCACTTAGGCACATTCCACCATCATTTATCTTCTTCCTCTCTTATTTGCAACCATGCCATTTATCTGCAGGGCTCACTAGACTGTTTATCTTTATCAGGATAACCTATTCTAGTCCTTTCTTTGCAGTCTCTTTTGTTGTGTGCTGCCATTGCTCTGGGAGCAGAGGTGTGTGTGTTGGGCAGGATCCTCTTGTTGAACAGACCCCTTTTCCCTTCTCCAAAGTAGGCTGTAGCCTACTTCTGAAAAAGGTCTTTCAGAACCAATGGATATCCCTTAATACTCTTTTCCCAGGCTGTGGTTACTTGATTTAAAAGCCAAGCACTGAAAAGACAGAGAGATTATGCAATTTACACAAGGTGACACACGGTGAGTTTTCACTACAGAGAGAACTCAGGCATTTCTCCAGGTGGTATGTGTTCAGGCACAGCTTCTAGCTCTCATATAAAACAGAATTAAGCACATCCCACACTGAGTCTGAGCTTTCTTTAAACTGGATGAGGAATTTCCATGATATCTCTTTTGTGAAGCCCTATCCTAGACATAGAACAGGAAAACAATCCTTGAAGGGATTTGGAAGCCTGTTGATCACACTGGGTGAAACAAAGATTGGTGCTTCAATCAAGAAGGTGGTGTGGATTTTGTTTTGTTGTTTTTTGGTTGGCTGGTTTTTATCTATTAGGTTTTGTTTTTACCCCTTTGATCTGGAATAAGTGAAGTCATGGAATTAGTTTAAATATTCTAGATGATGTAGTCACAGAAACACAAAGAAAATAAACCATAAAAAGAATCAGAGACAGCTGTTTAAGACATAAGAGGAGAATATCTTCCTCAACATGTGGGAGGATTTCCTAGTGAGCAAGCAAGCTGAATAAAGGGGATTCTCTAAAAAGGGCAGGGGTGGCCAACTCTATGGTCTTTTAACGAGGTGTGTTAAAGTGAGGAATGAGCTTCAGAGACCTGGAGGAAGCATTTTGCACAGGTGCTTGAAAATCCCTAGGGATGAGATCAGGGTTAATTATACACCTTCAGGCTGTATATTGGTGTCTATGACCTCATTTCTTCCTTTTTCCTTTCCTTCAGATTAGGAACAAACTAAGGTTTCTACCCTTCTTCAGGAGAGTAAGGAACCCTAAATATGTATTAGGTTGTGTTTTGTCTAGCAGAACAAGAGTAAGAATCACTGCAGTACTTAACTGGAAGGGACTTGCATTAAAGGACAACCTTTTACCACACTATGACTTTGATTTTAATAATGCATGGCTAAACTTCAGTTTTGCTACCCGCAAATTTCTGCAATATTATTGATATTCAAGAGTATTGATACTGATTTTTGCTGTCCCAGCAAGGTGTCATGACAATAACTGTGATTGCCAGAATTGCTTGTTTCATTCTGAGAGTGAGTTCAATAAAATATTATCCCTCATAAATAATTACCTCTTACACTAGGCATAATTTTCCCTTTTTCCTTCAGCTTCATAAAATCAAAAAATGGGCACACATTCTCATAAAAATGCCTCTGGAGGGAGACACAGCCCAAAAAGTAGCTTATACCTGACATAAGAAGAATAGAATTAATGTGTTTGCAAAAATGTGAGGATATCTATTTTAAAATGTATATAAAAATATAAACAATAATAGACTCTGCTTGGGTGTGAATTCTGCAGAATTTCTTTAGCTCTGTATCTTACACTTAATGGAAAAAAAATATTTTGTATTGAGTTAATTAAATGCTGCATTTAAAATAAGAAAAAATATCAAAAGCATTAGATTGCTTCCCTTCTACTTTCCCAGCCTTTTGTAATGTTCTCATAATGGGTTTTGGACATGTAAGAGATCCTTGTTTTACTTGATTACCTTCATTTCTTTGTACTCTGCTACTGATCATATAGAATCTGATATTAACTCTGTGTGAGACCAGCCTCTTTCTGATACAAAGTCACTGAAGATCAGGCTCTTTTGCTATATTCATTAGTGCATATATGCTTTAAAATATAATAAGTCAGTACAGAATTTTGTAGGCACATGCAAATTACTGAATGTGCTTATAAATCTTATGTTGTGAAACAGGAAATCACTAGGGTTTGTGTGTGTGTGGGTTTTGGGTTTTTGTTTTGTTTGTTTTGTTGTTTGTTTGTTTGTTTGTTTGTTTGTTTGTTTGTTTGTTTGTTTGTTTGTTTTGAGAAAACTGTTTAGAGTTTTCCTACTATAATTAGAATGTTTTTGTCCTGTACCATGAATTTATACAATGGCAATATCATGATTTTTCCTGTCTTGTTAGGTACATTTTGTTCTGTCTTTCTGCATCACTACAAAGCATATATTGACTGAAAGAAGAACAAAGAGAGATAAACTATACACAGGCAACATTTCCTCAGCAAAAATAGCATGAAAAGGAACAGTTTACAGAGTGATTCATTGGATCTGGAAGAACTTCTGTATTAACATTTTCACATATGTAGTAATTATCTCATCTAGATTTCACACTGAAGCCCCCCTTTTCCCCTCAAACAACCAAGACCATATGCAAATAATTCCCATGTCATTTGGACAATTTGATACCATTGAAGCACAGTAATAGAATAGCAAAAAAACAGCTGCATTTTCATGTAACTAAGGTGCATAAAGGTGTTCCCAAGACATTTATCTTGTAGTGAGTTCACTTTTTCTGGCTGTCAAACCACCCAGCTGCTTTCTTAATCCCCCTCCTCAAAGCATAGGGAGGAGAAAAACAAGATTGTAAAGCTCATGTTTGCAACAGACTTGACTTGAAGGCTGTGGTCAGTCCATGACAGCTCCTATCTGCAGTTCCTTAATCCTCACGCTTTCCCCCTACTGCAGTGTGGTCACAGATGACCCTTGGCCACGCCTAAGAGCCCCACCAGACCCTGGGCACCTACAATCAACACCTCAGATTTCCAGATTTTTCTGAGAGCCTTAAAATCAACCAAGATCAACTGGGTTTTTTGGGTTTTTTTAAGCAGCTTTACTTTTTCAAACCAGGATGATGGAAAAGGCAGTACATTCCCAGCTTAAAAAGATACATTCCCATTGTAAGCAACAAAAACAAAACATTCCTGAGATGTCAAGTGGTTCATCCAGGAAGGAAAGGTGTTCTTGTCCAATGTACCTAAATTTATGCTTTCCTACAGAGGTGTCTCACAGAGCAAGGCTGAGGATTCATAGTATGTACAACTCCCTCAGAACAAATATAGGATCCAGACTGGGATTCCTGTCCAAATACTCTGATCCTTTTTGTCAAAGCATTAAACTTTTCCAACCTCTGCCTGTGGCTGAAGCTGACTGGGCCCAGTAGCAAGGCACATCTGAATACATGAGAGCTGGAAACTCCTGGAAATGACAGTGATTTGCCCTTTTTGAAGAACTCCAGGAATGAGGACTGAGAGAGCTGCCACAGTCCTCTGGACCAAACCATACCACAAAAACAAACACTCTCACTGTGGAGTTGATGCTGACATCCCATGGTATCCATACATCAAGAAGAATTCTTCCTACAAGTTTTCAGTTCCCAGTCAGTGTTCAGAAAGGCCATGACCACAAAAGCAAGACAGTGCAAGAAATAGCTATATAGTTCTATTTAACACACAGAACCAGGCTTCTTTGAGAGGGATTCTTAATCTGACTTCCTAAATGCAGAAATTATGCAGAACTAGTCAGTTCTGAAAACCAGAAACTAAGT
Organism: Notiomystis cincta; assembly: GCA_013398075.1. Taxonomy (NCBI): domain Eukaryota; kingdom Metazoa; phylum Chordata; class Aves; order Passeriformes; family Notiomystidae; genus Notiomystis; species Notiomystis cincta. Next base: position 458,759 of record VZRX01022144.1, on the reverse strand, counting down.
GGACACTTTTAGACAGCATGATTCTACACACCACAAGGCAAGGGGCTGCTGATTCTTTATCACCATGCTTTGTAAAGCAAGTGTAAAATGCTAATCCTTCGTGTAATACTTCATTACCCTTCCTTTGCAAAAATGAAATGGCTTCATAGCACATAAAGTTCATCTCATTAAAAATAGAGAGGAAGATCTAAGATCAAAGGGATCGATTCCTCGCTATCTGTGTATAAATGTTTAATCTGTTTATAGTAAAAGTGGGAAAAAATAAATTATTTCAAACCCTAGGACTTATGCATCACCAGTAGGCTGCACAAACTCAGAGGAAGAAAATGACAAGGCAACTCAGAGTAGGAAAATTACAAGGCAAAGGGCAGCAGAGCATCAAATGTATTCAAGAAGACAAAACCAAATGATTCAAGAAAAAAAAACCAGCCAAAACCAAAACAACAAAACCAAACAAAAGCCAAAGATATCTACCCTTTAAAGCCCAAACACAGAGGGAAATTGAATTTTGACCTTGTTTACAACTTTACACTAGTAAATTTCAACCAAATTGCCTGTTATCACACTTAAAAATTAAAGACATTTACTCCAAATACTCTGTCTAGATTTGGGATTTTTTCAATTGCAGTTGCTACACAGCTCCCCACAGGAGCAGAAGTTCATATGTGATATGTGGAAGGAAGTTCAGAAATAAAAACTACCACAGAGAAAAATGTCATCTTTGTATTCCAAGGGTTTTCCAGGCAAGGATAACAGATTCTGTCTCTGAAAAATATTGATTTCCAAGACAGTCGCATTCAGGAGAGGAAGGAGTAGGTAAATGCAAGCTACAGTCAATATCCTCAAATATCCTAGGGAAATTTTCCTAGTGCCACCTGCACACCTGCAGCAGAGCAGTCCCCTTGAATCTGTACCATGGGGCACACAGGATCACAGAATTTGGAACTGAGTCCTGTCAACAACTCGGCACTGCCAGGCCCACCACCAAACCATACCCCTTGTGCCCAGGTGCAACTTGAGGAATGTCCTCTTGTCCTGCAGTTTGTTGGCCAATATAAGGTACCAACCCCACGCTCTACAGATTCCTTTCAGGTCTCCTCTGAGACTCCTTTTCCCCAGGCTAAACACCCTCAGTTCTCTCAGCCACTTCTCATCAGACTTGTGCTCCAGACCCTTCCCCATCTCTGTTGCCCTTCTCTGGACTTGCTCCAGCACCTCAATGTCCTTGCTGTGGTGAGAAGCCCAAAATTGAACACAAGGTGCAAGATATGCCCTCAGCAGTGCCCAGCACAGGGGACACTCACTGCCCTGCTCCTGCTGCCACACCATTGCTGATCCAGGCCAGGTGCCACTGGCCTTCTTGGCCACCTGGGCACAGCTGGCTCATGTTCAGCTGCTGACCAGCACCTCCAGGTCCTTTCCTGCTGGGCAGCTTCCCAGCCACTCTGCCCCAGCCTGTAGTGCTGCCTGGGGTTGTTGTGACCCAAGTGGAGGACGCAGAACCTGGCCTTGTTATACCTCACACCCTATACAACACGTCAAGCAGATCTTGATCAAAACCGGGCCACTGGCTAAGAACCTGTTCTATTGACAAAATCTCTCTGCAAGTTTTCTGTAAATGTAGTAAATGAGGCTCTCACAGCCTAATTTACATGGATTTCATATGATCTTCCACTAATATGGATAAATGAGAAACAATTAACTGTGTGATGGAGCCAGAAGATTAAAATCAGCCAAGGAGGAAGGTTAGCATAGTGATACTTGTACTAACCAGCAGGGCTTCAGTTCGTTAAGCAGTGGGATATCTTTGTGCACGTTTGCTCCAGATCAATTATAAGGAGCTTGGAGGAGGCCCAGTGTACATTCATCAGCTGCTGAATAGTCACATGAGTCTGTGCAGGTACATCATTGATCCTGGCAGAGAAGAGTTTGCAGCAGAGAGTTACTGTGCTGTGATCTGTGACACACGCACCACTCCCCTCCCTCCTCCCCTGCCACCTTCACAGCCTAACACCTGCAGGGTTTTGTCACGTGGAATGATTAAGAATGAAGATTAGAGGCCTTATTTAGAGAAGCATCCTAATGTACTGCAGGTTATGTAAGCATATATTATATTGAACTCATATCCTAATCATAGCATAGTCAAAATATATAGATAAGGGGAGGAAGGGAGGAAGAAAGGAAGTGGGAAGATGGGAAAGGAACATGCAAGAATCAGCAATGCAGTAGCTCTGTAAATATCTGTCCAGGAAATGCAATTTCCTACTCTAAATCTCTACATTTTAGGCTAAGAGAATTTCACTGGTGGGACTACAGCTCTGAGAAATTCACCAAATCTTTCAGAATTTACATTAATTGTTTTATTCCTTTGATCATCTCTGGAAATACTTGCTACTGCAAATGACATGCTGAACTTTCTCACTCTAATATAATGCAGTATTTACTTTACATGTATATACATTACCAAATGTGCCTGCAATAACTTCTGAAGTAATTTTGTTGTTTCTAAATCTTTGTTTGCATTTCCTATTCAGTATATGAAATCCACCTTTTCTCATCCTACTCTGACCTTATCTTATCCCCAAATATATCAGCTGACAGATGAAGCTCTCATACAAATTCCCTGTGCAGGAACAGAAGCCTGGCAGTTATTGTGAGAGGAATTCAATATCCACAGAGAGGAAGATTTCAAAAGGATGAATGAGAATTTATACCTGAAATTGCATTTTCTATTAAATACAGCAGTCCCTAAAAATAGAATGGCCTTGAATATAAGACAACCTCTGATTTTTGTGTGCATTTATTTTACTTCATGAAGATTACTTCTTACTTCACTTCCTCTCACCACCCCCTACCGTTCTCCTCTCTCATCTATTCCTTACACATTGCATCCTTCAATCAAGATTTCCATCTCAGATTTCTTGACCTGTCCTCCCTCCTATTGAACATCTGCACTCATCCCACTTTTACACAAAATGTATTCTGTCTCACACCTATCCTCTATCTTAAGCTGTGGAGTGTTAGCTTCCCCACACCAATTTTCTGACTGTGTTGTGGAGGAGGCGTTGGAATCATTGTTTATCACTGGCAAAAGCTTTGTCTGCTGGCTTTCCTGAGCATGAGCCACCATCTCCCAAATCACCTCTTCATGACTCTTTCACCAAAGTGTGATTTTTTTTTTAAACCATGTTCAAAATATTTGAGGTAGGAAAAGGGAAAACAAATTGAGCCCATGAGCAAACTGGAGCAAGGACTGAAACTTTATATATCCTATGGTCATTTGATAAAAGAATCTTCTGCACCTCTCATTAATCATTTTATGACTTGATTTGAGTGGGAGGAGTGAAAGTCCCATCTCAGACTGTTACCGTGTTGAATACTAGGAGATGTGAAGTACATTCTTGGAAGGACAGTATTTGATAAATTCAAATCAAACAGCAGCAGAGAACAATGTCCCCTCCCCAAACACCATTTTTCAAGAACCTAGGTCTTGCCATAAGAGTTTCAGTCCCTCTGAAAATGGTTTTCTAATAATTTTAACTTCCTCTTCTTTTGGACAGTTTTACTGCAGTGCAGTGAGAAGTTATCCTTTCTTAATCATAAAAGTAACTTTCAGTTGACTGGGAAGAGAGGTTGGTTGTGGATCTACAACATCTCAGGCTGTTGCTTGTAAACTTTAGCATTTACAGGCTTTAAGGTTTTGTAGAAGTTGCATTTGTCTCTGCAGATCTATGTCTGTTCAGATTGATAATAATGAGAATGCTTAGGGTTATTACAATCTCTAAATAATATATCTGCTGTGGTTAACAAATAGCTTCACTGTAGTCTAATAGCTATTTATTAACATAGCTAAAATTATTTAGGAGGTGGCTTATTCATGCAGTCAAAAAAATCAGTCAAGATGAGAAAGATGAATAGAACTTATGTTTTATCTATTTTGTTGAGAGATAAACAGATACATCATGACAATTAATGTGACTGTTGCTAATTAAAAAGCAATCTTTGCAATGTTAATTTCTGTTGTAATTTTACATTTGGGTAGTTCATACTAGACCAGGCAGGCTTTCAACTCTGTGAGCTAATTTTTGCTTACCTTGTTTTTCTCTCCTCCTCCTTTATGTTTATGATTTCTATCATCATCATTACCATGAGCTATTTGCCATGTAGCACTACTTTTTACTGTATGAAGACTTATTTTTAAGAAGTACTTTCCTATATAATGCTGTTTCCCACATTACTCTACAATGTAATTTCACTCAACAATACCAAAGCTACACAGCATGAAGGAAGGAAAACAGTGAATTATACCATTTTCTGTGTCTGATTGAAGAAGTAGAAGGATTAGGCTAGATGCCAGTGGGAAAAAGAAAAAAACTAAAGCCACAGACTGAAAAGGAAAGATATACTTTCTGATCCATTGCTGCATAGCAAATAATAATTTAAAAAAAATAGAATGTGGGAGTAGGTCTTTAACAATTTTCTGGCCTTAAATTTGAGCAATTTACACTACCTTCAAAAAGCCTTCAGTTTGCTCATTCAAAGGTTGCTCTGCAGGTCTGAGGTATCAAGAGACACTAAACTGGGGATTAACAATCCTAGCCAGCGTGGAGTGGTTTATAAAATAATATTAGTCCTACCTAGACTATAGATTTTCCGGGTAGATGATGTCAGAAGTAAAAAGGAAAGAAAAGGATTAGGGAAAAATCTTCTGGATAAAGGGGAATGATACTGAACTCTCAAAGAAACACCAAGAAGAGAAGAAAGCTGACAGTTCCAGGAAATTTTCCAGTCCAGATTTTTCTTCATAGTGATGGAGGCAGATGGATTTTGTCTAGATTTGGTTGTAAGTAGGTTTAGCCTATGGAAAAATTCATAACTGATAGAGGACTGATGTAAAGCCTGTAAAAATGATTGTGAGATGTTTCCATAGGCTTTAGTTGGCTTGCATCAACTTTTTAAAACCCAGCAGTATTTCCCAGCTGGTAGTAAATCAGCTTTGCTTAAACACAATGGCAAACTGGCTGGTTGCAGATAATAGTAACACTTAAAAGATGAACCTGGACCTAGCTCAGTCTTTTCCTACTTACAAACCTTTTCAGGAGATGGGGCTGCACTGGGTGCCATAACAGCACCTTAATGATTCCATGATTCTGTGCATATTGCTAGTGGTCAATAAGGACGGGCAGTAATTCCCTTACCTTAATTGGAATCCAGGTTAAACTGGAGGAAATTAGTCTCTTCTATTTTCCTGAAGAGGAAATATGACTATGCCTCATACATTCCAAGAATTGTGGAATGTTTTTTCTTGGAACGGACCTTAAAGATCATTTTGTTCCAACCCTTTTTCCTTAGATCACACTGGTCAAAGCCCCATCCAACCTATCCTTGAACTCTTCCAGGGATGGGACATCCACAATATCTCTGGGCAGCCTGTTCCAGTGTCTCACCAACATTTGTCCCCTCTTCTATATTTATATTTTCCACAATAAATATGGTGTATGAAGTCTAACAGCATATTTGAGCAGGGGACTATTTTTTCAAAGTCCATTTTAAAAATTCCAAATAATTTTCTCCAGAAAAAAAGGAATGGAGGACATCAAATCTCTCTGGAGCAATGGTGAGTTTGAGATTCAAAAGAACAACAACTCTGGGACTGCAGGCTGTCAAAAAAAACATGAATATATAATCTCCTGAGGAATACAATAACCTCAGACTACCAAGGTTCTGACTTCTTTTCTGGCCCTTAGAACCCTTTGATATTATTTTTGTTGTTGTTTAAGTTTTTGTACTTATTTTAAACTCTGATGCTTCCCTTTCAAACATTTTTATCAATAAAACTTTACAGTTCTCTGAGTTTTCTGAATGCTCTCAGCTTTGGCTTAATATTATAATGGAAGTACTGGCTGAGCACTGAACTCCAGCAGTCTGAAGGGTGACGAGGATAAATATGGAACTTAATGGTGGATAACTGACTTTGATGCAGTTTCATCAATCAGAAAGAGATAAATTACTTTCTCCTCTTGCAGTAACCCTTTTTAAGAAAAATGTATTGATTTTTTTTTTCATCAGATAGACATATTAACCAGCAAGGCACACAATGCATTCTCCTGTCTTCAGGGGCATTTTGAGCAGAGATTGATTTTTTTGGTTCTATGGGAAAACAGTCACTATTGAGTGATAAACTCCAAAAAAAAAAGTGTCCTTCCTCTTGCACTGCTGCCAGAGGCACAGAATTAACATTCACAAAATTTAATTTATGAAAGATAAGAAAAAGAATACTTCTTTCCCCCCCACCCTTCCCTGTAAAACTTTTGATTTGTGGGCACAGGAATTCGTGGTAGGAGAGTAGATATGCTAGTAAAATTAAAGAGAAGCATATTTGATTGCTGTAACCTTCCATTAATGAACCTATCTGTACAGTAATTGGGTGATACAACCCACTCAGGCCCCTTTGTGACTGATCATTAAAGATCCCATGGCACTCTTCACAAGGGTAGACTTATCCTCCCTGTCCTTGCCAAATTCAATCACAAGAGATAATTTTGTTCTGCCTATCTATATTTTCCCTGCAGTTTTATCTGGATAAGACTTTGCTTTTCATTTCCTGTACAAAAACTGTTGTATAATGTTTCTGTGTGCTATTAGGGAGCTGCAGTTTTCCATTCTGAAGATTACAATATCAGATGAAATTATTTCTGTATTATGGGTACGACAAAATGTTACAATAGTCTTTTGGAAGTCCATGCTACTTACTTAGGTGAATAAGAATAGGTCTATTTAATTCTCAGCTGAAAATTGGAACTACAATAGGACAACTGCTTTTCCCTGTTTTGATGGTTCCAATTTAGAAACTTTGCAGAAAAGAGCAGAATTTGACCTGTAGAATCAGCATAATTTGAGAATGTGCTTGAGCAGAGAGAAACAAAATTCAAAACCAAAAATAGTGGTTGCACAGGAACTGCAGTGCTGCCAAGTGATCTGAGCACCATGGATGCATGAATTTTTAATGCACCTGTACAGTTGCAAAAAGACATGCTTTTTATATTGGCTTCTATAAGTTTAATACATAATGAGAATTATGTCTAGAAAAGTTAATTATGTTGTATAATAAAATTCTAGTTGGTGCAGTGGTAGTTTCTAATGCAAACCATGTGGTTTTCCTGAAGGAAAGACTGGAAACTGGACTCTAGTCCTGACTCACAATCAAGCCTGATTTTTGAGAAATCCTTGTCTTCAGTACAACTTCATAAACCATGGTAACTGTTGTGGGGCAAGGTTGTAACTAATTAATGTGTTGGGTTTTTTTCTTTTGGCTACTCACCCACTGAAGGAAGGCAAAAATTGAAGTTCAGCTTTTAAATAAAATAACCTCTGATAATTTCTGAAATAGTATAAAACACTGTGTGGTATGATAGGTAGCCCTGTTTGTTTCTCTTTGCAAGGATTTTGCTAAAAGCATATTATGAAAAATGAAACTGTTTTGAACTTCTTTTCCCCCTATGTTTCCAGGCAAATTATCCCTTAAATTTCTATCCAGTCTTGTTTTCTTCATGGAGTATGCACTGTGTACCATCTTATTAATGAAAACATCTCTAAAAATTTTTGTGTTGAGCAGTCACCATGGTGCTATAGCAATGTCTTAAATTTACATACCAAAACCTCATCCCAGTCAGGAAATGGCATCACATCAATGGTTATACAACACAGCTGTGAAGGCAGTGCAGAAACTAAAAGCAGGAACAGCTTGTACTAGCATTTCCACCAAAGAAATGCTGTCAAGTTGTGTGCCAATTTCAGGGCCAGATTATGAACAGCAGCCCTTGAAGCACAGGAAGATGTGGGATGCTGAAGAGAAGAAAGACAACAAAGCAGAGGTGCTATTGTGCCTCTTCTTTCAGATTGTTGGGGAAGGTGGTGGGTCCAGAGGCCAGGCTCATGGGACTAAGCAACCCCAAGGGATGTTTGACAAGCTACTCAGTGTTATTAAAACCTGTTTTGCACTATTTTTATCCCCTTACCTACTTGCATCCTAATTCATCAGCCGCTTTCACGTGAGCAACACAGGCTACAATAACAAGCTTTGCCAGACACACTGGAATCAAGTGGCAGAGGATGGAGAGGCAGAAGAAAGGGAGGACTTCTCAGAGACCCTTCAATCTGAGGGCCACAGTTCCTTTCCTCAAAAAAACACTTTTTTCCACAGATCATTCCATAAGAGGTTAAATATCTGTAGCACTGAGACGCTTTCCAACCTAGATGGAGATTTTGTAATAATTTAAGAGATAAGTGCTGCAAGTGCATTTTGGAGAATCAGAAAAATTGCTTAGTACCTTCATATTGCAGAGATCAACTTGAGGAGCATTTTTGAAATTTCCATATCACCTGTGAATAAACCTCAAATAAAAAAAAAGTAAGTTATGAAAATAGCTTTTTCTCATCTAATTTTTACTTCTTTTTCAGACAGGATAACATAAGGGAAAAAAGTCTTTTATAAGAACAAAATGTAGAGAGTTTTGACTAGAAAAGAAGTCATAAATTCAAGTCTGCTTATAACTCAATGGATTATTCAGCTCTAATTAAGATATCATTTAAGTCATTAGCCAGATAAATGTTCAGATTGAAATGGAAAATAGCTTATGTTTATACAATGAAGTTTTAATATTAAAGGTTATTAGAAATGAAAGGCCTAAATTTCCAGTTGAGAAAATATCTCTTTTTTTTGTTGTTGGACTGTGATCAGTTTTCTAATTTCTTAAAGCTCATACAAGTTTAATCAAATGCTGACCTTACTGGAAAGCCATGAGATCATGACATTTCAAATCTTAAACTAAAACTGTACATTTGTCTGCAAATTCAACAAAGAATTCCCAGTCTCAAATATTAATCTCCAAACATAGATTTAAATCACATGATGCTTAATTCCTTTGGTATTCAGCCCATAACAAATTGCTAAAAATTTAATAAGTGAGATTTAATGTCTGGGAGATTTTTTCATAGCAAACTATATTAAAAAAATATAACATTAATCATACACTTAGACTTTGAAATAGACATTTTCTGAAGTAAATATCCAAAGGTCTTTTCCTATTGTATAATCTTCTAGTCAGGGAAGAGTTTAGAGTTTCTTTACTGTCATACATCTTGCCCAAAAGCACACTTTCTGTACTTCAACATTCTAAACTGTAGCTCAAGCTACAGTTCTGTTTAAATGAAGTTCTAACACTTATGCACAGTGTCTATATGGGTTTTTAATTTCCATCTCATCAAAATATCTCAGCACAGACTATGGTGATAGTCTCAAACATTGAAGCTTGAAACTTATTGAAACTGATGGAAGCAGAGTCTCACATTGATACACCAGTCTAAAGAAACCATGATTCAGGTGAGTATTACAAAATTATCTCCCTGTTCTTCAATAATAAAATTACTCACCAGGAATATTCACCTCCTCTCTTCTCTAACCTCTGACATTATTCATGTCTAGAGAAAAAAGTAAAGGAAAACAAATGAACCCTCTTACCACAAGCAATCAACTAGATTTCCTAATTATTCAGTAACTAGATTTTCTAATTTCTTAAATCTTCCCAGGACCAAAAGTCATAGGGATAAAACTATAATTCAGTAATACACACCAGTTTATCAGTTACATACAATGCTGTTGAGTACAAAGTAAGAACTCCTGTCCTGGTCCTTCTTCTGTTTGGTTCCAAAGGGGACAATCCAGATGACCTCCCACAGAGAGAAGAGACTCTTCATGACATGACAAAATTAGTGTTTGATTTTTGGTTAAAGTGAGAGCTATATTTGATCACAATAATATCATGCATAGTTTTGGAGAAGGTAAATAGGTAATAGAAAAAGGTATAGGTAATAGAAAAAACTTGAACAAAAATCATAGTCATATTGAAAAGCTGTAAATGCAGTCTACTAGGTGCTCTTTACTTCAGGATTTTCAGAGTCTGTTACACGTTTTAGGAAGTTCAGTCAGCATAACTTTCTCTGTAGAAATAAAGGGCCTAAGCTCCAGGGACAGAAGTCCTGGGAAGAGGCTGTGGTTTCCCAGCAGGTTTCCAGTAGGAACTATACCTGGTTCAGAGGAAGTTCCTCTCCACCATACTTGTGCAGCTGCCTGTACACTGCACTGGTGCCACTGGGGTGTAATACTGAAATAAATGTTTTCTTGAGATGTCTCTCATAAATTGTTAATGAGAATAACTTCTCACCTTCTTTCACTGTTATTAAAAAGGTTGATAAAGAAAGTTCAGGCTCTGAACTCTTTGTTTCCCTCAGGTCCTGAGTAAATTTTTCTTTATAGATTGGCTGGTTTGAAGAAGGCTAAGGTGTTTCAGTCAAAACTATATATTTGAGTTAAGGTTAAGCTTAGGTATATACAGTGGGATCTTATAGCTCAAGGTCAGTCCCTGCTGGGATGTTTTGTGTTGATTTTGGTTTTTGTTTGTGGTTTTTGTTTTCTTTTTAAACTGCACACCAGATTATACAACTTCTTTATTTGCTGTTTCTTTGGCCTCTGCTATAGCTTGATAAGTAGCACTAACATGTGAAAGTAAACAAGACATATTTATACCACAGATCTTCCTGCTTGTTCTGCAGTGCTCTGACATACTGCACATATCAACAGAAACTCATTGCATAGTTCACTAATTGAGTTTTGACTTGGGATCATCATTGCTATTCGTATGGTCTCAGCAAGGGCTGGGAAAGCCTGCCTGTGGAGTCCATCCTGCAGTTACTGTGCAGGCAGTGTTGTGTCAGGGAGCAGTCTGAATTTAAGTGGAGTCAAATAAATGATGCCAAGAGTGCATTTGCCCAGCTCCTTGCAAATGAGACCCACTTAGGGCTGTTATTTCTACCTTTTGTGCTCAGGACCCGGTGTTATTTGAGTTCCCTGAGACAGAAGTGGTTAACTCTCCGATGCACTTTTGAAGACAGATATTGAATGACCTTTAAACACCACCCTTGCTGCCATGTACACATTAGGAAAGGATTAATGCTTAAAACTCACCTGCTGACCTACAGAGGCAATACTTACAATGGCACCTGTAATGGTCTCTGTACTTTGATATTCTAGCAGAATTTCCTCTGCTTCTAATTTATAAGTGATATTAAGATTTTTTTGGAGGCTAATAAAAAGATACAACGAACAAGAAACAATAGAGTAAGTGCCTTTAAACCCCCTGTAATTCAAAACTGCTTTCTAAAAATCTCTGAGATTTATATATATGCACTTCACTAGGAAAACAAATAGTCTGAGCTACTTCCTTACTCTGGTGTGCAATTCTGACATGCTAGCCAGAAAAGACAAAATAAGTGAGACATGAAAATCTTTCATTGTTATGTTACTTTGTAGGAGAATAGAAGTGCTAGATTTTTTTCCCCACTCTTGCCAAAATGCAATTCATCAGACTAAAATCCAAACACTTGTCAGAAAGGATAGCTTCTACATGTTTGTGTCTGGGAAGCACTGAAGCTATTGATTTTTAAATTTAAGAGTCTTGTCTTTTGAGGGGCACGCTTGGAAGGGTATCAAGGCTGCTGGAACTTACCAGTCTCAGCTTAAGCAAAGAGTGGGTTGTAGTAATAGAATAATTTTATTTAACTTTAGAAAACAACAAATTCAGAACCTGCTATGCACAAATCACTTTTCATAACTACAAGAGAAAAAAAAACAATAATTCAACCTCCAGTTCCCAAGAGTGTAATTCACCAATTCCACTGAGATTCTTCCTTAAATTATTAAAGTATTCAACAGAGATGAGTAGAGGAAAGGAATTCAAATATTTGATTGCTTTTCAGAATTTTTAGGAAGGGGTGGATGCCTCTTTGGGAGATTCTTAAGATGCTCAGGAAACCTTCCCTCACTCTTAAAGTCTACCTGCATCACAGGTGTTTTTTTTCCCAGTAATCCATGATTTCCACAGCCACAACTTTCTACTCACAACAAAGGGCTAACACCACGCAGACCCCAGTGCAGCAATTGTGAAGTATTTCCTGGTAATTACTACACACTTTTTCAGGTTCCACTTAAATAAGATCATCTTCAGAAGCTTTCCACACAAGATCAAGCTCCCCGAGGAGCTTAACCTAAGATTAACATTCAGTCACAAATAGAAGCCATTAAACGAGGTCTGAGAAGATGAGATGAAATCTTCTGTTTGTAGTGAAAGGGAAGCCACTGAGAGGTCTCAGATTTGCACTACATGTTGGCTGCCTTCCCCCCCTCAATCTATCATGAGAAAATAAATCAAATCCCGCTGAAAAAGATTCAATTTACATGATATTGTAAAATGGTAAATTTGCAAACTAATTATTTGCTTGGAAGGGGAAAATATTGAATAAACTACACCGGGGAGTTTTGCTGCTCAGGTAGACCACACCTAGATTTAATTACCAAAGCAAGCTTTTAACACAGCAGCACTTCTGCACCCATGCAAATCTGTGGCATAGACATCTGCAGAATCAATGAGGAATCTGAATTATTCCCTTCAGCAGAAGCAACTTTGGAAAATGTTTCAAATGAAGGAGCAGTGCAGAATTGGTTTGCTTGCCCACTAACAAACTGGAAAATTCCATTTCATTTCTGTGGGAGCCAGCAGTGCCTGTCTAACATGCAAATCAGCTTCTGAGTGTAAAGATAATTTCTCCAGCACAAATCAGGTCCCCTTTATTAGTCTAATCAGTTCTGTCTGTAATAGACTTTAAACAATACCAATTTCTAAGGAATTCAGACATGAAAATTAGACATCTGAGAACTTAAGAGACATACACCACTCTTCTGCAGAAACATCTGAAAACCAGTCAAACAAAGGAAAAAAAAGTTATTATTCCTTGTGTTTAAGGTTGCATAGTTGTTCAAAATTGTAAAAATTGAAACGTATGAAAAAAAGGTAAATCCTCATAATACTAGAAGGGCTTGACAGTGGAATTCAATCTAGGACTTAACAGTTTGGAGGTTGAATAATAAGTTTGTCAAATATGTGGTTTACAGGCAATAAAAATAACTAGTTAGTTTTATGGTGAATTAAGAAAATGATGAAAAAATGAAAAATTAAAGTGTTTTGGTTTGATGCTATTAAAGGCTATTTAAATATCTGAAAATTTACACCAATTTGATGTGCAAGAAGAAAGCAATAGCAACGAAAACATTTTCAAAATAAGTGTCTTACATTAGACTATTACACAGAAAAAAAAAAGATGTTTTCCACTTTGACTAGTTATACATCCATTTTTTCATCTGTAGATTTTTCTGGCTAACAGTCAAAAATATAATCTTTTTGAATACCCCTTATCCCAATGAAGCTTTCAGACCAATATGTACTTTTCCCATATTAAAGAGTCCCATGAGCAGCAGCACTAATAAATCTGGTGGTCTACTAACCTGTTTACTAAATTTCTGTAATTTACGCCAATCTAGCACACCCAGTTGTCCATTTCTTAATGTTGGGAATTTCAACCCAGTTGCAGCCCTTTTTCCCCAAAATACTCTCTCCTTTTTTTCCCTAATGATGTTTTTTTTCCTTTCAGTGCTCCCTACTTACCAGCTGAGAAGGTCACAGCACTGACTTGAGGGATGCGCTTGCAGCCTTTGGCTTCCCAGCAGGATAATCACTAAACACAAGTGGATTAGGGAATTTTTAAGCCCAGACTGAAGATGTCAGTTTAGTGAGGGTACTTGCTCTAAATCTCTATTCTTCTCCACCCCAATTTTCCCTCTCACACATAAGTCCATGCTCCCCTTTTCCCTTTGTGAAATTGCTTCAAAAAGGGGATGAGGACAAGACCCATTACACAGCCAATGATTTCTGATACAAAAGACTCATGTCTGCATTAGAAATTGTTCAGTTTGCAAAACACTACATAAGAAAACACATAGATGATAAATACTAGAAACAAAATTAAATTAAAGTAACACTATTTGCCAAAGCACTTCCCAGAACTGACTGGCAGAATGAAATTTCATTGCATAAGTTGTTCAACATGTATTGCTGATCACTGCCAGACTGGCAATTTACTATTCAATTAGTACCTGCAATACTTTTTTCAGTCAAACATAGAGATGCTGAACAGTGGAGTAGAACACAAATGGTTTCTAAATGTATTTTTTAAATGAAATTTAGAAATATAATTCATAACATATTCATCAAATTCTGTCTAAGTAGCTTTCCTATATGTGCAGATATTTATTTGTATTCCAAATACCTACACTTTTATTTTTCCTAAGAGGAATTCACAGAAATCAACTTTCCATTTAATCAGTCATGTTAATTACTACCAAAAGAATAATAATTTTAGTCCATTTTGAAACAAAGTCACAAAAACCCCCAAAACAGAGAAACACTATAACCCAAAGAACCCCCCACAATAACAACAACAAAACAAAACCCAAACAAAAACAAACAGACAAATATAAACCCAAAGTCCAAAAAAGCTCTAGAACACAAAACACAGAAGTGAAATGGAACTTCCTGGCTGCTTGGGCACAGACAAATCTCAACTGAGAATCTCTTAATGTTGTGCAAGCGCTTTTAACAATAGCCAAAACATTGGTGTGTTTTCAACACTGTGATAGCCAAAAATCCTGAACCACACAAGATCAATATGGGCTGCTTTGAACAAAGTTGCCTTGCACTTGCCCAACACAGTTATTTATATATTTGAATCCAGTTATCTCCTGATAAATGCTAAGGTTAGTGCAAAATCCGGGCTGACATGTTAAAACAAATATCACAACGAGAGGCAAATAACAAGGTTAAAATGCTGGTGGTCTGTTGACCTTACAGTTATGATTTTTAACAAACCACCTGGATTTTGTTAAGCTCAGGACTACAAGGAAAGCATTTAGAGAAGTCAAAGAGTACACAGAAAATCTGGAACCAAGGAAAAAGCAAAAAAAACTCTTTAGACTTACGTTTTTCTTTCCACAGGACTCCTCCAGCCCTTGCTCAGTCCTTACTTTGTTGTTTGAGCAGCAGGGACAAAATTAAAACTCGTTCAAGCAGTTTGAACCTCCAGGTGGTATCAGGACTTAGGTTACTGCTGCAAAGAAGCTTTTGAGCTGAGCACAACTTTGATGAGACAATTTCAATAATATTCTGGCCTGAATGTAGTCCATGGGAATTTTACCACTGATTTCAGCAGAGCCAGGATTTCATGCAGTGAGTTACTATAATTTAGATTAGTCTTGCAGCTTGCTCAGAAGCTGATTCAAAATATAGTGAAGCCAAAGGGAGCTGTATTTAATCAAGTTTAATCCAATTAGTTAATTGAACTTAATAATATTTAAAAATGTTAATCAAAGCTAAGCAGATTTCTAGGGGTTTTTCTAGGGGGCAAAACCTCTTCCATTCTAAATAATGTATTATGCAAAGTTTGATGATTTTATGAGGTACTTTTTAGCTCTCTATATAAGTTTCATGGCAAGGGGTTAGGTTTGGGTTTTTTAAAAAATGCTTTTATTTTTCCATGAGTAAAAGGAGAAAAAAGCCCAGCAACCTTAATTATTAAGTTATAGAAACTTTATTGAGTTAAATGGGTAGAATTTCCAAGACTTCTGTCTTCCCATACTGACTAAAGCAGCTGAACCAGAAACAGCTTGAAATAATCTTACAAAATATTTGCCCTTTATTAGAGTAGGATGTGTCTAATTTTATTAAGGTTCAGTAGTAATTAACTAGGCAGAAAATCCAGTTTTCAGTTGCTGAATTTCTAAAATATATTATATTGCTCTAACTTCCCTATTGTATTCCTGTGCAAAGCAAACTTTTCCTTCTTTTTTTGGTTTGTTTGTTTGTTTGATTTGGTCTGGGATTTTTTGGTTGGTTTGTTTGTTTGTTTTTGGAGACATTATAAATTAAACCATTTGGCTAATCATAATAATGTCAGAAAGCAGACTATTCTAAAGGCTTTCTGAAAAATGTATTGTTTCCTATACTAATGTTATAGAAATCATGCTATAAAGTAAGATTAAATGCATCTTGTTTAAAACATCTGATATTAAAATACTCTCAGTTAAAAAGAAAATAATTTGAATCTATTCCACAGAGAAGGCTCTAATTGGAGAATGTGACTTAGCTCCTGTGAGCAATTTGATGAGGCTATATAAGAGACAAGAGGTCAGCATCTCCATGGGTGTAGAGCAAGAACAGAACACTCCCAAATCAGAAATACCCTTCTGCTGATTTCTTTGCCTCTTCCTGTGCATGTCCAGACTCTGACATTGCCAGTATTACTTCAGCACTGGGAACATCAAAGCATGAAGGAAAAAGTTTTGCCTTGGTGTACAGACTTCTGCTTTCCTTCTTCCCTGTGGGCATTAATGAGCCCAGCACCAGAGACATCAGTCATTTCTGGAGGCTTTGAGGTTGTGTTGCACTGTAAGCATTAAGCAATAATAGGGATGATTATATCAGCTATGTACTCTTTGGATAGCCACAATACCATTAAATCAGAAAGTAAATAAAGACATACAAATTAAATAAGCTTTTTTGATTAATAAAACATGCACATATGGCAATCTTATTAGTGTGGTGAAAGGCAGAATTTAAATTTCACAGGGAATGAAATCAGAGAGATTAATTTTCATATTGAAAGTAAACAAATGGGTTTGATTTTTCTCTGCTCATCTGAATCAAAGTCACTCTTCCTGAGAAGTTCAAAAATTAAGTTAACATCTGAGTCAGCAAATATCCAAATCAATTCTAGAGCTTGCTGGTATCTTTTAGGCCCTGGAAATCTTATACCTGGAGGTCCTTGGGCATTTTTTTCTTTTCTACAGCACTCAAGATGTTATTCACTGTTTCAAGAGTTTATTCATCCCTCCTCAGAGGCCTCCTCTGATCTTTGGTACTACAAGATTTTACTTCCCATTTGAAGACCAACTGGCCTAGGAAGCTTGTTTCAGAAGGAAGAACAGGATAAAAAGATAAAGGATAAAAGTCTTGTGCAGTCTCATTTAGGGAGACCTGTGTCAGAAGAATGGGAAGAAACTGAGCATCTCCAGGCATTGTTTTTTTCAAGTCTCAAAAATCAGCATCACTTAGTAGGAAGTAAAGTGTTCATCTGCCACTACAGCATAACCAATAAATGTATTTCTATCATGAAACACTAATTTCCTTGTACAAAAGCAATGAAAAATCAAACAGTTTCCAAACACAAAATGTTCCTGAGTGCCTTAGAAAAGAAAAATCACCAAAGCTGGATGGTTGTTTTTCACAAAGCTGTCTTTGCACGACATTGAAAAGGGCAAAAAGAGTGCCAAGTTTATCACTATTAAATAACAATTATGGTTATGAATTAAATTTTGCCATTTTACTAGCATAGACATAGTATGTCATATGTCACTCTGAATTTAAAGATTATTATCCATTTATCACATTTTATATTAATATATGTAAGAAATAGTGCCTTTTTTAGCAAAATACTACTTAGTCTATAGAAAAAAATAGTTCTTCTTGTGAAGATATAAATTCAGTAATGAATTTCGAACATTTCTGCATTCATATATTTACATTCATTCCAGGACTTTCCTCAGCATTTCTATAACAAAATTGGGAAAAGCAGTAGGGGAGATCACTTCTTAAAGCAAGATTGCATTTGAAGCTCATTATGATTTGATAACTGAGGTAAATAATTTTATTCTATTCATATGAATTGAATAAATGTTACTTTAATATTAGAAATAATTAATTTTAAAATTAGTCAGGATATGTGGAAATAGTACATGAAATATCATTATTAGGAACTTAATTTGGTAAAATGGATTTAAAAAGACATGATCAAACCTGATTAAAAGTGTTGCAAGTTAAATGTTAAGCGTTTTCCTAAGTGTTTTCTTGAGTTAGTAATTAATGTAACACATATTAACTTGTGCTTTCTACATCCACCTATTAAATTTAATTAATTTGTTAATAGTTTTCTCTTAATATAACTGAAAGATTAATAGGAACATCCCCATCAAAAATAAAATAGAAAGTAAAACAATTTACACTACTTAAAGTGTTAAAATTTATTGTTTATATCTTAATAATTTCTTTATAAATGATCCCATAAAATGCAAGCTCTAAATGCATATTCTCATTATTATATCTCAGTAATGAAGCAGGCATGAAAATATTATTGATATTATCTAAGAGAGGATGCAATGTTTCTTGAAAGATTTACTTCAGTTAGGCCAGCCACAGACTTCACATATGATCTTTACACAGTAATTAGATCCAAATCTCTGAAATTACTCAGGCAGCTGGCAGTTGGTAAAATCAATGTGACACAGTTGCCTAAAAAAAGGAGATGAAAGTTTAAATACCACCATGTTTCTGACCCTTAATCTCTGTGAGGAAGTTCATCTAAAAGTTACACATTCAGTTTAATCTAATTACCAAGGCTCCTTTTTTAGTTCATGAAATGGCTCCCTCATTGGAATTTCTATCCATTGAACCCATGAATAAAAAATTAAAAAAAAAAAATTGGTCCATTCTTTTTGGGTGCTTTTGGAGAAAGGCAAGCTGAACCTCACTCTCGACGCTTTCTTTTTCTGTCCTTAACCTAGGAGAGTAAGACAGGGATTCTGTGCCTGGCAGTCAGGTGTGGCAGAATCCTTGTCTGAGCAGCAGAGGGATCATCAAGGGGTAGGAGTCATGTCCTTAGCCCACAGCATCCTTCTTTACTACAGAAGGAGATGTGTTTGGAAAATGTGGGAGGTCCATACACATTCCCACAGGCTAAAAGCAGGAAAGGTTTTATCCAGGATCCCCAAACCACTGCATCAACAAAATTTTCCAGGATAGTCCACCTATGGAGGACACAGATTAAAACATTGGTCTCCAGAACCACCATCCTGGGGAAAACTCAGTGCTTAGTTGTGTATGACTGAGCAGCCTGATATGACCCAAGACTTGCTTCTAAATTCAGACCCAGCTCTGCCCTGAGTGGGAGCTGGAACTGGGTGACCTCCAGAAATCTTTTTATTCATTCTTCTTTTAAAGTTATATGTTTCCTGTCTTTGTCAGTTGTTGATCATTTATCCAGCTCAGCTCTCACTTTAATTTTTCAAT
>VZRX01022144.1:373239-431271 GCA_013398075.1 Notiomystis cincta | reverse complement strand
TTTTTTTTTTTTTTTTTTTTTAATCCTGAGTGTTTTAAGTGATACCTTTCATTCAAATAATTTCCATGGTCTTGTTCTTGCCACAGTGCAGAGATGCAGAGGGTTTTCTAGGTCAATCTTTCTGCTGAAATTACGAAGGAATGATTGCCTCACAAGGAGAAAAAAAAAGCAAATTAGCTGATACCTGTTGTAAAGCTTATTTAAAAAGTCATGGCCTAGTGACTCTATTATTTTCTGAACAAAATCAACTGGAAGAAATGTAGCTAAGATGTTCACTGTGGAAACATTATGGAGTTCCAGTCCTTGAAATACAGAACAATTCATGAAAGGAGGCATAGTGTTAATAATTAAAGCAAAGAATCAAGGCATATTCAAAGCATGCAGAAGAAAGGAAAACATGACCATGCTTTAAAAAAAAATAAAATTAAAAATTCTCTGTCCTTTGTCTCAATATCTTTTTTCAGCAGTGATTTAGGATTTAGGCTTTTGCATTCATATTCCACCTTTCCCTGAATTAGTATTTGTGTTGTGCTTCATAAGTAGCCCTGTCTCTATCTCCTTTTCTCTGATTGAGCATTTATTTCCTTTGGTTTATCGAAACCATTTTTCTACATTTTAAAAAAAGAAGTGTACCTTCCCTTCTCTTCTCAGTGATGTTCTGTGCTCGAGCTCTTTGGCAAGTGCACCAGAAGTTGTTACCAGAATTCCTCTCCTCTATTAAATATTCAGCACTCATATGAATGTTTTCTTTTATTTGATCTACAAAAACTTATTCAGCCTGAGGACAGAGGCAAACTAGAACAGAATTGAAAATGGTCTGCTAAATTCTGTGAGATACCTTTCTCTTTTCCCTGCTTATCCAGGGCACGAGAACATAATTACACATTTTTGTCCCTGAAACATCAGTGTTACTGTCCCTACACAGAAGGAGTCAGAGCCCTTTTTTAATGAACACCAAAACTGGTGTGAGTTAGGCAATGCAGTTGGATTATGCAGTGACCCTTTTGCAGCTGCCCTGTATCCAGTCTCTTCAACACAGCAGCCAAGATGAATTACTGAAGAGCAGCAGCACACCTTCTGCCTTGTTCCAGCTCAGACACTCATAAGTCTCTCCTCACTGACTCACTAACCAAGCAGAAATCTACCTAGTTATGCCACTGAGTAGATTTTCCAATGAGCTAATTAAATTAGCTGATGGAGGAGGTCCATGGGCATAAGAACCAGTACAAAGTCACCTGCCTATAGTTGGGATGAATAGTGGCCCAACCTGGACCCTCCCTTCCAGAAGTAACAAGAGGAAAATTGGCACTCTGCATCTCAGTGAATTATATCCTGATCAAGATTCATTAAAACACAATTCGTATTTCCTTTATATTTCTTTCTACAATCTTAAGTGATATTTTTTTATTCAGATAATTAATGGATCTGAAACTGAGTTATAACAGGAGTCATGCAAGCAGATCCCATTCCCTGGTGCTCTTGTCTGTCCCCTTGCCATCATCTGATCAATTACACAAATGCAACTACATTTCCAGCCACAAAATAAGAAACAGACCTGGATTAAAAAATAATCTATCATAAATTTAGGACATTATTACCTCTCAGTGATTCTTTTATTTGGTAGGGAAGAGAAGTGTCACTGATAAGAAATCTGTAGTAAAGTGAAAACAAGGGTATTTTAATGCATTTGTATCATTGCAGCCCTTTTATTATTGATTACCCTTAAACTTGACTCTTACTGGACTGATCCCAGGGAGTGGTGAGTTGGTAGGGAGGGCAGGAAAAAGAGGTAAAGGTGTCCAAATCTGATTTTTTTTTTTTCATTTTAACAGTGAGAAGATTAGATCTTAAAGCAAAGGATTTGATCCTGATGTCGTATTCAGTAAAAGCTATCTTAAAGTTAGTTCTCTTCTGCAGTCATGGATATGGACAAGAAATATACCCAAATGAAATTCCTTAAGATTAACATGGCACTCACATCATATTTTGTTGTTAATTAATAAATACATAAATGAAAACTCTTGGTTGACTTCTGATAACCAGAGATTAATGACTAAATTAGGTTTTAATGTATCAATCTATGATGAAAAGTCTTAGAAAAGTAAACACTGTTTTAATTAATTCAGACAGCATTTTTCCAGTTTCTGGCAGTAACTGGAGTATGCATGTGGATGTGGATATCTGTGTATATGAGAAGGAAAAAGGGAAATAGAGTCACTTTACACTATCCTGTGTACTGTGAAATATTTCCTGCTGAGGTTCAGTGCCTACAGCAGACCTCCAAGAGCTCAAAATGCCAAAATGGCCCTGGCGGAACAAAGCACAGGTCTTGTCAGCCACCCATTCAATTTTCAACTGCTACTTTCCACCTTCAATTGATTAAAAAATAAAAAGGCTATAATTTTTTGTTACTGTTAATTTACCTTGCTTAGAGCAAGCAGGAACTAAAAAACCTGATGGTCACACCAGTAACCCCATTGTTCAGTTGATTGTCAAAGGAAAAAAAAGCCACAATGCATTTGCTTCATCTGAACAGTCAAAATAAAAAAAGTCAGTTGTGAAGACTGACAGATAAAAACAATAAATTGTGGAAGTAATAAAATTGTCACAAGGGAAAGACAAGAAGGAAGATTTAATGAGACAGAATGGACAAGTAAGTAAATTATTTATTTGAAGTCTCCATTCAGACATGACATGCTTCGCTATCTTTCATTAAGCTCATGCATAGGTCTGACCTGCTGCACTGGATGTAGTCACTGTTCTGTCTTCTTCCCTAAATGCACGACATTTATTGCAGACTAATCATGAGTAGTTGTTTTACTGATAATTTATTGTCTTCATTGCGTTGGCCAATAGTGATAGACTCAGCCTATACTCTGTGGAAAATTACCTAATGAAAAACCACTCTATAAAAATGATAAAGGGATCTTTTTTTCTGCAGACACCTGAGGTCTTCAAACAGCATGGTTCAGCTGGTGGGCACACAGTCAGAAGATATTATACTAGACTTCAATTATTTTCACTCAAATTATTTATTCTTGGGTAAAAAGTATCCATCTGGATTTAATGAGTCAAATGCATGCCAGCAGCTCCACAAGCATATAGATGGTTTATACTTGGGATACTGAGAAGTCATGGAATATATGTGTTCTTGGACTTCTTGATAGCAAGATGGATAGAGATTGATACTTTAGATGTAATTAGAGCAGTGGTTTTCAGGCTCTGTTTCCATTTCATTTGGTTCAGATACATGATGGGCAACCTTTCATTAGCACAAGCCTGGAGTGATGAGCTAGGCTTTAGTAGGTTCTTTTAACTGAAGGGCTCATTCCCCATTTTTGATTCCCGACTACTGGAATGTTTTTTCCATCTATCTTACTGGGGTGTGAGAGAGAAAATGTGGCAAATTATTTCACAGGAAGGGAATAATTTAAATAAGCTATAACTTATTGCAGGGTGAGTGTTCCAGTCACCTAGATTGAGGGGACAAGCCAGAGAGAAATTTGCTGTTTCATTTGATGATTGCCTGGCTCTTCTTTATCCCTTTGGGTGCTCTGTGAGACAATTTCCCAGTGGTTTGAAGGAGAGTTGGGAGCATGAAATCTACTGAGTAGACTGGCTCCTCATTTCAAGCATATCCTGGAAAACTAGTGACCATTTTATATCTGCAGTGCTTCTTCTCACAATGACTTTGCTTAAAACACCTTTATGAATTAAAGCAATTCTAAGCAATATCCTTAGCCTGGAAGGATTATGAGCTGCCAACACAGAACACACCACAAATTTTACATAGCACGTTGCTGGTCTTTAGTGAGCCAACTCTCAAATCAATTATGTCTGCTGGCAAGGAAGCCTTAACACTCTAAATAATTTAAAGTGCAAACTGTGTGGCATGCAATTCCTTTCATCAGCAGCAAGATTGATTTCACCTTGTGGTATCTCTGCCCTACAGAAATGGCCTTTTTTAGTTAAGTTTTCAAAGTTATCACAATAAAGCAGTAAAGTCTGCAACGTGCAACACAAGTTACATCTGTTCTTCTCAGATCGGATAGGCAGTCATTAGTCAAAGTAAAAAATGACTGAAATTGCAGCACTGAACATTCTTTTCCATTCCCTGTTACAGACTTGCAAGTGGAGTTTGTGGAAAATAACTTATTGTAAGCATTGATAAAGTTTACCACTTATTCAGGATGACATTCAGAAGGAAAAGTAGATTATTTCAGAGTGCATGTAGAGTTTAGTCACAATACATTCCTTCTATAAAATTGATTAATATTCTTGCCCAAATCACCTCAGCAAACCTGGTGTGCCAAATAGATCTGTATCAGTCAACTACACAGGTGTGCCCGTCATGAACTTAAGGGAGGACTGTGAGCTCCTCCCATGAACCCAGTAACCTCAGGAGGGTTTTGCTTTCAATGGTTATGAAAAATCTTCCATTCTCTTTCCCAGACCCATATATCAGAAAAGACCTCAAACTAAGAATGCCTTTACCAGTGCTGTTTCCCCATGGCTTCACTAGGAAACCAAGTGTTAGGAAAGAAAATTTCAAAGCTACTATTTATTTATTTAGAATATTCTTTTAGATTAAAGTCAAATTTCTTTGTCTACTTTGACAAAATACTGCACTAGCAGGAATCTGCTTCTTAAAACAATCTAAACAGATTTGAGGAAAAAAATCCCATTCTTCTTGAACATAAATGAAAAATAGCTGCTACTTATTAAGTCTATAAAAATTGAACTACCTTTGCAGTAATAGAATATTCATTTGGTTTCAGCAAATAAAGGACAAATTTTTTAAAATAAAAAAAAGAAGAGAAGAGAAAAGATTAGTTTACTTTCTTAGCTTTAGGATTACAGTCAAGGGCACTCTAATAAAGTACACATTTCTCTGCTTATGGAATAGCCTTTGAAAGCTGAATGGTGAATATGTTTTACAAACATGATCTGTGAGTTCAGAAACAGAGAGGCTTTGTACAATTGAATCTGCATGGCATCCTATTCCATTACTGATATTGTGTATGCATAGGGTTTTTTTTTTTAAATTAGGGGTTTTTGCAAACCTTGTAGATGTAAAAAGAAGTCCTTGGATAAAGTCAGACAGGAATTTTAGCAGAGAGAACCTTACCTGTGCTATGTATAGTGGTCTTAATTTCTGGACCAGCTCGCCTGCAGAAATCTGAGTTCTCACATTGTAGATGACCATTTTTCCATTGACTTCAGTCTTTGAATTAGGACCTTTTTCAATAATTTAAGAGTAGTTCAAAAGAGTAAAACCTGAATGTTTCACCAAACATCACCAAACCAGAAAGGCTATTCAGGCAGGAGTTCTATGAATACATGGATATTACTCAAAACTGAAAGTTCAAGTACAAGCCAATGCTTCCATCAAACCATGTACACAAAACTTGTGCTACAATAATTCCAGCTCTACTCACTGTCAGCTGAACGGTGTTATCTGTAGACCCATGACCTTATTTATTCACCAGAAATACACAGGCATTCCCTTTATCCTTCTCTGTAAAAGGCCAAAACAAATCATTGATAAACAATCGAAAGAATGACACTGCACATGTTCATAGTTTTAACCTTTGAATAGACAGACCACTTAGATCAGTGCTTTGCTGTGCTGCCACAGTAAACCAGAGTGTAAGTCAGAATCCAGTTTCATAACCAAACATTATTTTAGTTATATGTGTCCTTGGGGTTGCAGAAGGAAGAGATGTTCAAATTAGCCTAGACCCTCATAAAATTATCGCTACTGTCTTTTAGTTTTCTGAGAAACTGGAGACAGCAAAACCATAAAATGATCTGACAGATTCAACTTCAAGAGACTAAAAACCTTTACAATTGCATTTTGGGTCTTACTCAAATATATACCTAACCAAGAAAAAATTAATGTCTTATTCCAAGTACTCAATCGCTCTAAGGCAAAAGACATAATTTTTAGCCAGTTCTAAAAAAATAAAGTAATTTTAAGAGATTCAATTTAGGTGCAAATTTTGCTCTTCTTGCTGTGTACATAATTTTGCTGTGAAGAAACTTATTTAGCTAAATAGAATTTTTTAAAGGGCATTTAAATTATTCAGGTGATAAGAGTAGCTTTTAGTTTATGATTTTTTATTTTTCTTTCTTAGAATAAAAATTTACCAGAAATCCTGTAGTGGACAACTGAAGGGGAAAATTTCTTCCTGGTTTTTATTTATTCACTATCTTCTTAGTTGAAATTACCATCTTTCAATCATTTCTAGCATATATGTTTTCCATCTCCATGCAAAAGTTCTCTTCATGAGAACCTTCCTAACCTTCTGTAATAAACTTTCACAGCAGCAAATTTGACAGGATAATGAAGTGTTTTGCACAATGAGTCTTTTTTACAATTTAAATTGTTTTCTGTTTCAGTT
Source organism: Notiomystis cincta (assembly GCA_013398075.1). NCBI lineage: Eukaryota > Metazoa > Chordata > Aves > Passeriformes > Notiomystidae > Notiomystis > Notiomystis cincta. The sequence goes on along the minus strand of VZRX01022144.1, from coordinate 424,867 downwards.
TCATGACAGTGTATAAAGCAGCATTTATTTTCTTTATCTCATCTTCTTTTAAATTTATTTTCATACAAAAACTGACCAGTTGCATTAATTAGAAGGAACTGTATTTTCAAAATCATTTAGGCTAAACCTAACCACACAATGGATTTAGAAAGCCTTATGTGCAAACTGTCTTTTATTTTGTTCCATACTCATGAGCAGCTTTCTGGAGGTTTTAGCTTCTGCAGCACCATCACAATACATAGTAAAGGAGATAGTGCATTGTGCCATCAACACTTACAAACAGACAGTTTCTCAAAATTCCAGTTTTCAGTCAAATCCTTCTGCTTGCTTGCTTTCAATGTAAACAGCATTGCAAACAGTATACTCCTATAACAATAACACACATGACTAAGTCAGTAAATACTGTTCTCTTCATTCAGTCTTCTGCTAATTAAAATAAAAATAAAATTTATATTTCTTTTTAAAATTTACTACTTAAGTGCATGGTATGGATATTGCTGAGAGCCTTTCCCACACTTAACAATGCAGGACAAATGTCAGGTATAGCAGTCAACAGGGGAAACAGGATTCTTATTTAAAGAGCTAAGACCAAATCAAAATAAACTCTCATGTGAATTATTAATCAATTTCTTTGGAGCTTTGCTGGTTTTACACTTATAGCCTATGCTTTTCTCACTGGGGATTCACATGAGGTTGTCAGAAGAAAGCTATAAATGCAAACCGACCAAATACCTGTGGTCTGGCCTCAGACGTATTAGTAAAATTAGGCTTCATAGGAATAAGTTCCCCTTTAAATGGGAACTGTCTATATCTTTTAAGTCAATAAAATCCCTCAGGCTAACACCACCTCTGCTCTCGAGCTTCAATTTTTCTCTTGAACTTCAGAGACCAGGGATGTGAATTATTGCACCGGTGAATGATGATTATTCACCACAACCGTCTTTCCTTAAAAAACAGGTTGTCTCACTGGGCAGGACATAAATATTAATAAAAGCCATCATAGCAGGAATCAGTGGCAAGATCAGAGAAGTGAGAAGTATCCACAACCTCTGTAGTAGAGCTTGCCTAAGGGGAAATGATACTACCTGGTCCTTGATGAATCTGTGTATCTACGATAAAGGTAGAAAGAGAATCTCAGAATTCAAAGAGGAATAATTTACAAAGGTTATGTAGTTTGCATTTGTGGGACAACCATTTACCACATTCTCCCTTTTAAAAGTAAAATGGAGTTTTAAATTAAGAGAAAAATCAAGCATCCTTTTGTTAGTTTGTTGGAGTGGGAGAGGACTTCCATTTCAAAGGGCAGGGTGAGTTTAAATTAAGCACAACAAGACACACCTTGCACTGTGTCCATACTGCAACAGATGGAGCACTAGTGAGCTGCTCTCCACTGCCTTTCATCTCCTCTCATCATGTTCTCACCTCTCCTTCTCTAGGCTCCACATCCTGGGGAATATTTGGAGACTTCTCAAGCTGCTATACAAACGAGAAATTCCCTCAGCTGCACCAAGTATCCCACTCCTCATCATCAAATTGTTTAAGGATATGCTGGATAGTCTTACAGGTTTCCCCATAAGAAAAAAAAAAAAAAAAAAAAAAACAAAAACCAAAAACAACCCAAAAACTCTTCAGAAGGAGCTGCTACTGAATACTTAAAATCTGGTTGATAAAATATTCTTCAGGGAAATGAGGCAGCCAAGTTCAAATCTTCTCTGTCTTTGTTGATCCAGGCATTTAATCCCAAACTTTGTAACCTGAATCAGTTCTGGGACTGAAGCTTCCCTTCTCTAGAGCTGGAGATGTGTGATATAGTTGTATAACTGAAACAACTCTGGATCATTATTGAAAAATAAATGAAATACCACTTATCAAAAGATTAAAAATTTTGCACCTGGAACCATAGAGGTAGGATTATGCCATATATCCAGGCTGTTGTGTAACTCCTTTAGCCCTACGAACTAATAATTTATTGGGAAATATTTGCACAAATATCTGTCACTAGAGAACCACAGTAAAAAGGTAAGAGGGATTTTTTTGTGATGCATTTTCTTTCATTCGCTGATATTCATATGATAGGCAGAATCAAAGGGTTTAGATTTTGGACACAGAATTTGCCAACATTTCATTGAGGAAAATTCTCTCTAATTGCCTTTTGGAGACCAAAGCAGCAAAAACAAGTGTTAGAAGAAAAATGGAAGAATGAGAGCTAAGGCCTAGTATTGAGAAGACAGGTTTGAACAGATGAATTACTAAAGTTAATCTGAGATATACTTCTAAAGCTGAGACAAATTTTACAGACAGCAGAAAAAAAAAGGAGCTTGAGAAGTACTTGTATTAAAAATAATGCTTTTTGGAAGAATTTTGAATGGGTTTAAAGGAAGGAAAATGAGAAAAAAACAGTATCCAGGCATGAAATGTTAACATTTTTCTGAGGTGGTTTAGCATTACCTATTATATTCTCCTTTCAGTTGTCTTTCTGATTTCCTGTGAAATGTTGAATAATGTGTAGACAATTAATTTTTTGATGAATCTCTAATTTTGGTAGTTAAAATTTAGTTCTACATTTTCCACTTCATAATAGGTTATATCACATTTCTTTTCTTCTCATCTTTTATTATGTTTTATACGAAACTGTAGTCAACTTAGTGTACCAGAAGTATTTCCATAATATTTTTGTGGATGCTAATGCCAGGTATAATGTAAGTCAAAATATAGATTCAATACATGTGTATGGATGTACTATCTACTCTTTATTTACTTATATAAGCATTTTCAGTGAGCATAAAACAGAGATTCATCCAAATGTTTTATGTTTGTGTTGAATTTTCCATACATTCACACAAATACACCCACTGACTTACCTGGGTTTATTTCTTGGTAATCCATAATTACAATTTCTTAACCCATTTACTATTTAAAATGAGGAAACATTATTAGGGTTTCTTGCAGTTCTTGTCTCCTAGCAACAGATTTTTGTCTTAAATTGACCCTTGTATTTTCAGTGGATCGTGTAAAGCTCAGGTAGGCTTTGTACAGAATTCAGATATATCTTAGCACTAAGTCAATTTGTGTATTTGAATTTTTTCAAAAGATTAATTTAGTTCCTGAATTGGCCAAATGACTATAGCATTAGGTTTAATAAAAACTTAGCTCTTTACTATATTAACATTTCAATAATATATTTTAATCAAGAAATGAGAGAAAAAAAAAGGTATTCCTTTGAAACTTTACTAAAAATATCATTTTGCCAATGCATTTTAAAGCATGCTTCTGAGTATCTATTTACAAGATGGTGGAGATTATTTTTCCCTCCAATTTCCCATAAGGTCAGGTCAGCTTAATTTAATACCCTGATTCTTGGCCTGGAATAACACCTTGCTAATAAATTAACATATGTACAACTAATGCTTACAAATGGTGCAAGGAACACACTTTCCAGAAGAAAGAGCCTTGGCAGACCCTGCTGGCAGCCATTGAGGAGGAAATTCACAGGAATCTTCATCTGGAACAATCCCAAAGGTGCACTATGAGGGCTAAGTAGAGCTATCCTCCCTTGCTGCATAAAATTTTACATGTATAATGAAATAAAATTACAGAAAATAAATATTATCTGACATTAATGTATGTTTTTGATGTATGGAAATTTGTAACCTATGCTCTGGCACAGAGAATTCTACAGGTATAAATTGACAGCAAGAGGTTACAGAGTGAGACACATGGTGTTAGTGAGTTCAGGTTAAATGTTATCCTGGACCCTGTCTCTCCTTCACCTTGCATGAAACAATCTGAGACATGGAACACTAATTTTCTTTTTTTTTAACTGATATTTGTGGTAAAAAAAAAAAAAAGTGGCACTTGAGCTAAATTAATGCAGTCAAGTCTTTGTATTCCTAACTGTCTTTCTTTCAAATATGTATTTTGGTTTATTTGTTTGTTTGATTTTTTTCCCATTCTTGTTCTTTGGTCTGATAGAACCAATTACTTCTATCTGATTTAACTATATATTAACTGTGCTTAATATGAATGCTTTTTTTCTTTAAACATATCCTTAGACCATCAGTAAGGTTAGATCTCTTCTGACAAATTCTATCTAATAACTTATAANAGGGAAAGGGAAAGGGAAAAGAAGTTGGATTACAAACGATGTACAAGAACATCTATCTTTCTTTCACGTGATTCCGCCTTTTCTTCCATACAGCACTGAACGTAAATCCAAACCAATGAAAAACATTAGGTTGCATTTTGGCTAGAAAGCTCATCATAGCGGGACAGTTATAAACAACAAATTGCTAAATGCCTCCAACGTGAGGAGTAGACTGACTGGAGGTTCCAGTTTTGGCATACAGCTATGATTACAAATGGACTCAAAAGTGTAGAAATGAAAGACAGAATTCAAGAGGTGTTTCTGGGCTCTTGTTGCTTATGAAACCAGGTTTTCATCCATATATTCTGAGCATCTGTATTGTTCTGTGTCTCCTTGAAAGGAAACATTAAAAATTTTGACAGAAAAAGTGAAAAAGAATGAGATAAAAGGAAATTAAACAGATTTCTTAAAATATAATTTAGGTGTTGACCAATTCCCTCTGCTCTCATTTTTCTTCTACCTTCAGTACTAATAAGCACACACATATGCAATGTAATATAGATATTTATCCATTTATCCATTTACAGCTAGATGGGTTTGCATTACTGTGATCCTCCAACTTGTGGTGAAAACAACTGGAAAACATTAATTCAAATCTATTTCAATTCACAGGATTTATTGCCATCATAGAGAAGTAACAAAATTTCTACATGAGCTGTCAGCCTAAAATCTAGTATGGTGACTGCACTTGGTAGAATATATATGTGTTACATGTCACATGTCACTGTTAGTTTGATTTTGTCCATTTTCCTTGTTAATGGGCAATATAGATAAATTATCCCCAGGTGTAGCATAACTCATGGAGTCACAAGGCAAGGAAAATAAAAGAGCAGACCTGCTTTCTTTGGCCTTGACTGCATATAACTGGTAATAGAGCCAACATGGGAAAGTAAGTGCTTTAAAACTTTAATTTGACAACATGATCATCATTATTACTTACCTTAAATTCATTTAGTCATATCTTCCATATTTTCAGTGATGAGTCAATACTTCATAATTTCGGTTCACTGTAGTCTTTATTCTCAATTTACTCTCAAATTAGGGAATGAAGGGTATTTCTTTAAGGTCCATGTTTCCTAATAAACATAAATGGCATGGTTCTAGTCTTTGTCCATGAGCAAAATGGCAAGCACATACAGGATTTCTCATTAATAATCTTGTGATTAAAAACCTAAATAAACAAGACTGTTTGCTTGAAATTTATTCATAACCCACTTGCATACTAAGTTTCCTGCAGCATATGGTTTTCTGAACTACTGTGTACAGAATGCACCAAAGATTCTGTTCAATTGATTCCTGGAGTTTGAAAAAGCCCAGACAAATGAAATCCTTTGCAAAACTCCTTTTGAATCCCAAATAGTCTGGATCTGGATAGCAATGTTCTGGGGGACCAGACAAGGGTGGCCTACTTAAAAATTCCATAAAATGAACAGTCTTGGATCTTTTATGAAAAAATCTTTTTTTTTTCAGATCATAAAAAAACCCCTGGGCTGGGGTTTTCTCTGTTTGTTGTGTTGTGCTGTTTGGGCTATGCTTTGTTTTGTTTTCAAATTTACTATAAAGTGCTCTATTCTATAATTACTGCTGCTTCTGGAAAGGCTTTATGTTGATTGTTGATGAGTAACCTGGCCAATGGGACAGAGAGATGGCAGAATTGTAGAATAGTTTGGGTAGGAAGGGACCTTTAAAGGTCAGTGAGTTCAACTCTGGTAAAATGATCAGGGAAATTTTCAACATGAACATGTTCATCTTCAAGGTGAACAGACTGGGGATAGTCCAGAGAACAGCCCCAGGCAATGGCTCTGGGGCACGTGCTGGAAATGTTGACTTTGCTTGATGTGAGGAAGGAGAAGCCAACGGAGCGTCCCTGCAGTGTCTCACCACCCAAGGGGTGGCTGTCCTGGAGAGCACAGAGCCAGACTCTTCTCAGGGGTGCACAGCAAAGAGCCAATGGGCCCCACTCAGCACTGACACTCCATGAAAAGGCAATTCTCCCTATGGGCTCCAGCAGAGCAGGTTGGCTAGAGCAGGAACAGGCTGGCTAGGGAATCTGTGGGTCCTCCATCCTTGGAGATTTTCACAACTCAACTGGACAAGGCTTGGACCACTCTCTCTAACTTCAGTGTTGGACCTAAGTTTGAAATTGGCTGAGTTCTGTGGAGGGGAATTGACAAAATGACCCCCAAGTGACCGCCTACAAACTCAATTATGCAATGATTCTGTTGAAAGTGTTTAAATTTAGAACACAGTCTTTTGGTATATGATAAGTTAGACAGATCAGGGATTTGAATTTCATTTCACATATGCCAGATAACAACCTTGTACCACTGAGAACAGAGTTGCTCAAGGTAATTATATGTAAATGAATTTTTAAGCAGCCTGAATTATCTGCTTTAACTGCTCAGCCTGGAAAAAGCCTACAAGTGAGATTAGCCTTTTTTATATAATTTTCTGCTCCCACAGCAAATTGAGACAGGTTTTTATTTTTTTATAAGACTAACTGAAGCTCTTAGAAAGCTCATCTCTTTTGAATCTGAGAGAAATTCCAAAGTCCACTTGCACTAGGCCTTCACCTTTTAGATCTTTCCATTTGTGAGAAAAACAGAATTTGCACCTTGATGGCAATACAACCTGGCAACACAGCTGTTAGCATTTTTAGTGTAGACATAACCTGAATGATCAGCGAACAAGGAGATGTCATTGGAGTTTAATCATCATTAGATCAAATGCACAAAATTTCAGGTCATGATTAGACTTTCTGAAATGGGAGGAGCCTCAGAGAGTTATATGTGAGTATTCCTGTCTCAGATGTTTGAGGAAATGCCCATGTTCTCCAGCACTGGACCTCAGGGGCCAATCTTTACCAATTACCAATTGCCCCTTTGCCAACCAAAGTTGCTCACTCATAAAAACTGTGATGTAAAAAAAAGGAGGCAGGAAAGTGCATTAAGAAAGTTTCACACTCCCAAATGATAAAAATATTTGCTTTATATATTTACACTATTATAAATTATTTATAAATATGGATCATACTGATGGATGTTATTAAAATAACAGACATGATTAGATAAATATTCCTATAATATTTATAAAGGATTATATATTCTTATCATTTAACACTGTTGAATTAATTGGGGTGACTCTATTTGCAACACTTGCACTTCCAGCAAAGATAATAAAGGAAAGATAGGAAGTGCACTTGCAAATGCTATTTACCATGCACAATTTACTGGAGGACTTTGTATTCTCCTTGTTAACTGTGACTAAAAATAGGAATGCTGCTGCCTTTCCACTGTGTGGATTTCAAAAGAGGTTTGAATTTTTCTTTTATTGTCTTTATATGAAAGGAACATGTAACAGATAACAGAGACTAGGATCAAAAGGAGAGCTGTGGTTTTTTTTCTCAGCAATAATAATCACAACTGCAAAGCAGATGACTGCTTTATAATTCTTTCACCTGTTAAAAACTTAGTTCTGGCAGCAAGGCTCTGTTTCTAAGCCTCATTTTCGCTAGTTCATTTCACCATAGCACATTTCAGGCAAAACAGGGAAAATAAAATCCATTGAGTTAGGAGACACTACTACTTTTTTTTTTTGCTGAAAATTGCATTTGTAGGTCAGGCTGTTGTTATTCTGAGAAATTACAGGCAAACAAAACTCATGCCTACTGAAATAATCATTAAATGGTTTGGGTTGGAAAGGTCTCCATCAACCACACAGGAAAGAATTTCTACTTAATATCTAATCTAAATATCTCTTCCTTTAGTTTGAAACTATTCTTTCTTGACCTAATACTACATGCCCACATAAAAATCCACTCTCTTTTTTTATAACCCCCCTTTAGATACTGGAAATCTGCTGTAAGATCCTAAGACAGAGGGATCATCACCAGCCTCTACCTGGACATAGAGCCACTGACCACAACCCAGTGGCTGCATCCAGCCAGCCAATTCTTTAACCAGTGAACAGCCCACCCCTCAAATCTGTGACTCCAAATTAGAGATAGGAACCTATTATATGCCATTAATGTTTGATTATAGAGTATCTAATCTTTCTCCACTACTTGTCTTCCTCCTTAATTATTAGCTCAGCTGAGAAATCTCTGGCTGAGCTCAAAGCATCAGCAATATAGGAAGAGATGGAGAGGCAAACTAGGCTAGATTTTGTTGAGAATGTGATATTCATGTGAATTTATTGCAAGCTTCTCTGCTTCCAAGAGTCTCTTAATTTAATGTTGTCTTTTCATGATGTTGAATTTTCTGCGTATGTCTCATTAGGACCCTGTGTGTTTGTTTTCTAGTCCTGCACTAATTTGGTAATTCTCTTGTAAAAGGCCATTCTTATCTTTGGTAGATTGCCCACAAAAGAAAATTTATTTCTTCTATTCTCCTTGTAGAATTTCTATTTTCTAAATAAACCTGTTACTTGCTAACAGGTAATCAATATAGTTTTATTTTTTGGTCATTATTTTGCCTTGATTTCCATTTTGAAGTTCACTCAGCCTACTTCGAGATTATCAGCCTATTTAATTTTCTTCATTTACTCTCTTCCCTTCCTTCCTTTCTGTGGACTTTCAAACATTACTACACCTGGAATATGCTGGGTTTATCTCTTACATATCTTGAAGAACAGCTTCAGCCATCCTTAGTTACACTGAGGAGCATTCTCTTGCAGGAGAACTTGAGGGAATACGTATGTGTGGGTAGCTGTGAACCCTTTAGCCCTTCTGGTAAGAAATCTAGCCTTTAATCTGTTTGCTAATTCCCTTAGTTATCATGAAAGATTCCTTGGTTTTACAGGCTTCTCAGAGTGCTGCAATCTCATGTACCACAGATACAGAAATACTGTTTTGTAATCGCTGAGATATAAATTTAATAGTTCCTTCATATTTTGCCTTCCCTGCTAGATGTAAGAGGCTGATAATTCTTGCAAAGTTTAAATCTATTTCAGTGGCAATTTATTTCAGTAGACTTTATTTCTTTTTTTATTAGTCCACAGCAGTTTAATTTAAGATTTAGTAGCTGAAAGTGCACTTTTTGTAAAAGTAGAAGATAGATATCTACTATACATCACAACGTAGCCATTAATAAAATAAATATGTGTATTCACATGTAGAAATCCCCCTCTAATTTTTATTTATTTTATATTCACAAATAATACATATGTGCAGAGCTGTTATACTGCTATGTAAGACTGCCACAAAAATGTAAAGTCTGTATCAATGTGCTATATTCAAGTAGATCTTTGGTATTTACTGAATTTAGGCTTGCCTGGTTAAAGTCAAATCATGCACCTTCTTTGGCTTAATTTTAAGTTATTGTTACCCTTGAAAATTATAGAAATATTCACTCAATATTCCTTTGTAAGGAAAGATTTAAAAAAACTGAGTATAAAAATTAACCATAAAAGACAGCTCTGTCTTCTTTAATATCTTGTCTTTGCATTGAAGAGGAGAGAGCCTGCATAGCTCTTTGCATAGCTGGGGGAAAGCTGCTCCAGGGCTAAAGAACAGTTTCACACATATAACTCTACAAACCAAAAATGTAGGATTCCTATAGTAACAAATTGAGGACACTGCACACAGTGTTTAGGTGAATTATAATAGTAGGCTTTGTCTGCTGCAACTTCTTTTTTTTATATATTTGAGTGGGCTGGGTAAACATCATTCAATTGTACTTCCATAAACTAGAGTTTCTCTCCTCACACATGTTAAAGTAATTTTCATCTGCAAGCATTTCCTTTGTTCCATGGTTTGAAAACTGTCTGTATTATTGCTATTATTTTTAAACAATTTTTTTTTCTTACAATTTTCAAAGCTAAAGTTCAAATAATTAGGCAAGTATTTGAAGAGAAGTTTGAAGAGAAAGACACAAAAAAGACCCTAAACACCTAAACCATGCTCACAAATATCACTTTTCAAACTTGTTACTTAAGCAAATTTCAATAACCTGTTGTGTGTTGGTACAAATGCATTCCCTGAATATAGACCTACAAGACTGGCCACCCTTGTCTAAACCAGAAATGTTTATTCAGAATGAAAGGATGCATTTATTTGTGCTGTTTAGATAACATATATGGATATTATAGGTAGTCAGAACACTTCTCAATTTAATTTATTATGATACTTTTCTAACTTCAAGCATGTATTTAGGTAGCAGATATCAGCTGAAATACCAGACTATTCCAACTGCCATTGGAAGAATTACTCTAGGGCATCTTCAGAGCAAATAAACTGGAATGTGCTGGTGCATGAAAGGGAAAAACTCATAATTATAGAGAGCATGCATTGAATCCATAGACATCCCTGTTCCAGCATTGAGATTTTTCTAGAGAGGTTTTGGGGGACAATATGAGGAAAACATCTTTTGAAGGAGCTATAACAGTACTTAAGATTATATAATTTGTGAAATTATTTAATTTTTCATAGATTTCCATTTTCAAATATTTGTCTTTTTTTTTAAATCCCTTTATAACTTCTTCATGCCTCTATTTCTTTCCAAGGGGTCTGAAGTCTGCCAACTCACCTACTGATGCCATTTGTCTTTTCATCAGAGCAAGGACACTGACATAAACTTTTATAGGTAATTATTAATCTGGATGCCCTCATTTTCCATGTTCTGTTTGAAAAGCCATAATGGGACCTGATTTCTTTCATAGGATTCTAATTGTCTGTCTTCTAATAGTTAATTTCTTTTCATATACATCAGAGGTCCCAAAACCAAAGCATATAAGCCCCTAATTTCTATATGAGGTTCTCAGTCTAGAGACTCCCTCTGTCTCTAAACTTCATTCTTACAGTCTATATATCCAAATTCATGGCCAAGTTGCAAATTGGATGTGTTTTTCTACTTCAATGCCTTAATTAAATAAATCCTGTGTAACACTGGTTCAAAGTGAAGTTATATACTCTTTTTCTGTGCTTTGCAAAATTTTCCTGCAATTTAAAGTTTAAAAGGATTTTGAACCTATCAGTTCAAAGGTGACATAGAAGAACAAATAGTATTCCCAGTCTGCAGATATTAACATCTGCTTAAAAAGAGAGAGGAAAATTTTACATTTCTCTATAAAAATACTTGTGTAGGAGAATATAACTGAAGGGATAGGGGATAAAATCCCAACAGGCCAACACAGAATTTTTATTGTGTTTAAGGAAGAAGTTCAGTTTCCAATAGGAAAATATCCTTCTAAATGTAGCTTTAAAAAAACTATAAAGCCTATGGAAAAAAGTTATTCTTTTCATTGATTTCTTTAGCTGCAAATCAGGTGAGAAAGGGAAGAACCAATGCCTTCTGTATACTTAATCTATGAGAAATTTGGCTTAAAATTTTCAAATTATGTTAAAACAGGCAATTCTTTTATCGACAAGCCTACCTTTCATCTAATTTATTTGTATACCACTTCTGATTCCTACCTACTGTATTTGGGAATAGAATAACATGAGGGACTGATGTTCCTCACATCAACTGTTGCTTTTTTCTCCCCTAAAGAGACACAAGAATCTTACTTTAGTGAGGAATTTTTTTTTTGATTGGGCTTCTTTTATTTTTCAGATCCAATTTGTGTAGCACCAACATGTATACAACTAAAATAACAGATTCCTGCCTCACCTGTTCAGTTATTTTCTTCCCTTTTGACTGACTGAGAAAATGAAAAAAAATTGAGTGCCCCTTTACAGAGATGTTGAAAAATACAATGATACACACTTGTTTCTTCTTTACAGAAAGAATCATATTTATCTCAGGTCTTGTAAATGCCTTTGTATACACTACATTTATTAAAAGAAAAACAATCCTACAATACTTTTTTTAATTTAACCATGACAGAAACACCAAGTATATGATATATGTCAGCAATTTAATATTAAGAAATTACTGACCTTCCAGCCTTATGCTTCAGGTAACATTTTGGCAGAAGATGCCACCAGAAAAAGAGTTATGAAAGGCTTGCTCTGTTATCAAATAACTTATTCTGAAAATATCATTAAATTTAATAAGAGGCAGCAACTTTTCTACCAGATGGACTGGAATATTACAGAGGGAAATCTGGACCATTTTGTTGGCCTCAAAATGAACATTTCCTGAAGGACCATTATATGTAATTTCTGATAAAAGGTTACAATAGCAGGCTAAAGTCTGTTTTTAAGTATTTTTACCTCTAAAAAGTTAGAATCAAAAGATTCATCCTTTAAATATGATCAACTTTATAAAGGGTCTTACCTGTTTTCTTCCTTCTCAGTAACTTCCACTGCAAATATGAAACTGCAAATGTCTCATTCTTAAAGTATTTCAGGTGCTGTGAAGTAATGAAATCACTGCATTACTCAGGATTCACAATGCAGATTTTTTTTATTTATTTATCAACAAACTTGTTTATTTAAGAGGTGTGAAGGAAATAAATTTTTATCAGAACATGTTAAAAAATTAGAAGTTTATAGTAATAATGTGGCAGTTTTCATAGAAATCTTGCGAGCATATATTACACTCCTTCTATTTTTCATCATAAAACAATTCCTCACAGAGTTTTATAATAGTTTCAAAATAGCACGAATTACCTTTTCTTTATATGATCCAACAAGTTGTAGTTCAAATTATTACATCAAAGTTTAACAAGATATATATTTCTTAAAAAATAAAAGCTCTATACTCACATAATTCTTATTAATGTACACTTAGTAGTATGTAGCATATTATGAAACTCAAACATGACTGATTGCTTACATACCTCTGAAGACAAAGCAGATGTTTAACTGTGGTAAATTATTCCTGTAAGTCCTGATAACCTTCCACTGACTTTCATGGGTAATGCATCAGCCCTTAAAAGAGGAAAAAGAGAAAAAATTTATGTCTCCCACAACAATAACTGCAAGGTTAGGTGAGATTATTTCTCCTGAACATACTTATAATGAGGAATGATGCTTTAATCCTTTCCCTCCCTGCAAAAAAAGAAAAAAAAACATTTTTTTTTTTTTTACTTTAGACAATTGCTTTAAAATGCTATTTAAGCCAGTGTTTATTGTCAAATTGTTATCATAATCATGAAAAAATGTTGAGTATTGTGGCTTTAGGCCATTTATTGAATTTACAGTATAGAATGGTCCTGAAGGATGGACACATCTGTACAGAACAAGTGTAAGAGATATAGATCTTTGAGTAAAAATGTTTCTTTGTAAGGATGTAGCTCCTTGGTTTTCTCTTTACATAATAATTTATTTTCTGGCAGAAATTTATGTATTCTTTCACAAAATGAGGTTTTATTTAGATATGCTCTCTGATACTACTTCCACCTAGGGGAATTGTTTCCTTTGTTGTTTTTTTTTTTAGTGTAGTGTTTAATAAGAGAAATATCACTTTAGTTGGTTCATTTGGGATTTAAGATATATTTCTAAGTGTAAAACTTCCTTCCACTTTTATAGCTATTATGTGCACCATGCACGTGTTGACTCCAAATTTTATTTCTGGGAGATTTCCCCTTGTAATGACATATTTTCACTGTGTCCTAAATCCCTACAAACTTAAAGTTTGGTCATCTACTAAAAATTCAAGTTCTGTTAGTCAATGATCCATGTTATTTGCTTTAATTAAAATTCCTGACCATGTTTATTGGGGAAATATGTTGTTAAAGGAAAGGAAATGATCAGTAGTGGAACAGAAACCCCGCTTGATAAATCACAATATAAGACTCTCCTGATACTGTAGGAGGGTAAATATGCACATGGAAGTGATTTACCAGTGCTTGTGTTTCAGCTGGGAAATTAAACAAATATTACTGGATTTATTCTTTCTTAAGAGTTCTGTTTATTGGTAGGAGAACAGCAGTTTAATATGATTTTTCTGCACCCCCTACCCAGTATTCTTCAAATGTGGGGGATCATTTCACTGTAAACAAATTTAGAATTTTGAAGAGAAGTCAGGCACTTTAGAAACTACAAATAGAAAGGGCAATAGGCCAGTGAGACACTCATCCTGAGCACCATCCACATAAAAACTGATTTGCAGGGCAGGACAAGAAATTCAAAGCTGAAATCACTGTCCTTGATGATAGCCAAGTATTTCCATCTTCTTACTCAACACTCTCAACCACCCCCAAGCTCCCACTCAGTTACTTGTACTGATGTTTCCAAAATAATTTCCATCAAAATTATTGAAGTTAATTTTAAATAGATTATATTTGCAACCCCAAAGCATTTTGCTTGGTCTTGGCCTGAAAAAGGGCTCAATGAGGTTGTTAGATGATAGAAGTACAACCTCTAGCAGGGAGAATTGATAAGATGTGGTGGACAGGGTGCAGACTGTCTTCATTCAGCATAGAAAGGTCTGGAGGAAAAATTGGGATCAGCAATAATGTAAGTCTCAATGTCAGAGAGAGAAAAATGCTATTTAATAAGAGAGCTACATCACACAAACACTAAAAGATGGTCTGTGGCTAGGAGGCAGGAATCTGATTCAGACTTCAGATCCTTTTTTTTTTTTTTTTAACCAGAAAAATTACCATAAATCATGATTTTCAGCTTTTCTTATGGAAATTTCCTTTGGAAAAAAAGGTGGAAAAAACAAAACAAATCTTTTTTTGCTGTTTTATAGTTCACAACCACAGAACAAGCACGGAGCAAACACCTATAAAAAAATAGAAATCACACAAAGGAATACAAAGGATTTCCTGCCTTTGTCTCTCTGCTGCTACTAGAGCATACTAACTCTTAGAATCTGTCTTATTTATGACAGAAGGTCTTCAAAAGCAATAAAAGTTTTATCAAAAGTACCTTTGTAGAAAAGATTTACCCTGTGTTCTTCAAGTTTTAAATCAGATAGATATCAAGCCTAAAATATTTAAGTATCTTCATGGAAAATTTCTCAAGTAATTTTCATTATATTCAAGTAAATATATAATGAAAAGTATTTCATACCTTTCGTTCAGGAATAATTTACATGAGATTTAAAAAACATGCAAGTATGAAAGAACTTTTTTAATCAAAGGATCAAATGATGCCATGCTTAGCAGAATCTGGAACTGAGGGAATGCTAGTTGTGCACTGTAAGATGGATGCAAAGGGAAAATGTTGTATATAAGTAGAATGTACTATTATTTTTCTGTATCACTGGTTTGTATTTTGTCCCTTTTGCTGCCAAGTTGTGAGTTCCCCTGAGTGGCATGGCGTGCACAGATCTTTTTCTAAGGTGTTCAAGGCCTAGAGAGGACAGAGTGGCAGGACCTGGGAAACCAAACATTCCAGGAAAAGTGTTTTGCAAAAGAAAACCTAAAGTATACTTAAAAATTTGAAGATATACAGGGATATTAATGATAAGTTTTTATATAATGTGTATGTCTTCGGGTTCAAACAAAGGAAATTCTGTCAACTACTATCCCTTGAAAGCTGCCTTGCAGAAAATACATTCTTCAAAGTGACTGTACACAAAATCCCTGATCAGCTCAAAAAACAAGCATGAAGAGTAGTCCCAGGGAAAGAACCCTCAGAATTTACAGGTGTGAAGTCCTGAGACAAAGCCCATAGGATAGTAGGCATTTAGCCTAAAAGGCCCTAGAAGGGCATTTCAGAGGCCTTCAAAACAAAAGCTCATCTTGTTTCAGGTTCACCTGATGATTTGATGTATCAGTTTTTGCATTGCCCAAACACCAGTGTCAGGGTAAATAAAGTGTATTCTCACTGTCTCTCTCTTCTGCTAAAGTCCGGAGGAATTGCAGGTATCCAGATCTTTCCTTGCAACAAATAAAACCCAGCATCAGTCACTAGAGATCATTAGAGAGCAGATAGCTGCTGCAAGTCCATCTCTCTACAATTATTTTCCTGAGAAACAGTTTCACAGCAGCCAAGAAGAGAATGCAGGGCTAACTGGATGCAATGATAACCGCCAGCAAAGTGGATTTGTTTGTAAATACGCATTCCAGAGGGGCCAGTCTGCTGCTCGAGCACGGAAAATCTACACATGTTAACTATCATTTATGCTAAATCTTACACATATTATGACTGATCTTCAGTTTAATGGTGTTTGTGAAATGGTAGACACGGCACAGAGTAGCAATTATGCAATAAAATGCCTCTGCAATATTCATTTGTTGTCTACAAGAGGGGATCTGTGCAGGGATTCATCTTTCCATGAGTTACATGCAAAGATAACTTCTAATTCCCAAAGCAAAGCAAATACATCAGAGAGGAAAGTAACTGCTTGCAAAACAACTCTGCCCTAACAGTTCTTTATAATGATGTGAAATTTCAGCTCTTAACATCATTAAGTGAGCAATTTCCCATCATGACCCTTATGGTTTTTTATGTTGCTGTGACTGAGGAAACAACTAACTTCGGGTGTAAAGTGAGATATTTATCTTTCATAGCTCTGAAAAAATATGAACCCAAAGAAGAATAATTTATAAGAAACAGCAGGAAGATATGTCATCTAGATAGACTATGTTTAGTGTGAAGTGAGGAAGAGAACTCCCAAAATGAAATCTCTGGCAAATCTAAGTATTTGAAACTGAGATTTCATTAAAAAAAAACAACCAAACAAATAACAAAAAAAAGTCCCATCACAAACACACAAAACAATTAAGAATTTTTTCAACAAACTGCTATTCCCATGGTTTCACATGACTTCTAATCCTTCAGAGGAGCCAGGTTGATGGGCAGATCATTTTTACTAATACCCAATATCAGTATTTTTCAGCAGATTTACTTGCACATGGGTTGCCCAGAGAAGTCCTAAAGTTTTCTCAAAAGCACAGAGTGATGTCACCCTGGTTTGTGACATCCCTGTGCAAACTGAGTTTCTTTTCTTAAATCTGGAAATTATTGCTTAAGCAGAAAGATGAACTGTACTACATTCAAATGGAATGTTCTGCTTATTGTATTTCACAAGGATTTTGAAAATCTTTTTTAAGGAACAGCTAGGATATCATAAAATCCATTTTCTAATCACTTCTCACATTTGACAGAGATGTGTGGGAGAAAGGTGGGGTGGTGGAATCTACTCAGGTGTTGCTTTTAGGTTAAATATAATTTGAATAATAATTACTGGTGCTTAAGGTGGAATATTAATGTCATTCAGACCATTAGGATAATGAATAACATAATGTGTTATACATCAATAGCAGCCAGGCTTGCAAGACCATTAGGACTCGCTGCATTAAGGGGAAACCCACTCACTCAAGAGCTTGTTGGTGACCAATTTATTCCTTCTGCTTTTGACTCTACTCTGTTGGAGACTGAAAACATTTAAAGAGAAGCAGTGGAGAAAAACCGTGTCTGTAAAAAACCCATGTACCCAAAAGCTAAATAACATGCAATGTCATTTGAAAGATTCTCTTAATCTAATTTCCTCTGTTTCCATACATCAAAAATAGATTACAATTTTAAGTTTCATGCTACAATTACTCACAGGGCTTATCTGTAAATGAAATTCAAATACATGACATGAACATAATGTGCTGGCAGAAGACACTGAGACTCAGCTAATCTGCCTCATATCACACTTATGTCACTGTCCCCATTCATAAGAGGGACTGCAGTTGCTGGAAGATATGTTGTGAGCACAGCCATGCTTTCTTTGCAATCCTTGACAAGATCTCCTCCACCTCAGTGCAAAGCTGTACATTAACTATTATCTTCTCTGTTAGAAGTAAAATAACCCAAACAAAAGCCTGTCTGGAAAATATTTTTCTTCGAAGCTTTTATCAGAAAGGCATTGACATGTAAATGCATAAGGGATAAAAAAAGGCCTCAGGTCTTGCAGGTCCTCAAGTCCTTTGTTATCCACAAAAACACATTATGAAAACATTAGTTCAAATGGCACCAGATTTACTCTTGTTAAACACAAACACTACAAAAAGCGTTACAAAGAAAGTTTTCCAGATGCAATGTCACAGAAACCGGAGGATGAGAGCACATTTGCACGCTAGACAGGACCTAAAAAAGAATGGCAGGGACCTGAGTTTTAATATGCTTAGGAATCTGGAGTATTTACAGTTTTCTTGAGACTTTATTTTGTTCACTCTCTTGTTTACCAGTGCCTCCTGAAATATTTAACTCCATCATCTTTAAAGGATGTAAACAGGAATAAGATGCAGAAAAAGAGAGTTCAAATGAACTCCTTTCCAACAATTCTAGTTTAAGGGGAATTCAGCCACCACATATATTCTGCTGGTGTCAGGGAAATGTTTTGTTCATATACAATCCAGGATACATAATTTAGGATTTTACAGAAATGTACCACTACCAGAAACTCCATTTAGAAGACAACAAGAAGCCCAACTTCATTTATACATTCTCAACAAGGCAACTAACAAGTTTTATTTCTGTTTCTGGTATACATCAGGTGTGCAAGAGTTTAACAGCAGAAAAATCACAGCAGAAATAGTAAATATCAGAGATCGACAAACTTTAAAATCATATCATGTACATTGATGCAGTAAGCACCAATCAATCAAAATACCAAGGCATTTTTGTTATATCTTGCATTATGAGCTACTCATGGAATAAAGGTATTTTGTTAAAAATCACCCCAAATATTTCTATTTTTCATAATGAATATTCCACCATCAGTATCATGACTTAGAATATCTCCATCTCTCTTGCTGTCACAAATATTACAGTCAGAAAACTGCATTCCTGGTATCTGGAGGAGTAAAGAAATGCTAACTGTTTTGGTTTTGTTTTTATTTGGCTTTTTTTCCCCAAGGAAAATTGTGGAACAGAAGAGAACTGAATTTAAGTCTTACAACAGTTTTCATTAGACTAATCTTACTTATTTGGTAGTGGCTTGCTATTCTCAGCTATTCTAAAAAAGTCCAGGAAGTCTGAGGTTGATTTACTTCATATTTCATTTGCACCAGGTTTCAGAAAATTAAATTATTAAAAAATACATTATTACACCACATAAATACACAAATTTTCCAAGTTTACTGTATCACCTATAGCTATATTTTTTTTCAAATTTGTTTCCTGATCTTCATTCTGGGTTTGAGTGTTATGTGTATTTGTAGTAGTACAAATAGGTTATAGCAAAAAAATCTACCCAAGTTGAAAAATCGCAGTTCTTTCCTTCAAGTAAAATTCACAGCACTTCTTGTGGAAGGAAAATTGTTAATTGCTTTTTAAAAACCAGGGAAAAATTGTAAGATAAGCATGCAGGAAATTGCCTTGCTTCTTCCAAATACAAGCATAACATCTGGCCCTCCACCAAAACTGAATTTTGCCCTGCCTTCTTCAAATTAACAATATCTACTCCATTCTTTTTGTTCTTGGATTTTTCAACAGGACATTAAAAGGGAATTATTGCCTTCAGGGTTGTGACATTCTCTGTGGAAGTGCCAGCTCAGAGTATTTAAGCAGAAAATAGAAGAAATGCAGTATGTGTTTCACCATTAGGATTACTGGTTATATGGGACACACGGCAGGCACAGATTGCATAAAAATGCACCGTTCACAGTCTTCCCAAGTGAGAATTGCTCTTGAGTGATTGGAAATATGCTACTGATTATGGCAGGAGGTTTTCTGATTTCCATTGTCTCTTCTGAGAAAAAAAAATTGATGTCCTGTTTTTTGACTAAGGACTACAGGCTCAAACTGCTTGACATAATGGTTCCTTTCTATGCAGACAACAGCATTTTAATTGCCAGGGCATTGAGGCACTTTGGTTTAGTACAGATGTGTTTATTTCTTCTTGGCCAGTTCCTCAGCTATTCCCCTAAATTGCCTCTAATTTCCTGGAGTTAATTGTGCAGAGTATAATGTAAATTTGGTTGTTTTTTGTCATAGCTCACCATGGCTGGAAAACCTCCAGTGCCTGACAAGTGGGTTTAATGAAGCACCTGACCTTTCACTAAGTCATCTCCAGGCTTGTTAGAGCTCATGTTAATGACAGAGCTGGAATAGATACTTTGTTATGTGCTCGGGGGCACATGTACACACAGCACTACATGGAAAAAAAACATCTTATAAAGCATTCCTTAGCTCGGAACTTGCAGAACTACAGCAACCTTATTTACTGTGCAGCTAGAAAAAGAGGTGAATTACAGTTTAATTGCTGTATTAGTCTCCATTTTTACCTACAGGAGCTAAAGGCATTTACTCATAAATGTATTTTTATTGTCTCCCCTAATTACTGTGTGGCACCCAGTATGATTTTTTTCATCTTTTGTTTTTATTGTGTTGTAACTCTGGTAGGCAGCTAAACATCACACAGCAACTTACCCCACAGTGAGATGGGGAAAGAATTGGGGGGGCAAAAGAGACAAAACTGATGAGCTGAGATAAAACCAGTTCAACATGCGAGCAAAGTAGAATAAAGAATTCATTCACTGCTTGCCATGGTCAGGAAGGGGGTCAGCCATGCCCAGGTGGCTTTTTCAATGCATTTTTCAGATCACATGCTGAGAAAAAGTTCAGTGGTTTGCCATGTCCACATCGAACTTTTTGGGATGTAGGTTGTTCTTTTTTCTACCAAAAATAAGAAGCAGATAAAATTTGCTTTCAAATATTCACTGAATTCATTAGCACACCTCTAGGCTGGCCTCCAAAGTGCTGAAATTCTGTTACAATAAAGACACATCTACAACCCATCAAATATTTAAAAACTACAAAGAGTTATGGTACATTTGTAGAAAGACTCAGGTGGGTTAACTGGAAACACAGAGAATATGTCCTTATTTCAGTCTCTCCCTAACCCACCTTGCTTCCTGTGTCTGGCTCTGTAGAAGGTAATTGTGCCTTGCTCTTAGAAAGCCCTGAGCTCTTTTAGCTCAGGTAATCTTGGAAGACTTCAGCCTGAGGCAGAGATCAACTCAGGAAATTTAAGGAATGAACAAAGGGCTCTTATTTTACAAACTGTTAGTGAGGCAGCATTACCAGCCACACATAATTTGAAGTCTGGAGTGGGTTTTCTGCCTCTCTGTGTTTGATTGCTTCTCTTTTCTGTTCTGTAACATAGAGCAGCCATTATCAACAGACAGGGGATGGGATCTTTAAAACTGCATTGTCTGCTTGAAAGGTCTATTAATTTCTTTTTACAAAAGCTATCAGCTTTTGGCTATTTTGTGTTGATTTTCACAGTTTGTTTCAATTCCCTTATGTCAGCCACATTAGTTGTAAAGCTAACCTTGAAAGCAAGAAGTGATAAAAGATAATAAAAGTCAATTAATCCAGGTAGTTAAAAACCTACTCTATTAAAAGGCTTTTATCTGCAATATTTCTATAACTTCAAGATTCAACTATTAAAATGTTTTTCCAGATTTGGTTTTTCCCCGAAAACTTACGCAAATAGGAATTTACATCATAGAAAAAATGCTATCCTTACTTAATTGCATATTATGTTCTTTCTAAAGTAAAAATTATTTGCGCAGAAATTTTAAATAGACCCTAATTTTAAATAGATTTTCAATAGACACTTTAAATGTACATTATACCCAGCAAAATAATATACCACAGATAAAGTATGACTACTTATTTCCTGTGGAGTTTCTAGTATACTCACTAAGACAAGAAAAATTCCTGATTAAATAAGACTAAACCTTATTTGGCTTAGATATTTTCAAAATCAGGAGAACCAAAATTTATGGGTGACTATCCTGAACTTATTTGTCTTGGCAAACCAAACTGGTTTTAACTGAATGAGGGGGAAGATATCTTTAAGGAAAAAACGCAAGAAAAATCTACTAAATTAAAAAAAAAAACACAACAAAGTAAAACAAAACAGACTGAGGTCTAGAATGACAGTTTTCAAAACTATCACCCTTGTCAATATTAGTTTCAAAATTGTTCTTATAATATATCAATATTGTCAAATAGACAACCACCTATTTTTATATTTTTTTTTAATTTGTTCATTTATATTTGGCTTTAGGTGTCATGATCATAATGACATTATCAAAATAAGAAAGTACCTAATATGATTCATGGAGTTTTAAACTTTGATTTCACAATTTCACTTTCTAGGGGGTCAGGTAAAAGAAAAGTTAAATTCATAAATATAGCAGTTGATGCTCACTTTTTGAAATACATAAAATGAATGATGGGATCCTGATGAATGAGAAAAACCTGCACCAATATTTCACAATTTGTCAGGCCATTATTGTCATTGACAAATGAAGGCTTTAGTATATATTGTTCTTTTAAGGTAAACTCTGCATAACAGATGGTTTTCCTCCTGGTATGACAAATATTAAAATGTCTAGTGAGCATCATGGTATTTTCCAGTCCCTTTAAACTGAATATGCCAGAAATAACATGGACAGAAAGCCCTTAAATAGAAACACCACAGGCAGCCACATCTGAGCAGGATCCAGATCTCAGGCTCACACTTGGCTATGACACCAGCTTGCTCTGGGACTTTGGGCAAGTCATCCTCTCTTTTTCTTCCACTGTGTAACTTTTCTTGTCTACTCATATTGTAAAAGTTCTTTGGCTAAGGCTGTCTCTTACACTGTTTCTACACTGCTGAAATCAGAACACATGTAAGTATCTGTATTGCTGTCCAGCACTGAAACACATCTGGCATCTCAGAAAATGCATAACTCATTTATACAGTTTGCTGAATCACTAAATCTGAATGTAAATTACAAATTCACCACAATTATTTTTCCCAGTTGCATGCAATCTTCTCCAAAGAATCTATATGATGCCCACAGTGGCACTCTAAAACAGGTTTTTATTTCAATAGTGCTTAACGATCTTTTAAACTTGATTTATTACATAAGCATGCAATATGCCATTTACAGAAGTAATATAGTTCCCACTAAGTTTGGTTAAACTCCTTTTGAGTATAATAGAACCTGAAGGAACATGGCAACTTGTAATTATGCAGTCTTTTTCTAGCCTGAAACCTGGAATAACCTTAGCAAGTCTTTGATTATATCTGTTCTTCTGGGAGGGAGCTAACATTGTGAAAATGAAGTTTTTGAAGTGTGTCTTATTTTTTATGATGCTGCTTGAACCAGGCCTACAAAATATAAGTATATAATAGTAATCAGATTTAANTACACACACACATAAATATAAATAAAACATACAAGTAGTAAGCAGATGATTAATTTACATTTTCCTCTCCTAACCATAGGGTTGCTCATCTCACAAATCATATTTCTGTGGGAAATGAAAGGTGCACTGCTACCAGCATTTTGTAAGAAATAATGACACACTTTACTACCTGTAAGTGCTGACTGAGTGCTTCTGCTTTTCCTTCCCAAGGTGACTGTAACACAGATTGATGAGAGATTGGGTAGGACTGCAGAGGTTAAAGATGCAGACCTGGAGCTAGAAGGCAGCCCTGACACTGATGGAATTCAGCACAACGAGAGTGGCCACATTATTGTCCCGTCCTCTGATAACCAGTGTAATATGAAAACTGACTAGAGGAGAAGGGAACAAATTAAATCCATTAATCAAGCATATCTGTGCTAAACAGTTGCTCTGAAGAGATGAACAAATGAAAAATTTACTGTTTGTTTCTATGCTTGCTACCACAAGAGAAAAAATTAATTATAAGGCTGTGGCTCAACTATTAGTTAAGTTTTTCTGGAGAAAACTATTTACTGCTTTGTCAAAGAACAAATGAACCTCATTAGTGAGATTAATTTCAGCTGATCATTTTGCATTAGGACAGTCTAATAATATACCCTTTAAAGATATATTGAAGGAAATAGCTCCAAAGAAACAGAGTCCATTCTGTTATATTAGATTTAAATCAGAAATATATGATTTGTCACTAGCTAAAAGTCAGCTTAATTTTCTTCATATTGCTCTAGCAAAGTGGTTATTCAGTAGTCAGCTGTTTGTCAGGTATTCACAATGGGGTCTCTCTAGTCAAGGGGTCTCACAATTCCCTCACAAAACTCTGCTCTTGAAGTGCATTTTGTGAAATCTACTTCTTGAAACAAGCCAAAACCCCTAAATAGAGATTGGTGGCAGGGAGGAGGGGGTTGGAGTATATGTTTTTTTAATAAAATAAAATGACACTGTGAATAAAACTCAACGAAATTCTTCCCAACATTTCTATTTATAAAGTGCAGGAAGATATATGGAAGTTCTCTAATCTAAACAGAGCAAAGAGTACAGGCAGGTTTCATGCATTACTCTGTCCTCCTGCTGGAAACTTATGAAAGCAGTTCCTCCCTTTTGGAAACAAGAGAAGCCAGCTCTCTATGAACTGGAAGCCTTCAAGGCAAATTATTCCCTGGAGAAGGTCAGAGAAGTTATGCATCCACCAGCAGAAGTGGATGAGGGTTTGAAGTGCAACATTTTATGCCCAAGTTTTTAATCTCTTTTTCCAAAAGGAAGTTCTGCACAGTGAGAGCCTCTGGTTTGCAGCTGGCTCTCCTGCAGTGTTGGGTTCCTCATGATGTAAATGCCCCCACAGGGGAATTGAACTGAAATCATGAAGATAAACCAGCCAGATATCACACAATAATTAGCTTGTCACTACTCAATTGACCTGATTCCCAGGGGAAGTCTAGAGGCAAAGAAGTAGTTGTCAAACATCACGGCTAAGGAAGCCTGATTCCATTGGGTTTGGGTCTCCTGAGTACCAGCCTTGATGGGCAAACCTATGAGAAGAGCTTACAAAGCTCTTGGTACATTTGAGAAATACTTTCTTCCCCAGGGAAATATGTCTCATACTGCAATGACAATCTGCTATTATTTTTCACATTTCAACACTGTTACTTCATTTTCCTGCCCAACAACTTATTTTCAAAACCCCTGAATAAAACTATATTTTGGATATGTCCTTTGCTGGAACTGAACAAAACATTAAAAAGTTATTGAGGGGATGGAGAAAAAAAGTTACAACAGTGCATGGAAAAATAGATATGCCAAATTCCACAGACCTCATTTTCTTAGAATACCAACTAAGAGTTTTTATATCCCATTATTAGTCTTCCACAGAGAAGCACAACATGGATTCGTGACTGCTGAAAAAACAATATTTAAAGACATAATTGTCTTCAGCTCTGAATGGATTCCTTCTTGGTTCAACACCAAAGTCCACCCAAACCCAAGTGACCCTCCAAAAAAGACCTGTTAGCATATTAAAGGGCTTCATTATAAATACAGTTTTTTAGTTATTAAAAACCATCTGGAGCAGAACAGAAATTCTGATACTGTCTCCATTACCTTCTGCTGAAGTGGTTTAGCTGGCTTTCTCTTCCCAGAGCAAGTTGTGAAATGCAGTGGACATTAACCCAGCAAAAGCAGCTTCAAGGATTTCCCTGATAGTCACTCTTCAAATTTACCTTCAATTGCAAAACTGCTTTTCGTACAATAGGGACTGATGATTCCTGGGAGTAATGTTCAAAGCTATCGACATCTAACTGCAGACTTCACACCTGTATTGTAGGTTCAGGCATTCCTGCAGTTTCAACAAGATGACCTTGTCTGTACATTGTTTTAACTTCCATTTAACTCCATTTTGGTGACGAATCCATCCAGCCTTAAGCTATTTTAGCAGGAAAGGATATATTCAGTTGAAGTCTCACACGATGTTTCAGCACTCCCCTTTCACAAGCCAGCTCTGTGGTGAGTGTCCAGAGGTTATCTCTCACCATATTTCTCTTTTGGGTGCATGACAGGATAAAATCGTTGACATTATGTCCTTAGCAGGAGATGACTGCATTAGCCTGTGTTCCCCACGGTGCCATCTGACAGATCCAAGTGTGAATGGTGATATCTGGAAGGGAAAGTGTCATGGGCATAAAGGCCCGTAATTCAAAACCTCCCTTCTTGTTTTTTCCACTGCTGGAGCACTTAGACAGCCTTAGTAAGAATTCAAGTCATCCTTTGTGGAAACAGCACTTCAAAGTTTATCCTGAAGAGCTTTCTCTTTTACTGCAGTAAATCTTCTGTGAATAACAGGCAGCTGACTACCATAAAAAGGCAATATTTTCTGCAGTCTGTACAGTCTCTGATGACTCTGGCCTATAGCTGCATTCATGATACTGAGTGATAAAAGCAGCTTCCAATTTCTGCATGAGGAAAGAACGTGCTGTATAGCTGATACAAATGGAGATGCCATGTAATAAAACTATCTGAAATATCTATTACTGTGAGGGAAGTTTGCAAGTCAAGGAAGGTGGCCAGAGAAACAGAATAATGGCAATCTTTCACAATAAATACTTGTGAAACAATGGAGACAATAATTTGGACTACTGATGCTTAGCCACAAATGATAAAAAGCATGTTTGGGTTTCCTCCTAAATGATATGGAGTGTGTGTGTGTGTGTCTAAGTAAATGAACTAGAAAATGGATAGTGGATGCTATTATATCTACAGTATTTTGTAGAGCTGAATAGCAGCAAACGATGGATTCACAGAATTCATATTAATAAAATTACTCAGATGTCCTACTGGAAAACAGAAAATCTGCAAGCCCAGGATATTTGAATTTTGAAGAATAACAATAAATTACCAAAATAACTTAAGGTTGTTTTAAAATGAACTTGAAAACGGCAAATTTCAAATTAACGTTTCACTGATGTTTTACATTAAATACTTTAAAATGCTTTTACTTTTCAAGACAGAATAAGCAGAGAAATTTGAGAGGGGTATGCATTCAAAAATATTTATTGACAATATTTTTTTAGGCTGGATTTACAGAGTTATAGCATACTAGATTAGCATTTGGACTCACTGGAACGTTTGAATTTTTGTCACCTGCCTTACCAAAACAGTCTATTGCAGTCTCATTTCAGAAAATTACACTGACACAAAACCTTTTTGCAGATTTGTTGACTGAAAACTCAAGTGTTTATTTTAGATTTCTTCAAGATGTAATTTGTTCTGGTACAACAACATCTCTTGGGGCTCACTTCATAGCTTTCAAGATAATTTTGTATTTCTCAACATGTTAACCTGATATGTAATGGGTTTGACTGCCTGCTAGATATGGAGCCTTCAAAAAATCATTTATGACTAAATTTTTGAGACCATCATCTGACAAATGTGCTTGTATTAACATTTCATCAGAAAGCTCAAGTGACACCTAGAAGCATAATCCATCTGAATTTGGGGATGCACCTTGTGGTAGCTCCACTACTCTCCCCCCACACATGCAAACCTAATCAGGTTTGGATCTTGAAAGATTTTTAGTTCACATTAATCACTTAAAGGAGAAAAAGTTACAATACTTCAGGAAGGTCTCTGGAGACTTCATCTTCTCTGACCAAGGAGATTTTATTGCAAAGGGCAGAGCAGTGTCTCTGGACACACTCCTGGCACTGCTGCAGGCGTCTCTACAGACACAGTCACAAGATTTCTCCTCTTTCTGCTCTCAGAGCTGTCAGGAAACTCTGTGAGACACCAGCTTTGGTCACATTGCCTGAATTAATAACCTTAAGCTGCAAACACACTGTAACCCCTACAAACTCTCACTACTGCCAAGATCAAGCTTCTTCCCCATTCGAGAAATTTGACCACTAAACTGTTCTTTGTTACAAACAAATTAAGTTTTCTACCTTCAGGACTCATTAATTTTCCTTCAGAAACAACTGATTCCTAATGGTGCTGACCTACAATATTTCTTACTTTATTAAACTCATGTATCTAATGAGTACTAAAAGTTGAATTCCTTTCAGGAATCTGTTGTTTATTAATAATCTTCACTTTCACATAAATAATTTGCTTAATTAATTTATTTAATTTTACCTTTGACCAGTGAAGGTTTTGCCTTGCAGTGTTAAACTTAGAGAAAAATTTTAAAATACTAAAAACCAAAAATTAGTTCCTTAGGTCTCATAAATAATTCTATTCTAGTTTGTTCAACAATTTGAGATAGTTTTTATCTGAGTTGTTTATTACTTTAATAATATAAGGCACTGCTTCTCATACATTAAAAGTTAATATCTAAGGAAGAGTAATGTTAATATATGCTAATGTTAATGTATACTAATC
The DNA here is from genome assembly GCA_013398075.1 of Notiomystis cincta. Taxonomy (NCBI): domain Eukaryota; kingdom Metazoa; phylum Chordata; class Aves; order Passeriformes; family Notiomystidae; genus Notiomystis; species Notiomystis cincta. The sequence goes on along the minus strand of VZRX01022144.1, from coordinate 396,836 downwards.
TCTAATACTACAAACTAAAAAATGCAACTGATATTATCAAATGTATGATAATTTCAAAGACATGTGAAGATCTAATTTCTCCAGCTATTAAGCCAAAATCAAAATCAAGACGTGTGTCAAAAATGTTTTTGTTAAATAGATTCATTACATCTAAGGTAGGTAACAGATAAAAAGAGAAAAAAAACCAGATTTTTTTTCCACATAGAACTACATATTGGACAGTAGAACTCCATATTAAATGAGAAAGAAACAGAATTCAAAGAGAAAAGTCAAATAAAATTTTTCTTAACATCTATCAATATTTGTTACACTTTAAAGACTTTGTCATAGAAACAGAAGCTTTGTTCTCTGGTTAAGCTAAATTATAAGGAACAAGAGTTTGATTGCAGCTGTTCCCACATGGAGTGATTCCAGAGATTTTAGTGAGATAGAATAGCAATAACAAAGTCCAGAGTATTACAGTTTAAGTCAACATCTCATGAGGATTTATACTGAAGAAACTTATCAGGTTGTGGACACTGATGATTAAAAAAAAAAACCAAACCATGAAATCAAACAAACAAAACCCTAAACTGAACCAACCAGCCAAATAAACCCACAAAATTAGTAAAAGGAAGTATTTGGGGTTTTTTAAAGTTACTTTTATGCAATTGATATTCTCTTTAAGAAGCTTCAAAATAAATCTGATTCTACCTAATCACAAGACCCAACTCTGTAATCTTTGCTTATTTGTTGATAACTGATCTTTCTTTCAACAGTAATAAAATGATGTAAGTAAAAGACAGACGGTTGGGGAATAAATTCTATATTTGAGACAGGTAGCAGTTATACCTGCTTCTCCTATGCATCACCTGTTCATTTTTCAAAGTTGCATTGTTCTGTACTGAAACTGAGTGAATTTACAACATAATAAAAGTCATTTTACCCATATCTCCAAGGTGGATGGAAACCCAGCAGGAGCTCAATGTTTGCAAAACTTGTGCAGGTGTCTAACTACAAGTGTAAATTTTTTTCTCAAAATCTTAATCACAGGATATATTTCTCTGCTGTAACATGTAATAAAATAAATGAGATTATGAAAACCAGAAACTATTTCATTTTCACATGGTTAAATTTCTAGACAGGTAAAATTAAGATAAATGTGCTCCAAGTCAGGCTTCTCATTTTGACATTCTTATTACAAATAGTATAAATTATAAGAAACCCTCCCTCAGATCTGAGGGAAAGGCTTCTTGCTTAAGGATTTACAAATTTATGATGATAAACATCACCATCATGGCTTTTTTTTTTTTTATTTGCAAGGCAGATTTCAAAGATTTTTCTTTTTTCCTGGAAATAAATATCCTCTCTTTCCCTATGTAAATTCTAATTATTTTTCAAGTCCAACACCCAGAACACCCCTATCAAGTGGATGTTATTCCACATGCAACTTTCAGCCTCATACTGGTGCAAACTAAATTAGTAGTTATTCCTAATTTTGAGAGCTTTTTTGCATTTCTATTAATTATCTGCCATACTACAAACACTATATTGTGCTGTGTGTTAGACCATGGGGGTAGAGTTGGCTTAGGAACAGTGTGAACCATGCACATTTTACTTATGTGCCCATCTCCTTATTCAAGGGACTCAATATCTTCATTAAGAGCATTGCATTCATAAGCACAGGAGAGGCCACTGAAAACTGATTATCCCCAAAAAAAGGGATCTATAGGGTTTGAGGGGACCTACAGGGAAATTAAGGAAGAAAAATTACAGTACGTCGCTCCTTGTTCAGGTGAATACTGAAAACCCCTGTAGGACCTCTGTAGAAAAGTGAAGTGTTGAGGAGTAATAGATCATAAAAAATGGTGTTTTGACATGGGGCCTGAGATTTGCCCACACACACACCTCCTATGGAAAAAAAAAGAGCTTTCAAAACAAATTTGTGTTTGAAAAAATGAAATGCTCAAATAAATATGAAAAATAGAAACTCCAATTATAAGACATGTGATTAAAAATTCTTTTAAAGAACACAGTGTTCCAATAGTACGTAGTGAGTGGAAAAAAAAAAAAGTAGTTTTTCATCCTTTCATTTCATGTATTATTAACGATTTAGGTTGAGGAAATTGTAAAATAATGCAATTCAAATTTCAGGTATTGGATGAAATAATAATTTGAAATTACACTGCACAATCCTATAATAAAATGCTTACAAATAAGTACTCCGCATTTGGAAGTAGTCATTTATCATTTTCACATCGTGTTCAGCTTTGTCCTTTTAGCAGCTGACAAACCCTTGGAGAAAACAAACCAAGGCACAAAGAAACTTCAATGCTTGAGCCGTGCTAAGTGTAAAGAATTTACCCTGAATATGTAAATGCCTTCTGGATCATTCCAGGAACAGAGACCTAATATATATGAGGATTCATACAGACCTTGGGACCTGTTTGGAATTCTGTAAGACTGTTCCACCAAGGCTTATTCTGGCCAAGGAGATGTTCCCTTGAGTGCAAAGAAAGTGTGGGATGCTTGGCTGACACCAAAAGGTCGGGTGGGATCCAGTAATGAACTTGTCACAGCAGCAAGGAAGGAGGTGAGGTTCTAATCTGAAGACAATAAACAAATGAAAACAAAGAAATTTGACAGCTACCTCCAGGGTTGTCAGTCACAATTAGTTAAACACAAGTAAAGGAGAAATATTACATGCATAAATTCCTTATTATTCCAGGAAACTTTTCACGTAGAGGAAACAAGCAATGACCCCAGAAGTCATGTAAAATGAAGGAATGTCACAGAGTTCTGCTGGGCACAACAAAAGCAGCCACAAAACAAGGCTGTATGTATGACTCCATTTGCTCTGAGGAATGCTGAGCAATGTGGAAAAGTGTTGAATAAGTTCTCTTGTTCTGGAAAACTTGACTCTTGAAGGATAACTAGGAACAGCAGGAACTTTTGCTCAAATTCCTTATTCTTTGAAATAGCAAGTAATTACCTATCAATCCATGAAACCCAACAGCATCAACTGGGTGGTCTTTAGATTGAGGCCACTGTAGAAATGGCTGGTGGGTCCAGCCCCTCACTACAGCATCTGGTGTGCAGAATTATCACTCTGGTATCACCTTGAACTGTGCTGGTTGTCAATAAAGGAGAATTTTATTTTTATTGCTGGTGTTTGATCTGATCCTCTGCCCTCAAAGCTTGGTATTCACTGAAACATTTGTAGTCAACAATACAAATGAGGTCGTTTTTTCTAGCTCATACCAACAAAAGTTGAGAGTCTTTATCTCCAGTTTTTGATTCATAAAGACAAAAGATGTTGTGAATTTAATAAGGCAGATGATGAAAATAAAACAGCACTGCACCAGTGCTGATTTTCATTGGATGATTTACTGCAATGTCTACCTCTTACTCTTCTAACTTTTCAAACAAATTAAATCAGTCCTTTACTCTGAATGCCAGTTGGATTTTGACAGGTAAAAGATGAGATGATGTCCACATAGTGTGAATAACTCTAAAACCTTTTTGCTCCAGATATTATTTCTGTAACTGCAATTGTTTGAAGAACCTAATTTTCACTAGAAATAGGCAAATGTTTGTGTAAGAGCATCCTAGATTAATGCTCATTAATGCTGGAAGACAGCTCATCTCTGATTCATATTGAGTCACTGCATCTTCTCATGGTTTCAAAGTCAAAACCTCCCAGTCTAGATGTGAGAGGTATTTAATCTCCAAAGAAGTTCAGAGCAGCCCATCTCTCTTCTGTCTTTATCCACACGAGCTCGGTGACTCCGGGCTCTTCATTAATATTAGCAGTGTCTCCTGAGTGAGTCTCTAGGAAGTAAACTGAAGGCAACTGAAAATAAAATGTGCCTACCTGGGTAGGTGGCAAGAACACAAAGTTTAGGGCACAGCATGCTGTGTTGTTGGTGTCATCTCTTTTGGATTAGGAAAAAAAGAGCAAGGGGAAGTAAATTTTCTGAAAATCATTGTGTAGGACCATGCCAAGGCTATAAGACCTTTGGTCTGGGTCCTGACACTGAAGAACTCTTCTCTACTACACATTTTTCACCATTTTAGCCCAAAGTAAAAAATTACCTACAAGGAATTTCATTGTATCTCCTGCTAAGGTTATTTTACAGAAGATGTTTTAACATAAAGGAGCATTTTCCTCCTAACCACACTGAATGAAATTAATTTCATATCTTTCTGAGCATTTCTTCTAATCTTGACCGATGCCTTTGGTGATATTTTTTACTCTGGTAAAAAGGGAGGAATATCTAAATATTTGAAAGTCAATATGTTTTCCAGTTGTTAAGCAACTTAGAAACTTCCTACAATCTTATTTTCTGTATTTTTTTTCTAAAGTTAATTCTACTTTTCAAACAAATGAATTAAGAAATATTTATAGAGAGAAAATGATTTTGCAGTGAAAGAGGAAAATTTCAGGAAATAGCAGTTTTAGAAGTGAAGTCCCTTCATTTCTCTACGTTTGCCAGTAAAACCACTTCCAAAGGCACACAGAATTGTGTGAGGATGTCCTCTATGGCTGTGCTGAGGGATCCACAGCCTCTGCACCCTGTTTCTTACTTTTACCTCACAAGCAACTCACTTATTACACCACTACTTCAGTCTCATTTTAAATTGATTTACAAATGTGAGATCCACAATAGATTCTCTCCTGGAACCTGCAAAAAAAGCAGGGACTACCCAAACAAAACCAAAGTTGAAACTAGTTCCCAAGCACTAGTGTTATCATGTAGCACTGGAGATTAGGTTTTGTATAAATAATGCCCTCATTTTATACTATGGAAATATGGAGATTTATCAAGGAAGTCCAAGTAAGGATGAGATTTTAGAACTCTCAATTTTGCCAGACCAAACTCTTTATCTGTTTTAAATCACAAATTTTTGCAATCATTGTATGGAGAAAATCAAATGAAAATCTATTTTTGCATAGTTATTTTATAAATTTGAGATTAAATCTGGAAGAAATGTAGAGTTCTGGAGAAATGCAGTGGAGCCCTCAAACTTTTGGGTTTAAGAATCTTTATGAAAAGTTAGATAATCATTCATTTCTTAAGCCCCAAAGAAACGTTTTTTTGGTTTTGGTTTTTTTTTTTTTTTCCCATCCTGTATTCACGAAAGAAAAAATGAAGCTAATCTGGGGTGAAAAATTACATATATCTTTCCTGCTGTCTTTCATTTTCTTCTGCTTTTTATTCTCATACATATATATACTTAGGTTTACATAAAATCTTGGAGTTGTTCAATGCTGAGGTACAAATCATGTGGAGAAGTGAAATATTCTCCCTTCTCATCTATCTAATAAACCAACTTGTTAAGCTTCCTCTTTGGAATGTATGAGGAGGAAGAAGACCCTTGCTGTCACTGTGGCTTAAAAACTATATTTTTAACTAAAACTTGTTTGGAATTCGGGTATGGATTGCCATTCAAAATGCCAGTGTGTAATTATTTATTATGATGTATTTTTTTCTATAATATAAAGAGAAGAATTTTAATACTTTTAGACATAATATTGTATAAAGAGTATATAGGTGATTGATATTACCTAAAATTCCGCCCTTTGCCAAACTTTTTGATTTTTTAAGAGTAAACTAGAATTTGGCCACTCTCTTTGACCATAAGAAAAATAAGTAATAATCCAATAAGCAAAATCCAGTGTTGGCATATGTTAAATCCTTTACACACAGAAAGCAGATAGAAGTATTATTACAAAATTTCTGAGCAAACATGCATTTCATAGTCTCAGAATATTGCAAACAGTATTTAAAGTACAACTGTTAAATTAAACCTACCTGATAATGAGGCTGTTTATCCAAGGCTTTCTTCCTCAGCTTTCTCCTATTCTTTTTGAACCTCAGATTAAAACATTTAGCTGCTGGCAAAATTTAAGCTTTAAAATCTTTCTAGAAAAAGTCCTGTTTCTGTCAAAGAAACTTTTTGATGGGCTGAATGATGTTTTAGTGACAGGCCTCGACAACATCTCAAATTATATCTGAAAGTGATATATATAACACTTCATTTCAGGTGCTTGTCTTGGTCCCCTTGCATGAAAACACACAACTTCCTAGAGATAGGAAAGAATCAGATTTGGGGGAAGGAGGCTGGTTGGCTTGTTCTTAAATTGTTCCTCTCTTTTCAAGCTTTTAAGAGCTTGCTAGGCATCTACTGTCACCAAGCACAAACTTCTTCAATGCTGTGCCTTCACCCAGGATCCTTTTCAACAAAACAAGCAGTGAAAAAATAAGCACAGCTTACTAGATTAATAATTTCAGAAGAAATATGTGAAAAGTTATGATGGAAAACAAATTTTGACAGCAAAGTTTATCACTTTTCCCCTGAAATATTCTGTGTTCTCCAACATAAACATTGCAGTCAGCCACACTTAAAGTATTTGGTGTACATGTTCACATTTTGTTTTGTGCTCTGTGTTGAGCACAGCTGTCATATTTTTAAAAGAGGTGAATGGTGAGGAAAGGGACAAGAGGGGAAACAATGTGGTGGATGCTAAAAAGCTACACAACACCAAGGGAAAAGAGAACAAGTTCATGAAAAGTGGAAGACCACAATGAATTATTAATTATACACTTACTTACAGCCATCCCTGGGTCAGACAGTCCCTGAGCAGCAAAATGGTGGAGACAGGGAGACCCTTCTGGGACATATCACTGTGTCCCTACTCTTTTTTTGCTCTGGTCCCTAGAATGACCCTACATTGGTCATTCTCCAAGACAGGATGCAAGATTACCTGGATTCGTACAACAGATATCAATATTAGAGATCAAAAGCATTCTTATTTATGGCCAGTTTTATTTCAGATATATAGTTAGGCTTTTACAGAATGTTATCCCACCTCTTTTAGGACCACTAATAAGGTAGATCTTATGTGCAGCTTCATTCCCTTAAAACCTGCTTCAGGAAAAAACAGGTAGCAAAACCTGCCAGACTTTAAGCTTTAAGTAATTTAAAGAGCAAAGCCTTATAGTTCCAACAAAGTTCTCAGACAGAAGTATAACAGAAAAGATGACCAATGCCACAATGCACCGGAGTTTTCTTTAAACTATATCTGGAAGGAGCAATAAAAACAATATTTCCTGACAGAACTGCTGTTATAATTCTATGGATATTTTTCTTTAAAATAATGGAAATTAAATAGCTTTTAGGCAAAAGAGATTTGAATAACAATCCACAGAAATGATATTCATATACCCATGAAGTATCATTGCATAAGCCTGGAAAGATAGCTGCAATAACTAAATGGTCATGTATTTTATAGGTCACATAGATGAAAAAATAAGGGTTGTCGTTGGAATCATAGAATTTACCAAGTTAGAAGGGACCCACAAGCATCATTGAGTCCAACTCCTGGCCCTGCACAGGACACACCAAGGATCACACCCTGTGCCTGAGAGCATTGTCCAAACACTTCTTGATTTCTGTCAGCCTTGGTGCTGTGCCCAGTTCCCTGGGGAGCCTGTTCCAGTGCCCAACCATCCTCTAGGTGAAAAACCTTTTCCTCATATCCAACCTAAACCTCCTCTGACACAACTTTAGGGCATTCCCTCAGGTCTTGTCACTGGTGACTGAGCGAAGAGATCAGTGCCTGCCCCTTCTTTTCCTCTTGTGAGGAATTTGTAACATCAGTGAGGTCTCCCCTCAGTCTCCTCTTCCTCAGACTGAACAGAACAAGTGACCTCAGCTGCTCCCCATATTCCCCTCCTGATCCCTTCACCATCCTCATGGCCTCCTTTGGATACTCTCTAACAGCTTTGTAACCTTATCATTTATGTCACTGTCACATCTTTCCAAGTAAGATTATCAACATAATGATTGCTATATATGCGTTATACACTTAATTTCAAACATTTAGATATAAAATTTTGATTTTCTCATTCTAATACCTTGTTTAATGTGTCAGCAACACCCTACACAAGCGAGTTCCAAAGTTATGTCTAGTCCCCTACCCCTATTTTCAGGGCTGCCAGCAGAGGATACCTAGAGAAGCACTCAGGGAGAGAGTACTTAAATTCTGTTGAATTCACTGGCAGCTTCCAGTTTTCTATGCTTTATGGATTTTTGGAGACAAAATAAATATTAAATATCAATAACGAATCTTTACTAATGCCTTTGTGCTTAAAATAGTTACATTTAATAGCTCTTTCTTGCTTTTTATTTCATCAGTGTTTGTGATCATTTTAGAACCTGTCTAATGCCACAACATCCTCTGGCAATGTGATTCACTCCATCTTCCCATTATGTGAATAAGCAGCTACTTTCTTCCAGTTAACAATCACTTCCTCCTTTTTTTATGAGAAACATTCTTCATTTCCTTCATTGCAGTCTTGATTTTACAGTCTTATATCATATTCCCCCTTCAGTGCTCTCTCTTTCATTCTGAAGAGTCCTTGTCTATAAAATTATTCTTCATACAGAAGACATTCCATAACTCTGTTGATTTCCCTTCTATCTTTTCTGGTTCTACTATTCCATTTTTAGATAAATGATCTTGACAGCAAAAGATAATCTTATGGATAAAGTATTAGAGTATGGTCCTGGAAAAAGGAATTATATTTCTGCTTGTGTCACAGATCTTATGCATTATTCAGTCTTCTTGTCTGCTTAATTTTGAGTAACCATTCACCACTAAGTGAAAATATTCTTCAGCAATGTGGAACATTTCTGCTTCCAGCATGTAGAATATAACCACTACAGGATACTTTGATATGAAATTATTACTTAAATAGCAGTATGGCACAAGTTTACTTTGTTTTGTTTTGGTTTTTTTTGAAGTAATTGAGAACCTCACAGATTTGGAATAGACTCCTAGAGAATTTCACAGACAATATGGTACCTTCAGAAGAAGCTTTACTTCAGTGTCTGTGCCTCTCTCTTGTTTTGAACAGCAGCTGTTCAGAAGCTATTTCCAAACTATAAATAACTCCAAACTTTGAGTAAACTTGTGATAAAAGTCCAGTATTCTGGGTGGCTATGTAGGTTAAACCAGACTCATCTCCCATTTAGGTCATATGCACCTGGATATTAAAAAGATGTAAAAACCAGATGAACAAACAAACATTTCTCAATTTCCACACTGCAGGTGAATTGCTTTCATAAATGAGAACTCACTGACTTCTCCTAACAGAGAAGCACTATTCATTTTATGCCCTAAAAATGGGTAATGCAGAGAAATCTAAAGAATACTGGATTTTTCTTTTGTGAATGCTTGGTGATTTCTCCAGTGATATCCACTGATATCTGAATTCTATCATCCAAATGGCATCAATTGCATCACCTTTCATTGCAAACCTGCATTTATAAACAATATGAGGCTTTCTAGATTTATTTTTTACCAAGAGAGAGAAGCTTCAGCAAAATCCGTGTCATGATGCCAGGAAGGCAAACAAAGAGGATGTCAAACTAAATGAAAGAGCAGTTGAACTCTAAGCCTCATATTAAAACATTACTTTCTAATCAGTGCATAATATCTCAGACTCTCTGTGCCTTGACACAGAGCCTTAGGCATCTCAGCTGGAGTCCAACAAGCCCTAAGGCTTTACCCACACTCAGAGCTCCAAACTTAATTTATGTACAAAAAAGAGACTAAGAAAAATCCTCTGTAGGAGTCAAAAACTTTTTATGGAGGATTTGACTATTTTCCAATGCACGGTGCTAGGTATAGTTACTAAAGACAGGGAAACTGTAAAGCTTATTTCTCTTCTTTAGGCATTTAATCACCTGGACTTTCAAATATGATGTGGCATAATATGAGAACATGTCCTAGATACTTAACAGCTACTTATTTAATTGGGAAATGTCTCCAAATCACTAAAAATATAATTAGTAAAAAAATTCTATTATATAGATAAGATAGGATTATATTCAGTTGGTTTCTCTGTGAATATTCAAATTGAGAGTTCTGGGTTGTTTCACTGAATGCACAGAAATTGTTTTCAAGACTCCATGTGCTCAGCACTCTGAGCCAGAGGTCCCACTATCGGGTTTGGTCCAGCATTTAGAGAGGGCAGGACAACAAAACAGGAATTCTTTTTGCACTGAGTGCTTTCCTGGGTCACTGCCAAGGGACAGACTGCCTTTCCCAGTAGGTTTCAATTAAAAACTTCAGGTACTTCTTTCTGGGAGGAGGAAAGGCACAACCAGGGTTTTCCCCCAGCGTTCCCCCAGTCAACTCTGTCCATGGCAGGAAGTGTTAAAGCATCAAGAGCTGTCAGTATTTTGGGCACTGGATTACATAGACAAGAAAGGAAAACAAAACTGGACAGTAACATTTTCCAAGGATGGCTGCTGTCCTCACAAACTCACTTCAATCTCACAGCAGAGTGCCATAGTTTAACCATTCTATTTTCCTGTCTTGCATTTAATTTGATTTTCCACTTAAGGAGTGGCTGCACTTAATTGATCCATGTAAGCCCATCTCAGTGGAAGAAGTGAACTCTACAAAATTCATCAGGGAAAAGCTAATGAAATTATTAGACACAAGCATCTCCCAGACATGGCCCAGTAAATTTTTATTTCATTTTAAAATGAAAGATACTGAAGCAAGGACTATTTGAGGGAAGGCACAAATAAATAAAATACTGTGGATGATTTGCTACTATCAAAACTAGTGAAAATAGAATTAAAAAGAGCTTTGGTATAGTCTTAGATGAGGTAAAAGCTTGTGATGTAACATGCATTACATATGATCTACACTAAAAGAAGGATATTGGTATCCCTCAATTTAAGTAATGAAACAAAAGATACCCAGTAAATTAACAACTACTGCCATAAATCCAATATTTTCTATTACTTACTCTAAGATTCATCCAGGGAGTGAATCTTACAAGTTAACTTAATTTTTGAGGGTGCAAACATCATTTACTATTTTCAGGTATATTATTAACAACTCCAAACGTATCAGTAAAAGTCAAATTTGTTCTTACATTCAATTTTTTCAGTCTTCTGCTTTTGAACAAAAATGTGTTTAGGCATAAAAGTGGTACCTCTTAGAAGGTATTTTCCTAACAGTATTAATGGTCTATATATATAAGAAATAATATTTAAGCAATTTCATCATATTCTTAAATTCTACTTTCAAATAATCCTATTTAAATTGAACTTTGTTTTCTCCACATTATTATTCCATGTGTCCAGATATCAGGAGTGTAGGATTTTCATTTTCCTTACTAAAGAAAAGTTTGTGTGTATCTTTCTTTGATTATGACTACATGAACACAGAGGTTTTCAGCCATCTGAAGTTTTGTCCTGCAAGATTCTGCACAGAGAATTGTGTATCACATCTTCCAACAGCAACTTTCAACACAAAACTTAGTCAAAATCACTTTGTTTCATCATGGTTGCATTTTTACTGAACTGTACTAGTGGAGCTGCTTGGACTTCTCCCAGACCAAAGTCACAGACAGCATGAACCCTCTTGAAAGTCCCTCAAGAACACAAAGAATCATGTGATGAAAATCTAAACTGCACAGGATTTCTCTCTTCACTCTTTGCCAGACTCTGATAAGCAGACAAGTTCGTCTGCCTCCTCAAATCTTTGAATCCTCACAGCCTACAAAACATAACTGACTTTGCAATAACCAGAAGGCTCTGGGATTAGCTGCAGTCAGAATCTACTTCATAGGGATCTTCAATTAAACTGAGATACCATCTCAACTCTTTTACACATCTTTTAAATATTTTCTAGTCTTTTATCCATGAAACCATAGAGTTGGCTCATAAAACAAAATTCTCATTCTGGTGTCCATCTGGATACTGTAGTTTAAGTACTGTGCTGGGAATTTCCTTCTTTACCTGAAGATGAATCTCAGCATTATCTGGCAGGACCCAAAATTTGGGATTTCTAAAGCCACCTTCCAGGTCACCTGCTGTTCTGACCTACAACTAATTATCCATTATTATTCATTATCCATATTAAATGAAACGTTATTATTTAAATCAATAATAATATTAAGACAGTAAGTCTAAAGATGCAACCTCTATAGATCACTTTGGTTCAATACTTACCAGATGGAAGTCAGGCTTCCTCCTTTTCCCTTCTTTGTGTAAAGACATTAAAATAAATATATCTACATTTTCACATTTGCAGTATCAACAGACAAGGATATTGTCATGAATGTGTCTTGTCTCTGCAATTTCCAGGTAAATTATTTACTTATTCAGACTGTTACATATGTTTTTTTATACATATAAATATTAGTTTAACATCTCTTATTTTAGTTTCCCAGTTTGCAGCTCTTCACTTCTACAGTGCAAGGACTTTGTGCCTTTAATTGGCTCAGCCTCTGATTCAATATTTGCATGTGCCAGCTCTGTGGAAACAAGGCATTGCAACGCTTCACTTTCATCTGTAGAACTTCTTTTTTTCTCTAATACTGTTGGTCCTTTCGAGGTTCTTCAAAGAAGTTTCATCATCTTTTGTTTTTTACAGTGCACAGGACCAAAATATCTATGGAAGATCTAACAAAGAGATAAGTTTGCTGTTATAGTTATTTTTCACCTTGAAAGATGCATTGCCTGAAAGTACATTTCTAACTAGCCAGGCAGTGTGAATAAATACATAGTGTGTTATTCCCCTTTAAAAGGGTGCTGACAGTTATGTATTGTGTATGAAAATGCATCTATCTATAAAGCACTTATATCTCTTTTTAGGTTCCATAGATTACCAGATTTACTCACCCCTAATCCAGCCTACATTTATTGTATTCAGGGTATTATAAACTTGCACAGAAATTTGCACAGAAATCTGGTTTTGGAGACAAGAATTGTGTCTGCATAGACAGATCAAAACACCTGATGCTGACTCTTCAAATCTGTCCCTGCTCACAACATCACCTGTGGACACTCTTGACCACCATGGACTGTAAAGTCACAGACCCAATGGCAGAAGGGCACCTGGAACAGACTGACATCTATAATCTGGGACTCTTTTTCCCCTTGACACAAAAAATTACCATATTCCTCTGGAAATCATTGGCTGCAGGGCTTATGGCAGGGCTCCATCATCTTTGTCCCATGGGAACGATAACCTGTCAATGGAATCCCTTTGGGACAAAGAGGTTTGTGAAAATTCTTTGTCTTACTGTGCTGTGCCTTCATTAGTCTTTCCCAATTTGTCAGGAGGTGGCTACTGGAGGGAGCTGCATTCTGCTTCTGGACAGTCCTGGGATAGGAATCCCAGAGAGATGATGGGGACTCCAGGAGGTGGGAGTTCAGACATGCAGCTGACTTGATGCTTCACTGATGCCTGAAGAGCACTTCAAACTCTCCCCAGGAGCTGCAAACCTTCTGAGGTGCCCAGAGCCTCCTCAGGAATTTGGCAGTGTTTTCCTTGAGCCTAAAGCAGCTCTGCTTGTCAGTCTGCTCACACCCAGCAGCACCCTGTGCTTCACAACTTCTGGGTGTGCCCCTGGTTGATTGAGCAGTGCATGGCTCTCCACTGGCACAGAACCTGGAAAGATTAGGAAAAGTCCTCAGGTGCACTGCTGTTCCTCTCTGACTCTTCTGAGAGGTGAAGAAGGGCTGCAACCACCACAATTGATATGAGTTTATTAGTAAGATTCATTTCCCCACAGTTCACTTCCTTCTCTAACAAAATTGGTTATTAGACTAGATATTACCATAATAGAAAATACACTAGATGTCTTCATTTAGGAAAGCTCATATGGCTTTGTTTTTACTGTTCTTCTTATGGACAAAACGCCCCAAAATGTAATTTGATTTTAGTGTTAGCCACCTGCAAGCTGCACTTCAGCAACTTTGGCTGTGTAACAAAAGATCACTCAAATTTCACTGATGAGTGGGTAATAGATGCATTGAAGAAAAATTCTAATTTCTATCCCCAAATCCAATTTATAAAAAGTATATCCCAAAAGAAAAATTTGCTGCTCAAAATATTTAAACATCAAATCTAATGAGCAGTCTCTTAATTTTTAAAATACTTCCTGAAAACTAGATTAAAGCACAGTAGAAAACCTTGCAGGGACTGTTGAAAATACAATAATCAGTAGTGGAAATATTAAAAATTCCAATCAAATACCTTTTAAAAAATATGCCTTTTACATCATTAACCTTGTCAATCATTCCTTTAAATAAATCCCTGTTTAAAAATAATAAAAAGAGGGAAATGTACAAGTATGTACTTCTGGAGTGACTTCACAAATTGATTAATTTTTGAAACATTTTACTCTGATTAATGAGAACAAGGTAGCTGAAATATGTAAAATATGTGAACTGAAAATACAAGTACACTAATATTTTATACTGCCATTTTTCAAACGGTATTTTCTGAGCATTATTTAAATTTAAATACCCAATATCTTGCATGGAATCTGACAACTCAAGGATTGTTTCTTAAAATCATTATTGCAAAACCTTTTATTACTGCTGTTATGAAAATAAAGTAATAGGTGAATTCATAGCTCTGATGTATATCACCTCACCAATATATGTAGATCCTGAACCTATAGAGGTGAATCCCTCTCATTGTACTCTAGGAGAGCTAAAATCTATTCAAGATTTCCACGAGGGCACCAAAAGAACACAAAATTTCTTCATCCCCAGCTCATTACAGCACCAGGGTATCAGCATATTAGTTATTAGTATAACTCCACATTGCTAAACTATGATCAGTGTGTGAGAGGATTACAGGTTCCAAGAACCACATTAAAAGATGCAATAAGAAGCCAGCATTTGCAATTAAAAAGGTTGAAGTGACTCAGCTTCCAGGGGTTTACTTTGAATATCTAAACACTGTTCTGACTCTGTAAAATATTTAATATTAAAAATAAAATAAAATTAAATAAATCCCTTACTCCTGAGATTTTTTTTCTATAGGTAAGAAATATCAACCTTTTTCTCCTGTGCTAAAGTAAACATGCATGTTTTACCTTTAAAATTCCACCTGCAAAGCAGTGGTATGAGTAGGAACCACTAAGAAACAGGGATGTTTCTTGCCAGGAAAGCTGGAACAAAGTTTGCAATAAAGAGTTTTACTTTTTTTTACATATTACCCTTGATGTTGTTGTTCTGAAGGTGATATATTAGGACTGTGTCTACAATTTGTACTCCATAAAACCTACAAATAAAATTATCCTCCCTGGTGACACAAATGGCAAAAATAAGCCTGTATTGAAGTTGATGGGAGTTTTATCTACATGAAAGCTACAAGATATAGGTGCTAATAATTAACATCTTTAAATCTAGCATCCTTTTCCATGTCTTTGTAAGGAATTCAAAGTCATCTGGAAGGTATTTGGTATGTAAATTCCAAAGGCTGCCCAAATCCAATAGCTGAAGCTGAAACTTGAGATAAAAAAGAAAGGAAAGATTTTTCTGAGAGAGAAAAGTAGTTTATGCTTCAGCCTGAAATGATCCTGATACCTGATACAATGGAAAAGCTGAAGAAGAGATTAGCTATTTGAAAAATGACCATTTCAGAGAATTCATTGATTTCTTAAAGGTCTATTCACTAAAAATACATTTAAAGCATAAATGGCCAAGATGCTACTGGTAGGTCATTACTTGGATTGGAACTGCTCGTAGTCTCTACCTCAAGATATTAAAAAAATATTGCTGCCCCAGTAATGAGTTAGTATTTGTCATAATTGTGGGATGGCACACAACAGGATTCAGTATAGCTCTGTGTATAAACCTAAAATTGTGTTACACTCTACAATTATTTTAATATCACTAAGGATACTTGGTGAATAGCAGCACAGATCTTTATTCTACAGAAAGATTATGCCCTTTGAAAGGAAAGATGCACCCAAAGGTCCAGTATTTGGGGCCACATGGTCATAGCCAATGCTGGATCCAGTGATGTGGGAAAGCAAATGTAGTAAAGAAGAGGAAATAACAATTTATTTGCAGCAAATGACTGACTTCTGATATATTTGGAATGCTACCTTATTGTATCAGTATCAGATTATTATTTTCTGGTTAGCTGCTATTCAGAATACCTGATATTTTGAAGACAGAGGAGGTCCTAAAAGATAAAAAATAGATAGTCATGTTATTTTAGAAATAAAAAAAAAAAAACAAACCAGGGGTGAATAATCAAACAAAATACACAACACGTGAAAGATTACAAGTAAACAAGTAACAGATGCCAAGAGCAAATAATGATATAAATTTTTTCTAACATATTTTTGAAACAAATTAAAAACTATAGGGATAAAATGGGAAAAAACCCCATCTTGAAACTGAATAGTGGGGATAAGATTCTATTGCTTAAACACAGTATTCATTACCATGCTGGCATCCAAGACAGCCATATGAGGCTGGCAGATATGGCTCTGGACCCAAGTGAGACCTGCTGTCCTCTGGCTGGGAGCTGGAGGCCAGACAGGGTTTATTTTGTGTCTGAAAACAGATAAATCAGACCAAATTTCTCAAAGCTTTGTGCTATTTGCAAACATGTCAGGTGATGCTGGCCCTCTGCTCGGGGTCACACCTGGAGTACGGTGTCCATGGCTGGGATCACCAGCATGAGAGAGAGATGGGCAAACTGGGCAGAGTCCAGGGAAGGGTCATGAAAAAGGCAAGGGATTGAAGGATCTCTGCTATGAGGAAAAGCTGAGTGTGGGACAGTTCAGCCTGGAGAATTCTCAGGGGGAATCTCATTTGTTGCACTATTTGTACTGACCAAGTGCCATTTTGCAAAGACTTTTGTTGTAAGCAATGAATGTAATGCATTATCCCTGAAATTACCAGGCAGCCTGTGAGAACGATTAATTTTTCTGTGAAATTACAAGGTAGTTAATTAATCTGAGTTAAAGTTAATTAAAATTTCACTCCTGTAAGAAAAGTGTTGGTCCATTTAACATATGTTGGTCTTTTTCAGCTAATGACCTCAGAAAAGAAAATATTATGCGTTCTTGAAGTTTATTTTTAATAGCTGGAATTCCTGTATATAATCCTCTGCTCAAGAAAAAAGAAAAGTTAAGTTTAGTATCTCTTATTGTACAGTTAATTTTACTTAAAAACAGCAAGACTAAATAATGGTAGGTAATTGTGACATGAGAGCTAATGAGTCAATCATATTTGTAAGCAGAATTTCTAGTGTTTGTAATATATCCAGAGCCTGAGGGAGACGGAGAAAGCATTAGGAGTGGGATGTGGGAGTACTTAGCTTTGTTTTCATGGAATTTAAAAATCACTTGGCCACATAGAACCTGTGCACAGCTCCTGAAAGGACTGCCTTTCACACCATTCCCTCTGCTGGGGAAGCAGAGAAAAAATGTGGTCATACACAATTATAGAGCTTGTAGAAATCGTGACTTGAAGATAAAGCTCTCCCTTTTGCCTTTATACAATATGCTGATGTCACATTTATTATGTTGATATTTCAGATTTAAGGTCTTATGCATCATCAACATGCTTTGGCTGTTTAGCAGTTCTGGGGAGAGGCAAAACAACCATAAAATTCAACTTAGCTGGCTGGCATGCTCTACTTTCTTTAGCATATTGGCAAATCTGGTCTTAAATTTGTAAAAAATTATGATATAAGATATTAGAAAAAAATCAGAACTGATACAGAAATATCTCATTATTCCTGTGCATTATCAGTATTTAAGTTCTGAAATAATTTAAATAGAGTAAAACAAATAAGTAAATATACTCCTTAGACTACTGAAGATAGGAGGGAGTTCTTTAAGCACAAAAGCATCAAAAGATGTGATAATTCTCCCAAAATGATTGTTATAAACTAAAAAAATATCTGCATTCACACACAATGTTAGCCTTCATGCGTACTCCTACCATAAAAAAAAAAAAATTGAGGAAATTAGAAGGTGGCAACAAATAAAATTAATTGTAGAACATTAAAAAAAAAATGGATTACTGGAAAATGCCAATCGTCTTTCTCCCTAACATGTGCCAGAAGTTCAGGAATACTGAATTGAAACTGTTTTTGCAAATATTTATATACATAATACATAGACTTATAAATACTACTTCTGAGAAATCTATGAATAAACATATTCTGGCATTTCCAATAAAGCCTTCAACCTCCTTTCTTGTTTTATCTTATGCCACCTTTATCTTTTCTTATTCCATCAGTTTACTTAAAGTATTTGAATATGCTGAAGGAAAAACTGTGATTTAATTTGCACAATAAGAAGTAGAAAGAGGGGGTTTTAGTTTGTTTTTTTGTCAGGTTTTGGTTTTAGTTTACAGGACAGGAATCCATAGAGAACCTTGTCAGGAATATGTGTTTATGTTATGTATATATTTTAGTTCTTGGTCCGGGTTTTTTTTCAGAGTAAAATGACAGGCCTGCCATTTCCTCAAGTACTTTTTAATGAGTTCTAGTATTGTGCTGTATTAGGTCTAGACATTAAAAAATTAAAATTATTTATAGTTTTTGCTATTGAAAAAAAGGAGTGGTAATGAAGTGAATTAATATAATTTAAAATTATATCATAACAATCCCAGGTAATGATTATCCTTCATGAGAATGTAAAAACCACCATGACAGTTGAATTTTTTAGCCAAAATAGTCTTTTGAAGAAATAGATAACTGCAGCAAATTAAAGCTATTTACTACAGACAAAAAACCCCCAGTCATTGCTTCAAGTGTGCTCACAGCTTCTCCAGATCTTGGCACTGGCATCCTACAATCCTGCCACCTTCAGGACACCCTGCCTGCCCTGGTGAAGGGACCACACTGTTCCAAAAATCCCAGACCAACCCTGATGAACTGGGGTTTAGGGGACTGAGTAAAAGCACTAAATGGAGATGTCATCATGATCCAATTTAAAAAAAAAAAAAAAATCGAAAGCAGTGCACTTTTTAAAAGGAAAAACATTAGACAGAAGCTAATTAATGTTGTTGATGATGACCTCTCATACACTGCAGCTGAATCCAAACTGAATTCCAAGGGTGTAGTAGGAAGCATAAACTGGTTAGAAAGCTTCAATGTAAGCATCAGTTCAAGGTCTAAAGTGCTTATGACTTGAAACAAGCTGAGCTAATTGCTAATCAATGGGCTGCATTCTGAGAGACGTTTTTAAACAGGATATAGAGAATAGTAAACATGAGGGTGAAAAAGAGAAGTTAAAATATATGGCCTAAAATGATAAACCACGTCTAATAAGCACAAAAATCTACAGGAAAAGATACTTCTCTTCAACAGAGGGAAATATTTCCCTGCATGCATCATCACAAAATAAATCTTTACCCTTCCCTGGTAACAAAGCACAAAAACATTGTGATCCAAATTTAAGATATGCAAATTCAATCTCTAAAAAAAAGAGTTATTTTCTGCTTGCTCTATTTAGTAATATGCTTGCAAATACATAACAATAACTTAATTACACTCAAGCTTCTTGAGTGAGATGCTTTGAGGCAGCTCACAAAATGCATATGAATGTACAGCAGTACAACTTATTATGGCTTATACAGCAAAATTTGGTCTTCTGATCTTTTGATGGATGAAGTAGATATAGTTAAAACAAAGAATCAGAAGATAGGTATTTGAAATTAAACAGGCAAGGTGAATTTGCATTTCAAGTTGAGAATACAGATGGAAATGAAAGTGTATTTAATCAGCCACTTTATATTAACATTATTGATTACCTAAAGGTTGCTGGTTGTCACGGTAAATGTCAGATGCTCTAATTAGATTATTGTACAACTTCTATATGAATTAATTGCACAGGGGACTGCATATGAAACAAATACAGTCTTTGTTTTACACACATCTTTTTTTTTCTTTTTTCCCCCTCAACAGATCTTTTACATCTACTGGACAATGACAGCATGAAATACAGTTTCTGAATGCAGATTTGTTTTGGGATGTCCAACAACTTTAAGTATGCAGACAGTGTGATTCCTATCTCTGATTTACCAAGGGGTCTATAAAGCCTTGCGGAAAGATTAATTACAGCTCACATCAATTTTGGCCTCTAGATGTCATGTAAAGTACATAACACCAAAGAGGAAGCATAAGAATTATGATTATATCCATCAGAGAAAAAAAGAGAGAATCACACGTAGGTAGTGGAATTTTAAAAAGGGTTAGTTTAATGTTTGCATCTTTTCAGATAACTAAAGTTCTTAAAATTAAGTGGGAAGTAGGAAGAAGGAAGAAGTAAGTTCGAAGAAAAATATGTTACTGATTGAAGAACTACTTCTATAAATCAGCAAGATTTGAGAAAATAGCAAACAACGTTCAAGAACTCACAGATGCCAAACCACTGCTATTCAAGGTTAAAACTGGTACAGAAAATAAAATACCTCTCAAAGACACAATGGAAATATAGTTATATAACTGACCTTTTGCATCAAACTCTACCTGCAGTTCCAAGCTTCTCAAAATACTTTCGATAACACTCATCAAACAATTTCACTCATAAAACAATTCCCCAAATATTTTAGTTGCAGTTTTAAAATGCACAGTGCAAAGACCATAAAACCACTTTGCTCCATGACAGCATTTATCCAAGGATCTTAAAATGCATTAGTCATGCAAGTACCATATAAAGTAAATAATTAGAGTTAAATTCATTTTTGCAGGTCAATGAGCAGGGAAAAGTTATTGAAATGCAGGTCCAAACTCTAATTCCAAATTGATAGCAAGGCCAGGAAAGGAAACTCAAAATCTTTTTCCAGTTGAATTAAACATTCATTATCAACCATAAAATATGTGACAGGAAATCAATTTGGTTTCTATAAGGGATCTTGCATGTAGGGTTTCTAAGAGATCATGTTTTTCTATACAGTGAAATGCTCTGGAGAACTGTAGGTGCCACAGACCCAGTTGTGATAATCAGAAACCTCCTCATCCTTATGGGCACTGTGCATCCCAACAACAACCAACACCACGTTAACCTGAGGCCCAGACCAAGTGTACATCCTAAAATGAATGTACATCCTGAAGGTGTGTCCTGCTCAGGACATGCAAGACAAGCCCGTGGGGTAAAGCTGACCTTATCCACAAAGCCAAAACCCTGATCTTTGTAGGCTGTGCAAGGCTAGGGTTCTCCATTGCTTCTCCTCTCTTTGGCTTTATCAGTCCTTTATCTCCTAAATGTCCAGCAGCTTGTGCCTTTTCCTGTCTTACACACTTCTCCTGAGCTTATCACCAGGACTATCAGTGTGCCAGCACCAAAATTTTACCTGCCAGCTTTGATTCCCAGTGACTGACAATCACTTCCATGCACAGGGTAAGTCAGGATCCAGTTTGTGCCATTTGTTTGCCTCCTGGTAAAGGTTATTTCAAAATGACACCCCAAGTGATGATGAAATGCTTCTTAGAGTATGACAGTTCTTTCATACTACCTAAGTGTCCATTTTTCAATTTCTCTCTCCTCCCACTAAAACAACTTTTTCCTTTTGAGAGAATAAATGTGTTCATCAAAACTAGCTGCAACACACGGACTGTGCTGATCACATTGAATTGATCCAATCCTTTAAATATGCTTTTTCCAGGATTTAAGGAATAATGTGATTAGACTCCACTTACAGCCAATACATTCTGCTTGAAATTTCCAAGTGCCTCAAATGCATAAATACACTCAGCCTTGATACACAACATCGAGTATTTTTAATCAGTCTTTGGTATGTTTATATACTCGTAGCTTTATTTCACTTCTATTAAGAGTAAGGAGTGGAAGAGAAGAGTTTCAAGACAAGGCAGTGCTTGCCTAATGCTGTAACTCACAAAATTGGACCCTAATCTTCACCTTGCCTTTTGCCATGCTGTTCTCTGACTCTGATGAACATTAAATATTAAGGAAAAACCACCTTTAAGAAAATTACCTCCAGTCTCTTGCAGTTGCAAGAACTGAACAGAGGACAGTCACTTTCCATCAGGCTACTCCCTGTAGGTGACATGAGTGCAGTTTCAAGTTTTTCTTTTACCAAAAAATAAATAAATTTTTAAAAAGGTAAAAAAAGTGGAGATTTTTGTTCACATGCAGACAACTTCTGCACCATGACAGAAATCTCATTTTTCAACTTCTCTGCACTAGCAGTGTACAGTAAGTGGTTGCATCAGCCCATTAAACAAAGATATGAACTAGATTCTAACAGAACACAAAATGAAATTCTGTATGACAATATGGTAACTGTTTCACAAATGTGTGGGTTAAATGTTAACACCTTGAGGTCTTTTGTGGTCAAAATCATCTGCTCAGGGGGGACCCCCAGATTCCTGCTAAGCTGGCCTTTGACACATCAAGTCTCTGTAGGTTCAGTTCACAAGCTCCCCAATAACAGTTTATGAGAGGAAAGCATTCTCCCCAAGCATAAAAAATATGGAGGGGGGGGGAAATGGAACGAATAAGAAGGAAATAATTTTTAAAGAGTGTTTTTTCTCCTCTAAAAGATTGTAACCTTGAAAAGGAAATAGTTTCTAGAAAATTAAATGGTAAAATACAAATGAATTTTTAAAACACCAGTTAATATTTTGTGTCTTGAAATTAATTAAATTAAAATATATTTCAGGCATACAAAGTGCCTTTTACTCAATTTAATCACTGGTTAATTTGATCCTTCATTTAATTTGATCAAAACCCCAGGAATCAAATCAGCTGTATTAAAAATAGCAAAACTTTCACTCCTTATTTTGATTAATTTTGATCGCCTTAGGCAAGTAATATCATATAATTCAATCATGGTTATAGTACATTGCCATTTTAATTAATTATGAAAATGAAAAAAATTGAGTGCGAACAGAGATAAGAGCCCAAGGAAGAAAATGTATTTATAACAAAAGGACAATTACAACTCAATGTTGTGTTATTAAGACATTGCTACTAAAATTTGAGTTTTACCATTTGTCATTGCAATCCACTCACTTCCTGCTGAAGCCCAATGCAGAACTTCACCCAGGACTGTACTGTGAGCACAGGAAGGCCAAAATTCAATAAAAAGAAGCGCCACCTCTTGAGATTTTCTTCCACAGAGAAGCCACCCGTACAATGATATGAAGCATTTCAGCCTTCTAGGGAATTTCAGTCCTGCCTTGAGGCAAATCTCCTCAGACAGGCTGTTGTTGCTGCTTTCCCACATCTTCAGGGAAAATTTGCTACCAGAACTGGCTCAGGAATAAAAGGAAATTATTTAAACAAAGCTGAGTAGAGAAGAGGGGGAAGTATCCAGCAGGTTTTTCATCACTTCCCATCCCTCTTGCTCCATTCTCCTTTCCTTTTCACTACCCCAGTGTGAGGTTGGAGAAGAAAAAGAGGTCATGCTGGTGACTCAGGAGAGAAAGGCAGAATCCCTGAAGACATGCTGAGGCTGGAGGCACTCAGAATAATGCAAAAGACTGGAGCCATAGCTAATTGCTGGTCAAGCAGACTAATATTATGTAGATAAGTGATTCTGCAACTGCTCTTCATAAATATGGCAGGAATGCCAAAATAAATGGTGCACATAAATAATTCCAGATCCAGGGAACCAGGAGAATGATGGTTATAAAAACCACTACCACCACCAGAGCAGTTGTTAAAAAAATAAATTTGAGGTCTTCTTACCTGTTTGTTTCCTTGTTTTCCTTTTTTACTTCATTTTTGTTTTCCTTTTTCTTTTTTTTTTTTTTTTTAGGGTTTATAAACTTGTATTTCCCAGCCCAAAAT
>VZRX01022144.1:350788-373185 GCA_013398075.1 Notiomystis cincta | reverse complement strand
TTTTTTCTTTCTTTTTTTTTTCCTTTTTTCTTTTTTTTTTTTTTTTAGGATTAATAACATTGACTTACCAGTCCACAAATATGAATACATTTGTTCAAAACTAGTGGAAATCTGGGACAGAATGTATCACTTCCCAGTTACTCACTAGGTAACATTTTTAGAGTCCAACATTTTGCAAGTTAAGATCTGTTGAGAGCTGGCCTTGAGGGGAAGTATTCACAAAACCAATAATTTTCCTTGATGTGCGTGATACTAAGAAAAATGGAAATGTTCTGACTCTATTTAAGGATCTGATCAGTACAAAACATGCAAAGTCTCTTGAAATGACTCATCAAAAAATCAAAATATATTTTCCTCCCATCATGCACAACTTTTTGACTCATGTCCCCATTTTCTTCAATAAACTGTGTTATAATTCTGTGATGCAGAAGTGTAAAGGTAGGAAAACAAATTAGGCATAACAAGACCCAGGGCAACAGAGAATAAAGTAGTTTCTATTATTTGTCTTCCCCAAAAGAAGGAAATATTTTGAAAGCATCTTTTCAGACTCAACAGATCAATCTAAACTGGTGACATTTCATAGCTATTTTTTCTTTCTTTTTATTTAATTAAATTCTGAATTTTTATTCCATTGCGCAATTCGGAGTGCAGTGCAACAAAATTCTGAATTATTGGGCTATCCCTCAAAATTCTGAACCATTTGAAACCCTGGCCAGGCAGCAGAATAAGTAGTCTGGTAGCAGATTCTGTGCTGCAGCACCATGTTCATTTTGGAACCAACTGAAAAAAAAATAGTCACACTGAATACATCTATTTAACTTTTACTTAATTTCATTCAAGTTACCACAGTCATGACATGGTATATTTTCTTGCTTAACTCTCAAAGCTACTCTCTGTCCATCCACAAAAAGCTGCTACTTGTTGAGATTGTTCTCTTTCCATATTACCCCCCCACACACACTTTAGGCTTAAAACCTTTTTTTTTTCAGCACAAAAATCATTCTGATGACTGCCTGTGACAGGTTTTATGTTGTTGATGCTTCTCATAACCTAAGCAGGCTGTAAATGTTACTCATTGCTGGAAGGTTCCCAAAGAGAAAACAAGAATTCCTCACAAATTATTTCTGTGCATTCAGGCATTTTAAGTGAAAAGATTTTATAGTGGGGGGAAATTCTCTCGTGAAGTCAAACATCCAATTGGATCCATCCTGAGATGTCCAAGTTTACCTGTATTTGTCCTGTGCTTCCCTCAAGATCAGAGCTGTTGTCCAGCACAACATGTGCAAAGTTTCATCTGGAAAAATCAATAAATGTTCAGATAGGCAGGAGATTATTTTTACAAACAGTCTTAAAAGGCCATTTCAGATCTTAAATTTCTTTTTAAAACCTTATTTAGAATAATGAAGAAAAACTTTGCCAAGCTTTTACAGTACTCCCTCTTTGCATTTCTTGAGGGGGGTTTGGCTTTTTTTGGGTTTTTTCCTTTTTTTATGAGACATGTGTAAAGACAACTAAGATGAGAGTGACTTAGTTCTTTTTTTCAGTAAATAACCTTTCAAAAGTAGGAGAACATAGACTGTAATTAAGAACAAGTTTGTGACTCTAAAAGACAGTTTAAGAGACAGAAACAACACTGGAACAAAACTTTGCAAGGCTTTGAAAAACAAAGGAAAATAATACATTTTTGTCAAGATCTTTTGCTGATTTCTGCACATTTTCTCCTGCCAGCAGATACTGTTCTAGAGAAAATGGAATAAACTTATCACTTATTTCTTGGAATATGTCTTCCCTGTCTTAAGGGCCTGTGGTATTTTTAGTTTTCTATATTGAAAACCAAACTATTGAAATTGATTATTGGGGGGAAACATATCTTTAATTTTAAGTGTTTTTAAAGGTATTAAAATGCAACAAAATATGGATTTAAATAATTTTCAAATATACTTTTATCACTTTTCAAATTTAATTACTATAAGAACAGTATCACTATATTAAAACCTAATTACCTTATACTCTTTCTGGCTTCATGACAATGCTCATAAAATGCTTAATATTCATGTAACATGCTACCTCACCCTGTAATATCACCATATTTATAGAAAGAAATTGTAATCCTCTTTACTGGCTCAGGTTAATTCCAATAAAATATTAAATCCATTTTCTAATCTAAATGAGTTCATTAGGAGAGGCATGGTACTGAGAATACCAAACTCTCTACAGAGTTCAGCTTCATTACATTTCAGTACTGTGCATTTCCAGAGCTGTTGTACTACATTTATGAGGATTTATCTGTACTGTTCCAAAAACATTCATCCTAATTCTACTCCTTCTGTGCATGCTAATCATGAATATGTTAAGTGGAAATACTAAGCTAGCAGCCAATCTCATCCCCAGATGGGTTCAAGTTATGATTACAGAAGCAAATTTGCCATAAGCATTCATAAAACTGTGCCAGAGAAAAGGAAATGAAGGTTTGGAGATTCTCCTTTGTCCTTTTTTTTTGCTTCACCCTCTGCCACCTTTTTTTTCCACTCTTTAGTATAGTGGGGGAAAAATCTTTACCAGTGAGAGGAAATGCACACTTAGAGGGTTATTTCCAGTCCATGCAAAGTATTTACATTGTGTTAGGCAGTGAAATGCAATGCATGGAACAACTTTAAACGATATAAACCAAACTCCTTTGGACTGACACCTGGTATATTCCTGATATTTAAGGGCAGCTCTCCACAAAAATAACCCCACTGATCCCAAAGTACAGCTAACTCAAACTTCAGAGCATAAGTGAAACAAATACCTTCATTAAAAGTAGTGGGAAAAGATTATTTTTACCAGGTCTTCTACAGCATCACCACCAGGAGTAACTCTCAGATGAAATTTTCAGTCTTAAGGAAGAAATCATAAACTAAGGTGCAGACAACACAAGTTATTCTCAAATTCTTTATATTCCAGTGCCGCGTGTTATGTGTATTAGCTGCCAGTCAGCAGCAAAGGGTGACCTTTATCCTCAAACCTTTTCTCTTTCTCTTCAGAACTAAAGCAGGATTTCCTTTGCACAGTTAATTTGATTTTATCTATGCCATGCACCACCACCAAGGCAAACCTTTAATGGCCATATCTATGTAGAAACCCTACTGAAATATGGACAGCGTGGGTCAGCAGGGACCTTCCTGATCTGCGTGTGGCAGCTCTGTCCTGATATTCTCGAGGAGAGGAACACCTTTAAACTCATCCCCAGAGTTAGGGCAAGTACAAGGAGATCAATTAGCTCTGCCCTTCACTTTGGAATCATAAAATCATCCACACTGGCAAAGAAGGGACGTTTGGGGCAGCCCCGGGAGCAGCTCTGCCAGCTGCGGGTGAGTGGCCGCTGGTTGTCACTGTTGCTCCACGAACGGGAGCTGCAGAGGAGGGCGTTCAAAAGCGGCTCTCGCAGCCAAAAGTTGCAGACTTTTCACTGATCCCTTCGTGTGGCCTGAGGTAAAGGCATCCACTGAATTTTAATAGCTTTCAAAGCTAGATTGTTGTGTTAAAAAAGAGCAGCTTGTCAAAGAAAAAGTGATCAGACAATTGGATTTTTTTTTTATCATGACAAAAAACACAGTAGACCTGAATATACACAGAAGAAAATTAAATTAAGTGCTAAAAAAAACCCCAAACCACATTTTAATCACAACTTTCTAATTCACTCCGAAAGTCCATATGCAATTTAAATATGATATATTATACCAATTTAAAGCCCAACCATGCAAATACTTCTAAATACAATGTTCACCCCAAACCCGTCTCATTTCACTGTCAGCTGTCAGTCTCTTTGCATAATCCCTGCATATTATGGAGCTGAACTCCAACTATGCAAATCTCAGTGCTTCTCTGAGTAGTATGAAAGAAATTTGCTTAGAGTATTTACAATTTTCAGCTACTAACACAAACCACTCAGTGGTGCTATTCTGAGGGGCAAGCACTGAGTCAATACTGTTTCCAAGGTCAACTCATTAGTTTGTAATTGCCACAGAATCAGACAAAATTGGTTGTGAAGCTGGTCTACCACTTAGTCCCTATATTCTTCTGAGTAACTTCTCCTCTGAAGATTAAGGGATGACCAATTATTTCACTTAAATGGGAAATAACATTTTTTAAACCAATGGGAGAAGTTTTCAGGGTCTGCCTGCAATTAAAGGTTGGACTTGATGACCTTCAAGGTCTTTTCCAAATGAAACAATTCTGTGATGTTATTATTTCCCACTTTATACTGCTAAGAATTTTCATACAGGGATCTTATACCACAGGAGTGGTTGAGTTTCACAAAAATTTGTTTTGAATTTTCACTTTAACCAGGAAGAAAAAAAAAAAAAGGAGAAAATATTCAGATAGAAGAGAGGATTCAAATTCCAGGTTGATTCTTGAGGGTTCATGTTTGAATTTTCTTTACTTAAGTGAAAAATCAAGTTTTTAAAACAGGGAGCATAATTTTATTGCTTTTATAGAGGCACATTCTTGAAAATAGGAATCCAATATTTAAGCAAATAATAAAGAGAACTCATTAACACTAACACTAATATCTCACTGCTAAATAAAACATTCACTGCTAAATTATAAGGAATATATATTTTGCTGTTATACATTTATATTTCATTTAGGTAACCAGCTAACAGGTAACTAATAGTGGCAGACTAAATATACTTCATGGGTATTTCCAGAGTTGACCAGCAGCACATATCTTCAGAAAGCTCCTCCTTGCCCCCCATTTTGTCATTTTTTTTACAGTTTTATATTACTTTCATTGTTTTAAGGAGCTATTTATTCATCTATCCATAGTTAAGCAAAACCTCATTTAGCACATTTATATTTTTTAAATAACCAGTGCTAAGTTCCCTCACAGCCAGTGTCTCTGGGCCCAGACAATGACTCCACTGATTGCTGCTTTGGCTTGTACTGATGAGTACCAATTAACTGTACAAAACCTCCCAAGTTTGCAATGCTAAAAGATGTGACTTTGAGTTCAATAGGCCACAAAGCACAAAATCAATTAAAAAAGCAGAAGGCTGAAAATGAGGCTGGTAACTGATGGAATCCCCACAATGATTGATAAAAGAAAGACTAAGAGAGAATGTGACTGGGACTTTCTGTCTCATCACAGATTTCTGCCCTAAAATAATGTGTCAGCTACAGTTTGTCATAGCAGCAGGAAATGCCCAAGAAATCCAGCTGTCATACAGGAGATTTTGGCTTGTTGTTAAAAAAAAAAACAACCAAACAAAAAAAACCAAACAAAACAATACTTTGATTTTATGACACTGTGGAATAATTTAAGAAGAGCTCATAATCTACCCAGGATACAGGATTTCTACCTTTCTGTTCTGTGCCCTGCCTAAACTTTAATACTTCATTCCTGTTGCTTGTGAAGCACAAAAGAGTTGGTGGGGCTGCAGAAGAGTTTAAAATTTTGCAGTGGCTTTCAAATATGCCTGAGTACCCAACAGAGAGATTATTCAATTATTGGATAAATTGGAGTCATCTTTTGCAGCCCACTGTGATCTTCAAAACTCCATTCCTTAAATTAAAAAAAATCCTAAAAAAGGTATTTTATTTTTAAGTATAATAATAGGGGCAAAATTACTTCAACCCCAGAAATCTATTTTAAATCCCTTTGTAAAGTATGTGAATTACAGGTTATTCACAACCTGATTACATTTCACTACATTGCATAGTAGTTAGCTTTCTTCTGACAGTAAGAGGTTTGTAAAAATGTCCTCTTCTATTTTCAGGTTGGGAGACAGAATCTCTATAATCAGTCTTTTTCCTATGGTACTTTCAGCCAGCAAGGAGCTAGTGCATATGCAGGAAGCAGCTTTTATATGTTTGTTTGGAGGGACTCTCAGTAGGGGTTTATAAATACCTTGCCCAGCAGCTCCCTGAGGAGAAGGTATATCAAAACCAAGCTGTGACAAAAAATTGAGAGAGAAATCCACATTGAGGAGGATTTCAGAGCTGCAGAACTCCCTCCCAACAGCAAAGTGATGAGGGTCTGTAGGGCTGAGTCAGTCTCCAGGGCTTGAAACTATGCTGCCAGATTTGGGGGCAGACAAAGGAATTTTGCTGTCCAGGAATCAGAAGAGGATGCCCTTGAAGCAAAAAAAAAAAAAAAAGCTGTGGTAGCTCTATTATTGTGGGTGCATGGATGGTTTTCTTTTGCTGTGTTTAGGGATTTCAGTGACAGGGATGACATGAATGGGTATTTGGGGCTTGGACTTGGCCTGTTTATCCTTTCTAAAAGAATACAGAAAGGAGGTAAACAAAACAAAACAAAACAAACAAAAAAATCCCCTAGAACACTAAGTGCCTCTTTAGTTCAGACTAGACCTTCATTAGCATTTTTGTCCAAAGATATAGAGACCACGGTTTTACTAAACGTGGCTACAAATTTTCAGAGGCTGACTAATGATTCATTGTTTTGTAAGATCTTATTTTAAACAAACATGTAGCAAATCTTAAACCCTACTTCCATGAAGCCATTAGGCAAATGCTTATCTATTTCACCCTATGTGGAGCAGAGCTGGACAATTGATATATATATAAGTTAAAACCCTGATAGAAGTTCAAGGATGAGGCCAAAATGAGTGTAAAAGCTTTTCCTACTAGGATTTTTTTAAAAGGAACTATTAAGAAATTACTCTTTTCAAAAGAAGAGTTACACAATTATAGCTAGCAGACAATAATTTCTGTTGCTAAAAGAAATCTACAGTCTAAAATAACAAAGACATCTAAGACTGATCACAATCTCATTGTCAATTCAGTATTGACACTGGCTTCTCAAATTGCTGATTTCCCCACTGTCTGCAAAGGAGGGCCATGAAGATGCTCAGAGGGCTGGAACACCTCTCCTGTGAAGACAGAGAGTTGGGGTTGTCCAGCCAAAATAAGTTGAGCAACCAAACTGTGAAGAAATCAGTGCAGCAGGGCAGTGAAGGAGGACAGTAGGTAGCATTGAAGTAAGAAACTGCCTAGTACTTATATTTCAACCTGGCAGGAGTGACTTTTAAGTAGGACTAATCAGCTAAGCTATCAATTAAAGATGAGGCTTGACTGCATCCACTAATGAGAAAAAACAGGGTATCATTATGAGTTGTCAGTATATTACTATTTATTTTCTGTGGGGGGAAAAAAAAAAGAAATTTCTCCAAATAGCACAAGAGAGAACAAAGGAAAAACAAACTGTATGGAGATGCAGGACTGAAAAAGAGGTAGAAAAAGGCTGGCAGCCACTTGCATGTCTCATTATGTGCTCATTGTTATTTATAAAAGATGCTTTATTTTGCACTTTGAGAGCAGTTCCCACTATTCAGCAGCAGAAGCACTACTGCAAACTTCTTGAGGAAAAGAACCACACAACCCAACAATAAATGCTGTGTGATTTTCCTGATCAATCTGTTTGGGGAGGTGGCAGTCAGGTTAACTACCACTCCTACTTGATCTTCTCAGAGCTAAATTATGCATGAACAGTGAAGGCACAGGAGAAACCTTCACTAAGATGGTCACAGAACTACTGTTTGCAATGAATTCAGTGATGTGAGAGGAAAAATACATAATCAAGGGAGAGGGGAGGGAATGGCACTAACAGTGTCACACAAGCTGAACTCTAAGCAGCAGAAGACCTTAACTCTGTTTTAATTTTATAGGTATGGACCCTTAATATTTTCTTGTAATTGAAAGTGATTTCTGAGATGCAAAGGTTAGATTTATGCCTGACTCTTACATTTTTCATCAAAGCCATTAGAAACAGTTATATAAAATAATGACAGATAGTCAAAACAATTATGTGACTACCCGCCTTCTCTATTTTCCAAAACCAGCTGTTCTTCAAGACTCTATTTATTGGGTAAAAGGCAAGTTATCATAACAAAAGCAGTTTTAGGAAGTACTTTATTATAAAACTACAGTAACACTTTGAAAATTGTGGATTCTTTGGTATCCTGCAGGTTACTGAAATTACCTGGATTAGATATTTATGAAAATTTATCTGTGATTGTTACTCATTTGGGGGTTGGGTTTGAGTTGTTTTGTTTTGTCTTTTTTAAATTCTCCCCCATAAAATGCCAAATACACTCAACTATGATTCTGTACAGTCATGTGCTATTGCATTTCCTCTATTAGTTGATGCTTCTTTTGTTTTTTTTTTTTTNGTGAGGTAAAAACTATTTTATACATATAATTGAAGTTAAAATCTAAAAAACTAACCAAAGGCACTCAATACTTTATCATGAGGTGATTGTTCTTTACCATGGCCCTACCAGATTCCATTGAAAGGTTATATTAGTTTGATATTGTCTACAAAATCAGTACTTATCAGCTGGAGCATTAAAAAGAACCTCAAGACAACATACTACCTCTACCACCTGAGATTTGTTCTCCTATGTTAAATTAAGTTATGAATAATTCCCATCAGCTTGGGATTAACTCTGAAAGTTAAGAGGGAAGCAGCCCAGAGGGCCAGGAATAAAAGGAAACCCTTAAGCAGGCAGAGCAGAAATTCAGGCTGCAGTGGAATTGTCAGGATCTTTCTTCACTGAATGTACCTCAAACCTCTGTCTCTGCTGGCCCCAGGGTGGTCACAATGTGCAAAGGCATCCACCAAGGTGGCATTATAGAAAAGATACATTGCTGTGATCAAATTGCATCCATTAAAAAGGAGTAATTTAATAAAAATAATGATATTATGATTTATGATAAAGGAATTAGTAAATAAGTGAGGTGAGAGGATAGGGAATATTGGCTAAACATCTCAAGTATGAGAAATAAAGTAACATATAAATGTAAAGCCTTTTCAAGACACAGAAGGTGTAGAAAAGAGAGAGGGAAGTGAGTGAAATTCCACACAGTAACTGTAAATTTTAAACCTGTAAGAGGAAATCGGAATCCAGTACTTTAATTACCCTTTATGGCTCTATCCAGACCTAGGAGCAATATTTTTTCTTGAAATATTTTCCGTGGACTTATTTAAAGGCAACATTTCCAAAAGAACACAAAACTTAGTCTGGAAGTGGATCATGATAAAGTTTCAGCCCATCCATGTGCCCTCAGCAGGTCCCTGCACCTGGGAGCACCTCTGGCTCCAGATCCCTTTTTCCCTGCCATGTGCACAAGGAGTTCTTCAGACACATTACAAACACCAGACACCAATCTCAGCTTCTTTTCCTAGCTGCTGCCACAGTGCTAAAGCCAAAAGCAACCACAGAAAATGAAATATTCTTTTCACCTCTTGCTCAGCAGCACTCTGAACCTTCCTAGGTAAGATTTAAGACTCAAAAAAGCAAACTGTTCTAGCAAAGCCTTCTAGTTTTTGATCTTTGGTAGTTGTAGCTACGTATTTTTTCAAAATATTGAATTGTATTAACCCATCAACTCCTGTTTATTTTCATGATAATTTTTTAAAAAGTCATTAACACTGTGGTAGGATTGATTTAAAACATTAACCTTCTCATTACACTAGTCTCCTACAGAAAAAGCCCAACTTGTATATGATGTAGTACATCTGCTTTACAGTGATATGTCTTACTATGCAAAAAGATATATCCCAGGAAAAACTAGAAAAAGCTAGACAAAAATGTAACCTGAATATTTCCTCAGATGGAACTTGCAAGTTATTTGCTAAAAATCAGAAGCCAGACTTAGTGGCAAGCTTCTGAAAACTTGCACAGCTCTGATAAGGAAAGACATCTTTCATAAATATTCATTAAAAATTACCTTTTCTGGATCATGAATTTTTCAAGCAGACACTGGTTTGACCTCTGCAAGGAACAAAACCCAATCCATAGCAGAATGTCTCCATTTCCTGACAAAAATTAAATAAATAAATAAATTAAATAAAACTGTTTTTTCTTGTTGAGTATCTACTTTTTTTCCCACTACATGAGGCCCTGGGTCAATTAGCTTTGCAATCTAAGCATCCAAGCATTAATATTAAATTCAAATTACAGTCTTTAAATTCCAAAGCGTTACCTTCTTTTTTTCTTGAAAAATTGATTTTGAGGCAAGACAATGGTTTGCTTTTTAAACAATTTCCTAATCTAGGATCACCATTCCTCAGACACCTTTCAGTTGAAACAAGGCAGTTGTAATTGGTAGTCTTAAAGCACTCCATTGACATCTCCTGAGCTAGGAAGACTGGAATACATTTGTAGGTCTTCCTAAGATGCTTTTTCCTGCTGGAAACTGGGGACTCCCTTTGCACAGGTGTTATCACACCAGGTAAAACATGCAGATTATTCAGTGCCATCATCACAGGTTGGCAGGAGAGGTACCAAAGGGTGCTGGGAGAGCTGAACTCACATGTGCTGTGCTGAAGAGCCCCTGACTTACTGTGATCTCTCCCCAGGGACTGTTTCAGAGGAATGTTTCAATCCAATCAGCTAAGTGCTGGTAACAACTTGCCATGCCCTTTTTAAACGACCTTAATTTAAAACCATCATCATCATCCTGACACCTTTAGCTTTTTGCTGTCATCTTTACCCCAACGTCTTCTTCAGATCAAAACACCACCAGCCAATGCAGGCAGAAGCAGTGGGCTTTATGCCCTTGCTCCATACACAAACTGGCTTAGAAAAAGAGAATTATCCCTTGTAATGGTATTTCAACTTAGCTGGTCAAAAAAAGAGAGAAACATCGTGCTTTGTGCATCTTCCTATAGAAGCATCATAATAATTTCTCCTTAGAATCTCATTATTTGAGGGTTACCTGAAAACTAAGGGTGAAAATGAGAGATTTCCTTGTATGATTTCTCCTAATCATAGGAATCTGAATAGGAGATGTGTTAAGCAAAATATAACAGGCACTTTCTTTTCAGATGCTCTGTTCAATTCCTCCTCCCTCTCAGCTTTTATGCAGGCAAACCCTACGACATAGATCTAAATGTAATAGAACCATAGCTAACAGGGGAGGAATTAGGAAGCTGCAAACTTTAAATTTTGGCATGCTTTTATAGAATTCTGCTTACCACACCGTTCTCAAACACCATAATTCATTTAAGCAAAACCACATGATTTATTGCTTGGGATGAACATAAAATCCTGCCAGTGCACACACTCATTGGGACATGCTAGCAGGGTTTAAGATGTGTATTCAGAGCTTCAGCAACAAAAAATAATTATATGGGGAGAAGTTGAATTGTGTCTATCTCGAGTAGCAGGATGGGATCAGGCATATGGCTGCATCAGCACAGTAC
Source organism: Notiomystis cincta (assembly GCA_013398075.1). Classification (NCBI taxonomy): domain Eukaryota; kingdom Metazoa; phylum Chordata; class Aves; order Passeriformes; family Notiomystidae; genus Notiomystis; species Notiomystis cincta. The sequence continues at coordinate 361,970 of VZRX01022144.1, read as the reverse complement.
AACCTAGTCACAGTAATAGCTACATGCTAAAAAAATGATTGAAAAATGTTCAGCATGGGAGGGGATTTTTAGAAATGTTAATCTCACTTACTTAACTCTATGTTTTTACATGCATTTCTTTAGTTTGCCCATGACAGAAAAAATATAAAAATTTACAGTCTGAGTGCCAGAAGAGAGAGGTTTGTTTGGTATAGAAGACAGAACTGTGTCAGGGGCTTTTATTACCTTTTACATGTCTCTGCTTATGTGCAGAGAGAGCAAGAAAGAGAGAGGAAATGAAGCAACCCAGTTGCCAGAGAATCAAGATGTGGCAAATAATATATGCTCCCCCTTTCAAAGGCAAGGTGCATATACACATATAGGCTATTCATTGTGAACAACAGAATTGCTATTTGCCTATTTCAAATGGAATCCAAATGTGCCAAGCACAGCAAGAATACTGAGAGCAAAGAGTGCTTAATATTCTAGCCCAGCTCACTGAAAAAAGCACTGAATTGACAGAGCAGTGTTCTGTAGAGCAACATGATGTGTCTGCTTTAAATGGAGAATAATGGATTTAAGTTTAGTGCAGAACTAAAGGGCTCAATTACTATTCATGAATTCTGAAATGTTCTACTACAGAAACTCCTTTTGCATGAAATGTTCATCAGAATCAATGTGTGGAACTACAAAAAGTAAACCTTGCCCCCTCACACAATACAGTACTTACCTAGATTTGTGCATTTACAAAGAGCATTGCTGTGGCATTTATCTAAAGCCACCTAGACTACAGAATAAACTATTTAAAATGTGCTTCAGAGGGTTGCTGTAGGTAAATGTGCTCTACTAGTGCCATTTTTTGTTGCTTTTAGATAACTGCTTCTCCGTTTGCCCACCCTAAGATGGGACCAGTGCTTGAGGAAAGCTGTTTTTATGAGGTCTCAAGGGAGCTTTTTGGGCAGCAATGTGAGAAGGCCAAATGTGTAAGCCCTGTGAAGGGTTTCTGCAACATGGCTGGGTTTTTGTTATGAATTCCATTAACACCAGGACCTCCAGAAATCTTTCTTTATTCTTTCTGTAAATATTCAAAAACTCAATCTTCATTCAGCACGAAGTCAGAACCAGCACTTACACCCTGTACAATTCAGCATTTCACTTGAAATACAGGGTTTATCCCACAATTCAACAGCCTCATCAGCTTCCACAGGTTTAGTCTGTAAAATTTTTGTGCAATATGGGGTTTGTTCAGTTGCTAAAATGCACAGAATTTTCTTCTCTCTTGTGTTGCATATACAGGCATGTATTGGTGTCTCATAGAAATATTCTTGAAATCTAAGCACATGACTCCAGATATGGTTGCCCTTTGCAGTTTGCAGTTCTCATTATAATTAGGACTAATCACAAGGAAAATTTTTGCTCAGAATGAGAAAAAAAGTAGTGCAACATGCCTCTAAAATAAGATGTTGTTGGTATATCCTTTCTAATTATATTCAAGTAATAATCTCCCTTAAAAATTCATATATTTTTTATTTCTTTGTAACAAAAGGCCAAATTAATCATCTCTCTGCTTGGAAAACATCTGCCATTCAATATCTATTAGCATATAAAGGATGACAATTCTCCAAACATTTATGTATCCTGCATTATAATTGAGATTAGCACAGATTTTTTGTTTGTTTATTTCCCCAAAACACTGTCTCTTATAGAGTGGAAAGTTTTGTGTGTTTTCTGAATGTACAGATGACTGTCAGTCCTGAAGGGCTTCCAGGGGCTTTGTGTTAACAAGCTCCTTCTGTTTGCATGTTCCATCCCTCAAAGTAGCACATGTATAATTTTCTCATCACTGTGTGCCATCTGGAGTATGCTGCTCGAACTGCAGGTTGAAAATGAGGTCTGAGGAGTATTTTCATTCCTTATATCTGGCAATATTACCTATTTCAAAGCCTTTTTCTCATATAACACAGTTTGGTTAGGGCTTTGCCAGCATTTACAATACAGTGGGAACTTTGGGAAATCAGAGGGGTTTTTTACCCTATCTGCTGTCCTTTTCCTTCACAGTGAACTAGAATCCAGGAGAGATGAAAACCAAATCTGATGCCTACCCCTGAATTTTTGTGATACTTCGAGTGACTAGCACAAGCTATGAACAAAACCAGCCATAATTGCTGATTTAAACTTCCAGTTCTAAAGAATTAAAGGTAAAATAAAGTAAAAAAATTCACCTACAAAGAAATTGCAATAAACTGATGACAGTCATCCAGGGTCACTTGACAAAGAAACTTGAAAGCTATGCTAGCTCCCTTTTAAGTTTTAAGTCATGTAGGAAGAAGGCCAGGAGCAGGTCTGGAAACAACTACAGGAGCAGAGATTTCTTTACTAATTGCAAGTTCATCTGAAGAAGGAAACTTCACAGGAGAAAAGGCTTCCGCTGCCAGGGAAATGCCACAGGGAATGAAACTCTGACTCCTTAAGCAGCCACAGCCTAAGGCCAAAGAACAGAAAGAGCAGACACATGATACACTCTTATCCCCTAAATGAGCATTCCCTTGCACTAAGAAGGAGCTCTTTTTCTTCCCCTTTTTTCCCCTCTTTTTTTCTTTTACACATAGAAATCTGTGAGGGTCTTCATTTGGTTCAAAACCAGGTATTTCTAAAAGCTGAAACTGCAATGCACCTCAATTGCTCTGGCACACCAGGGAAGGTTGGGTTGTATCTGGGTATCTGGGGGAGCTGGATCCAAGATCCTGTTTTCTAAAGGTCTCACTGACCCATGGTGTGGGAGCCAAGCTTTGAAATATTGTGAGGGTGTCTTTGTAGCTGAACTTCTGCCAGGCTGTGCGGCAAAGAGGTCCAACTAAAATTTTAATGTTTAGAGAGGATAAATTTCAAAATCTCAAAATGCATTCGTTGCAGGGAATCAGACAAAAGATAGAAAGACAGTTTGGTATGACTTAGTTCCTTCTCAAGCTAAGAAAATATGATTTAGAGGAGGCAGCTTTTGCTCTCCACACTGTAGTTATGAATAGGGACTGCTGGGTTACCTCGAACTCTTTGATGCATCTTGGTTAAATAGTGACAAAGACTAGACTCTGACAATTTATTTTATGCAATCTAATGTCGCTGGGCTACAGTTGAGATTACTTTAGGTAGCAAAATTTATCAGGGTTCATCCAATTGAAACAGTATAGATTAACTCTGTTGCCATGGAAACATATGATTTTGGCATAGCAAACACAAGAACCGTACATTGAGCCTGATATTTCACTTCTACTAAGGACTATCATCTGATTATTCAAGGGGTGATTATAATAAAACACATATATGCACCTCGTCATAAATTTGAGGCTGTTAAAACAGCATTCTTGGATTTACCAAAAAGTAGTGCAAAATTACCTCATATTATTCTGTGCACAGTGAAAAACATAAAAATTGTAGTAATTAAATGTATGCAAGTATATTAATTTTCTGTAATATAAAACTTCTGATTTTTTTCCTGACAGATAATTATTTGAATTTATTTGGACAACTTTCAGATATCTTCAAGCAGATTTTATAAATTCAAGTTAAGCTTCTTGCAAAAAACAGTTAAATTGCATGTGAAGTCATATTAACAGCTCAACTATTTTTCTCTCATATAATTTTAACACTTTGAGTGGTCTTTGAGCTTGCTGTCTTCCTAAAATTTAATTTATTTAAGGTTATTTTTCTGATAACTACATCTAAGAGAGTTTCCTTTCTTGACCCACCACCTCTTCACACATGGGACACACAGAAACTGGCAGACATTTAAACCAGAAGTAGCCACTTGTGGAATGTGGTCCATCATTTTGTGCAACAGAAGCACTGAGCCTTATTTCAGCCATTCCTGTGTGGAATTCAGCTCACAGCTGAGCGACACTGCAGCTTTCAGACACCCACTCTCAATTTACAGCTCTGTGTCAAAGATGAAGTAACACTGACCTTTCTAATCTGCTCCACTGGTTAATCACTCTAATTTTTTTTTTTTTGAATCTCAGTACTAGTTTAAACTTTACTGCATAGTTTTCATAAATTGCAAGTTTTTATGTCTTCAACTAGCAAATTTCAGAGAAGGATAACATCAGGCATCTTCCTCAGGGGTAAAACAGGTTAGTGACTCAAAAAACTTTCTTCTTATTTTTTTTCCTGAATAGATGATTCAAATATGTTATAAAGTATATGTAAAAAGGATTAAGCCAGTTCAGTTTTTCACAATTTATACAAGTATACTCTAGAAAGAATGACAAACTGGTAACAGGAACTCTGTGAGACTGGATTCTACATTTTAAATCTGGAACACCTTCATATGAAAGAGACATCCATTCTAATAAGAAATGTAACTCAGAATCTGCAAAGTTTTGAGACAATATTCACTGAACTAAACAGATTTTTTCACCCCATATTGGATGTCACTTTCTTATCTCTTTTGTAACCCACACCTGTGCTAAACACAGATGAAAGCCTCACAAGTGATCAGAATTACATAATTTCTAATTTTGTGTGCACAGTCTTTTATTACTGCTCCTACAGAGGAGCTGTGGTTGGAAAGCTCTGTATATTAAATATCTCTCATTGCAAGTACAGGAAACATCAAGCAGACAAAATGTTTTAAAATGTGCTGCACTTTTTAAACAAGAAAATTCATATATATAAATACCCATGATTCCACCTGAACTCAGTGACTCTTATGGAGAATACATTCTGTTTAATTCTATTGGTATGTGGAGCCCTCAGCAGACAAAATACCAAAGATTTTTAAGATATATTCTGCCTTAGTAGGAGACTCGAAATGTACATTATTTAGAAGGATTTTTTTGATAGGTGGCTTTTTGAGATGATAAAATCTCTTTATTCTAAAAAAAGTTCTTATTATATTGAACATTTTTCTTAATATTGTAGGCTGTCTACAAAGTCTTTTTATTTAATGCCTCCAAAATCTTTCCAAAATAAGTAGTATTATGATGGGATGACCTCATTCAAGTGCCAGATGCTCACCCAGTGGTTTTCATTTGCTCTCCTCAACAGGACAGTGGGAGAAAATAAGACATAAAAGCTCATGGGGCAAGATAAACATCAGTATCCACTGTGGACAGAATAGATTTGACTTGGAGGATATTGATTTAATTTATTTTTAATCAAAATAACTTTGGGTTGTGAGGAACAACAAAGACAAAAAAATAAAGTAACACCTTCAGACCCTTACCCAGGCTTAACTTTACTCCATTATTCCCACTCCTCTACCTGTCCCATCACAAGCAGAACAGGGGAAGGAGAATGAGGGCCATGGCCAGTCCATAATAACTTGATTTGCTGCTCCTCCTTCCTCACACTTTTCCTTTGCTCTGGCATATGGACAGCCAGTAGCAATTTTTAATCATCTACTTTTTAGACACACTCAAGATATATCAAATATATAGACTGAAGTTTGATCCATTTCAGATTTAGAAATAAGTTGGTGCTAGACAAATTTTAGAGCAGACCTATCAGAACCCACACATGTGTTTCTTTAGAACCATGTTTTTCTGTCTCACAGTTGTGTGCCATCTGGAAAGGCTGCATCGTTCAATTCCCTGAGGCATCTTTTAAACTAGATCAAATGAAGTTCTTCAGGACCATTCCTGTGCCATTATCTCCAAGCATACTACCCACTGGCATGGCACCTCTTAAATCCAGGCAGCAAACACAGCTAATACATATTTCAGAATGTGAGAGAAACCAACCAACCCACCAGACATGTCTGCTGTGTTCCAAAAACAGGACAGAACTAATTACTTTGATACAGGAAAGTGTTTCACCAAAAATGAGAAAGGATTGCTTAAACAAACAAGCAAAGCACCTACAAAGTGGGTCATATCACCATTTAGCTATTGAAAATGTGAGGAGATAAATGATTTGTACTTACAAAATATCATATCCTTGCAGATAGTTCAGTAGTTTGCAACAGGAATTGCTCTAGAGGTTGCTTTTCACTCTGCTTGGAACAGAACAGACCTGTTGTGCATCAGCAAAAATGTTACCTTTTTTGAAGGGTTTTTACTATTTTGGACCTGATTCCCCATGGCAGCACTGAGTCCCCACTGAGCTGCACAGGTGTCCATGTCCCAGCCTGCCATCTTCCTAAATCTGTCTCACTGGTAAAGGGACAACTGAAGGACACTTATTACACAGGAGACAGTCAGAAGGGTTTGGACAGGTGACCTCCAGAACTTCCCTTCCCACCTTCCTGCATTTCTCATAGTGATTTTCCCTGGCAGAATGACTCCACTAGTCATAGGCAGACGCATCAGCAACTATCCAGGCACCTCAGAACCTAATCTCTTCCAGAAAATGTCCAGGCTCTGCCTAAATATGAAGATGGCCCTAAGGATGCTGCTGGTAGAGTCATTCAAAAGAATGAATATAGGTTTTTGAAGGGGATTTCTGCTTCATTCTGGTGTTTCTGTTAGACTCAGGATGTGTTATCACCAAAACTGCTGCAGTCAATTTCAGTAAACTTAAAAGATTCTTTTGTTAAAATTATTCTTTTTTGCCACTCATTTTCTCACGAGGCACTCACACACTTTACCACCACAACCTGTCTGATTATTTAAAAGCTTATTCAATTATGTTTGCTTTTCAACAGGCATATAGCACATGTGACTGCCAGCTTCATGCTCTCCTGGTGTCACTTACCGTAGTCACAGAAATGTGCGTTTTTAAGAGTTTGGAGCCATGACACTTCATACCCCATGAGGACTTGTGCCACAGGACTTTCAGGCTCTTGAGGGGTTGAGATATGCTGGTTTCCATTTTCATGAAAGGTTGAAAGCTCTGAACAACCAAGTTTAGCAATATACTCAGGTATCTGTAAGTTAGAACACCCAGTAATATAAATTACTTCAGCCTAATGCATTTAAACTCATAACTAGAGCTAAAATACTATTACTAAAGTCAACATGAAAAGAAAAATCTGCATTTTCCAGGAGAAATTTCTTATATGGAGTTATATTTGTTAAAGTCACTTCAAGCATTCATGGACAACCATAAAAAAAGAATACAAGTGACATTGGCTTCTATCCACAAAACTCGGTATTGATCTTGGTTAATCTTTAGATGCTACCCTTCTTTAGAGGTCACAAACTTAACAGTGTGGTAAAGTACTAGAATCCATGTAATATCTAAGGGTTTTTTAAAAATATTGCACCTTGTCATGAGCCAATTACCATACTGAACAGATTATTTTGCAAATGTTTGAGTTGATTTTTCAATTCAGTCTGGAACATAAATACAGCTGATGGATGTACACAAGAATTACTGTAAATTAAATTTATTTACTTTTTTTTTTCAAACCTTCTGAAAGGAAACATTTTGTGCAATAATTCTATCATTTCATTTTACAAGAAACATCTGGGGAAATTACTTTTAATCGATGTGAAATCATACACCTAGTGTTGCAAAAATGGCAAAAAAAAAATTTCTATAGTTCTTTATTTCCAAAGAAACCACTTTTGTTTCTGGTGTGTTTAACAGCAGGATTGACTAAACTCAGGAAAAGGAGATATAATGGCAGATATTCACAGTTCATTTATAAGAAAGCACATACACATCCAACCTTGCAAGAAAGCCCTTTTGCCCTCCCAACATCTCGTTTTAGACAATAATACTTGTATACTTTCTTCACATTAAAGAAAATAAAACCAAAACTCTGCCTGGCAAATGTAACACTTGTGGAATACTTAAATTTGTAAGATTTGAACACCTTCATGTGCCTTTTCCCATGAAGTATTTATTTTAAGTCTTGGATAAAGAGGTCTGATTTATCTGTTGATGTGGGCAAAAAAGTATTCATACAAATATATGTGGCTTCTAAGCCAGCCTTGTAGCAGTCAAAGTATAAAATGCATTAGTCCTACATGACAAGCTCCATCTGTGGGTCTTTTTTGACAATATCACAACAGCTTCTCCAGGATCTAGAGGGGGAAGAAGTACACATAATTTTTACTTTAGAATGAGAATTTACTCAGGCTGAGAGTCCAGATGCTTCTGGACCTCTTCCCACAATGACATCTTTTCAATGAAGAAATCATAATAATTTTTTTAAACTAAAATCAGGATTCCATAGGATTTATTCTGAGGTGATTGTGAGTTTCTACTCTTTTGGTTTCCTACAGCAGCATCCCAAGTGATTTGGGAATGAACTGAATTGTTTAATGACAAAAATGTATTATTGAATGACTGAAATGTAGTTAAATCTGGGAGAATTGTGTGCCTTTTTAGAAATTTTTATGAAAATATAAATTTAGGGCCATTTTGCAGGTTCTATCTTTTATTTCACACAGTATTTCCCTCAAAGGGTGCTTGTTAGAGCAGTGCTCCCTGTTCTGGCCCCAGGTCCCTGAGGAGCTCATCAGTGGTCCTTGAGGGATCAATGGAAGACTTTTACTTAACTGTGAAACTGAGCCACCATTTACAAACAGGGGTCCTTGCAGGACAGAAGAGGTCGTTTCCAGGGAGGTTTCAAGTGAAAAGAAGGAAATCAATATGTAGTTTTAAAAATAACTCTGTTCAGGGAAGAGAGGAAACAATCATACAATGGGACATTTTTAAATTGCTTACTGTGTGTGTTAACAGCATCAGGCAGCAAGTGCAGTGTTTTCTATGCCACACATGAAGTAGAAGGAATTTTTCCCAATGGAAAACAACACCAATATAATAAATTTTAGTATTTTCCAGAAAGAACATTAGTTTTAAAGAAAGTATGTTAGAAAAATTGGAAATAAATGCTAAAACCCACGCAACTTATCAGCTGCAGTTTCAAACTTTACCCCATTGAGCGAGCGATCTTATTTTGACTTTGTTTTTCATTGAACAAAGGACAGTCTCACAAGTTTACATCAAATGGTTTGTATTTAACTGAGCTGGTTTGTAGAATCACACTACAACCAGCTATTCAGCCTGAAGGCAGTGGGGGGGAGCAGCAGTCAGAAACAGGTTTTCACAGATTGATCAGCTCTCACCTGGTTGCATGAATTCTGACAAGTGCAAAATGATTCACAGCTCTCATTTTGGAAAATCAAGTCATCTCTGTTTCCAATTCTCTATCCTCCTGAAAGTTAAAAATCCATTGTTAAAAGCCTAACTTGCCCCCAAATTCTTTTGAGAATTTGCCCAGACTATTGCTCAGATTACAGCAGTATACCTGAAACCTGTGATACAGACATGAAAAGGCAGAGCCTGTATTAAAAAAAAAAAAAAGAATTTATTTTTGAGATCTTGTCATAAATCAGTTCTTGCAGGGAAGAGAGGATCAAAGATTCTTGCAATGACACCTTCAGTAAGGTCAGGCAAGACCCCCTGAACTGCTGCTCTGCTTGGCTCCAATAATCCAGCTGGCGCATGGTTTTAGCGTGACCTCTCTGGCACATGCAGCATTCATTGCAACTGGCTAATTTAAACTCCATTAAAAACACCTCCTAAGTAGCTTACATACAAAAGACTCTTCTCCATGACCTTTCCTGCCTCTGCAGGAACAGTTCCTATTGACTATTTACAAGTGTCTTATCTCTGTACAATTTAATCAGTTTTCCAGCAGAAAACCCCTGGGGTAGTGTGGGAGGGAAGGTTCAGATTCCCCACCACAGATGTCGATCACCCCATTTAAGGATACAAACTAGCCTATGCACAACAAATCCAAAGAATTTTTGTTAATTGTTTGGAATTTTTTTTCAGAAGTCTTCATTGAAGTTATGTAATTATTTATCAAAACATCGTCAAGATACAGCTGTTAAAAAGCACCTCTACCTGAAAAAACAAAATATTTCTGCAACACAAAATGCAGCAGTTACCCACAGAGCACAAATTTTCTCCCATTGCTAACTTCATTTTATACTACTTGCTATTTTTCCACCTTTTAAGAACTTCTATCCCCTTTATCACTGAAGAAAAACACAAGATCCACAAAATAAAACCCCTGCAAATTAGCATCAATGTTAATATTTAACAACAATCACAAATTCCTGGTTGTAGAGGTTTCTTTTTGTCTTTTGTTTCAACAATCAGTAAAATGTTAGTTAAAACAAAAACAAACAAAAAACACCTCCAAAATCAACAAGGAAAACGACTGAAACAAATCCAAAATAGGAAAGAATGGGGAAAAATTTTACTGTAATACAAACAACAAACAAACATGCCTGAGTAAAGATTCCTAAAATACCAAAGGGTCATAGAAGTTTCATCCCATTTTCAAAAGGCACAAAGGAGAAGCAGTAAGGACTCAGGGAATTTAGGAAAACATACTTTTTAAACAGCATGTAGTGATAGAACAAAGGATTCAAACAGAAAGAGAATAGGTTTATATTATTTTTTTCATATTTTAGATTTTTTTTTGAAGAACATTTCTTCTACTTTTCCAGTACCAGAAAATGAGAAAGAAAGTAGGCAAGAAAGGTTTTTCTTTACCTTGGCAATCAAACTACACAGTTGCCAAACAAATCTGTATTTTCAACTCCTATAAAAACTGCCAGTATATCATGGTTAACCCAACTGTACAGATAATTGGCCTTAGGAGACTGGGAAGGCTGTTTTGAGAAGGCTGCTGCTCTCACTGATGAATTTTAGCTACGTGAAAGAGACAAGCTTCTGCATCTTCCAAAACTTTTCTGTGTTAAGTATTGTACTGTCTCTTTCTTTTGCCCATCCTAAATTTGTATGTATTGCTATTTTGAGGCAAACCTCCCCCAACTGATTCATGTGGCCTTCCTGGGGGTAAGAAACCATTGAGCCTCCTGCAAAGGCTGAAAGAAGGTAGCAAATGCTGGGACAAGAAGAATGATGTAGAAATTTAGAAAATATTCGGTGAACAAGGTGCAAAACCCCCTACTGTCTTGATCTCCAAGAAGGAGCTGTGTAGGGTTTGCTACAATTAAAAGCTGGCTAAAATCCAGCCTGGAAACACAGACCTTTCTGCAAGGACACTGAGACTGGAGGAAAAGTGGGATGTAAAGCCTTTACTCTCCTTTTCTGCCTAACCTGGCTTGTCTGGCTTTCTCTCTTTAAAAATAGAAGCCAACTAGTTTACAGTCTAAAACCCCATGAAATTTTCTTTAACATAAAAATCTTTTGATCTTCCTTGGGAAGCTCACTCTCAGGAAAAAAAAAAAAAAAAAAAAAGAAAAAAAAAGGGGGTTTAACAGGGCCGCACCGCGGG
>VZRX01022144.1:327251-341885 GCA_013398075.1 Notiomystis cincta | reverse complement strand
TTTTTTCTTTAAAGATGAAACACCCCCAATTTCAAAAAAAAAAAAAAAAAAAAGCCTCTTTATTGGCTTTATATATAGATTGCAAGACTTGCTTTTCTCTATCTTTTTCTGGAGTTAAGCATCATTATCCAGACCTCAGCTCTGAGAATAAAAGTAGAAATTCCTATTGCTGTTAGTAACATGTCATGAATCAAATGCAGAGGACTGAGTAGGTATATCATAAAAATCTGATTTGTAGTAAAGACATTTTACAAAACATTAGCACCCAATTATCCCTATGGTCTAATTGGGTGCTATGCTCAAGAAAACTGCAGCAGAGACAGAAAACACTCCAGGGCATTCCTGAAGGGACTCAGGTGTTCCAGTGTCCAAACTCTGGACTGGGACAAGGTCATTTGCCAGCAGTGAGTATGCCTGTGGGTATTTCCTGCACACACTCAGCCTGCTGTTTACCAGTTTGAAAAAGCACATCTTATTACAGGAGCCCACACATTAATTGAGTGCTTTGAGGTAAAGCACAAGCAGCTCTGAAGCATATTAGGACTGTAATTCCTGAGGGCAGGCATTATCTTGACCCAGGATCTGCATCTGAGTGACCTACTCCTCATCTCACCCCTTCAGGTGAAGCAAGCAATAGTTTTGAAAGCAAGTTTAGCCCAGAAGAGCACATTTGTGGTAAGTGTGTATGAGAGAGAGATTTCTTTTCTCATCGTGTGAAATGGCTGCACTTGTAAATATTTTTATTCTCTGAGTTTGCTAAACTTAGTGAACATCAGTTTTCAGTGATTTCTCAAGTTTTCCACATCACACTGAACCCCATGCTACAGGGCACTGCTCAGCTCTGGCTGCTCTCTGGGAGCACTGACCTGACATCCCATAGCTGGGACACGGGGAGAATTGCCATGGGGTGCTTGTTGTTCTGTTACCAGAAATAATGAATAGCACTGGCAGAGGGAGAACTCAGACAGAACAAACAGGCAAATGATGATGATTTCTCCTTCACATTTACATTCTCCCCCAGTTAAGCAGTCTGTAATGTGGCACAACAGAGTATATATATTTATCATACTTATCTTTACTGGTTGAGTTCCAAGTCCGAGGTTTGGTCTGAGATGAGTAGCAAGTTACCAACTCGATTTATGGAAATGCATTTACTCCCATAAATTATCTGTGGGTTGAATTTGCTTTAGTGCTCTGGAACTTCACCCCTGTTCCCTGGTTTCTTTAAAATAAGCATCATGGTTCAGAGAGTTTCCCAACAAGCCCTTTCAATACTCAGGTGAATGTTATCAGGCCTTGTAAATTCACAAAAACAGTTGTCATTTAATGATCTCCCAGCTTATTGATCAATAAGAAGGTAATCCTTACCACTGTCAGATGTGACTACAGCATGCTGGTTCTTTCCAAACCAGAACAGAAATATTTATTGAGTTCTTTTACCTTTTCTGCACCATGGTTGACAGCTTTACCCCCTTGACTAGGATCAGCTGTGCACCACTCTCAGTCTTCCATGTTTCTGCTGTACTGAAAGGATTTCCTCCTCTTCACCCCACACTGTTATTCTCTCTGACTCTTCCACATCTGTAACTCCTAATTAGGAAAAAAATATTTCTCCAACAGCTTCTCAGCTTTCAAAATATTTTGTGGTGGGTTTAATGAAGAATATTATTTCCTTTCAACTGACAAAGCTTTCTTACCTCATTTTGAAAATGTAATTTTCCTTTGCAACTCTGCAAAAGGATAAAGGTTCAACCTTAACTGCAGTTTTTCAGAGTACACTCCTGAAGCAAGTTTATTACTGGCTGAAGATAGTGCCTCTTTGTACTTAACAAACAGAACCATACAATCATTTTCCTTCAGAATTTGATATTTACTTCAATAAGCATTTCACATTTTATTTTAATTCACAATGGATAAATACTGAAAACTGAGACTGAATGCTGGTGTGAACACTTTCTCTGCCAGAAGTGTTTATCTATGGAAATTTTTAAATTGTAAATAGAAAATTTTTAAGGAATAAGTGCCTTTGGCAAGCCACTTCCTTCTTTTTCTGTTGTGTTTGTTTTAAAGGTAGTGTGAGAAGCTGTCTCTGCCCTTTCTATCAGATATTATAACATTATGCCATGTTTGGATTTTCTTTTCAGCATCTCTGATGAAAAATTCAATTAGTAATGGTACTGTAAAAGGGGAAAAATGTGGGTTTTTTTGGTGAAAGACAAAAAAAGCATAGCTTGCCTTAGTCCACAAAGGTCTGTTGAAGAGACTCCTTTACACATTGGACCAGATCACCTGCTTTCAACTGGTGGTTTCATCAGAAGACAATTAACTCCTTCCTGTGGTCTTGCTTTCCCACAGCACCATCGTACTTGCTGCCAAAGGGAATGCCAAAGGGAATGTCCCCCACTGCCACGTGCCCTAGGGGCACTGTGCCATCTCTCCAGGGTTTGTGTGTTAACTGCCCACCACTGTGAGTTCAGGCATTTCAGGGATCTAGCTACTTATGCTGTGGATAGTGGGCAAGGGACAACAACATTTAGGGCTTTGAACTTACAGTTTAGAAACTGTAGGAGGGAAAGTGTCTGTTTAGTTTAAGTTTCTGGATGGAGAAGCTCCTCCAAGCATGACAGGCAGCTCAGGAGTACATACACAAGTGGCTGTTTAAAAATTTAACAAGCAGGCAGTGGAGGCTGCTGTAATAGGTTGATCAAAGGCAGGAGCCAGCATCCTGACAGTGAGTGAGTGGTAACAGCTATGATGGGGTTGGACTCTAAAGAACCTGGAAGGCAAAAGCAGTTATTTCTGATGCACCACAGGAAAAGGATAGATGCCAGAAAAGGATAATGAAAGAAACTGATCTTTTCAGTACTATCCACCACAGCTACAAGTGGAACAGAATATTATTTGTCAAGGCCAGAGTGAGGGATGTTGCTGTAGTTGAGAGAGATGAGAGGCTGAATGAGCTGGATATAAAATCTTGCATGGAAATCTTTTTCAGAAGTGCTAAAGGAGGAGAATCTGTGAGACTGAGATGCTGTCCAGAGTCCTCTCTAGTCAGAGTGAGGAAACTGGGGCCCGACTGCCAGGTAAGGGTGAGGACAGCAGGCAGGGGCTCTTCTATTCCTACTGAGCTTTCCTGATGGCTCTCTGAATGCAGGTGCCAGAGGTGGGGACAGAGGTGAACTTGAGGCAAAAGTGTAGCTAATTAGATGAGAAAAAGAGGGAACTAAATGTTTGCAAAAAACATTACCTAGGATCAAACAGCAGGAGGGAGACAAGACAAACAAGCTTTGAGAAGCAGCCGAAGAAAACAGGAAGGAGTAGCAGGATTAGACCCCTTGTTAGTTTTTCCTTTACTGCTCAAAGCTCCATCCCTTCAGTTACTTCATTGCTGTGGCTCATCCCTCACCTGCTGCAAAGGACTGCAATGCAATAGTGATCTCGAGGAGGGGAGCACCAAGGCCAGCTCATGCCAGCCTCAGGTGAGGCTGACAGAGCAGGGGGGAAACAGAACACTACCAGCCAGCAGCCAGCCACCCATACTCACCTGGCACAAGAAATCACTACAGCTCAGAAAAACCCTCTGCAGGTTGTTGATGATCTGGGAATCTTCTCTGAAAAGCAAACTGTTGCCTTTATTCTTTTTAATGAACTATTTAATTTTTTTTCCAATGTTCTGCTTAGTCATTCTAAAATATTCCTCTTCCGATTAGCTATACAACACATGGCACAGTGGGAGTACTCTGTGGTTACAGACTAATTCTAAAACCAATTTAAATCAATGTGGATGTAATTTACCATCTATATGCCTCTAACATTCCCTAGGCAGTTGTACCCTTTATTACAATCAGGGAAAGTCTTTTACTGTAGTTCTTCGCTTTTCCACACATTACTGTTTTTAAATAATGTATTACAAATACTCATAGTTCTTACCAAAAATGAATATACTTACATCTCTACGTCCTGTGAACATACTAAGCTTATTCTTGCATGAGTTTTTGGGTCTAGAATTTCTTGCTTATAATTATTGTAAAATATTATAGTGTCAAGAGGAATGATGCTGGGAATAATTCTGTTTATTCACTGAAAGAGTCAGAGGACAATCTATTGAGAACATAGGCAAGAAAGCCAGGGAAAGTACAAACCTAAGGACAAATATTGATGACAACATCAAAGGCAATTAACAGCTCAGGGAACTGAGCTTTGGCTAGAAACAACTCTAAAAGGCTTGGAATCATCTGGGAAAAGTAGATTACCAGGTATTGAAACTAAATTTTAGAAAATCTGGAATAGAAACACAGTTGAGAGGACCCAGGCAGGGAAAAATCCTGCAAGGGAAGGAAAGATAAATTGGGAAAGTTACTTTGGAATAAAATTACAGGAAACTTTGCCTAGGTAGGTAAAATGAGAGGGTAGGAGAAAAGTGTTGAGACCTTACCTTTGGATCATTGTCTGACCATCAAATTAAAATGTTACAAAAAATCAAAATGTGAGTAAACAATTTGACATTGGAAGAGGAGTGTTACTTTGCACAGAACCACACGGTACTTTATTTGAATATTTAAGTGACAATTTCTCTGAAAATAGAGAATTTAACCCACAAATTGCCAAATGCTTACAGAAAGGCATGGCAAGGTGCAGAAGGAAATCTGAATTGAACATGACCTTCCACTCTTCTGCACAGAGATATGACATATCTACAATTTCCCAAATCATGTTGGTTCTTGATTTTATAATTTCTATCCATTCTACCTGCATCAAATCACAGTTAAAATCAGCTTGAAGGTAGAAGCACGGTATTTATCTCTCATCTCAAATTTATACAATATTCTTAAGAAGGAAATCCCCATACCCTGATCTATCTACTTTAGCTGTTGCTGCCTCTTCTTTCCCTCAGGAAGCAGGCAGAGTGCCAGGTCTTGTTGGATAACAAGGATGTAGGACTAGGACTTATTTTCATACACGTAGTTCTTTCTTATCAAATACAGCCAATTTGGTGTCTTTCTTATATCATTTCTGCCATCATCCAAGAGCATTTCACAAAGGCATTAAGGTATTATTTTCTGAGTCTCTGACAATACTGTTTGTTCATAAAAAAAGATGAGGTTGCTGAGGAAAAGAGATTAAAAAGGCAAGTCTAAATCTAATACAAAAATTACATAACTGGGAGAACTCTACATGTTATCCCTTCAAATAACGATGAGAGTGTCCTGAGGGGAGACAAATACCTGAGTTAGTGTGCTGATAATCATTACATCATAAATTAAGTTGCACATAGTACAATCACACTTGGATGAAAAAAGGGTTATCCAAACAGGCAAGACCAATGTGCATAAAGTTACCCAATGCTACAAAAATGTATTTCCTAGAGGTCCAGATTGTAAAGTGTCCTTTGTTTTCTGATCAAAGACAATAAAACTGAGTACTGCACAGGATCTTAGTAGCTTTACTCTTGTGAGCAAAACAAAACTTCTTGGGTGAGGCTTAATTATAGCAATCAGTAAACTATCAAAGTCACATTAAATTCACCAGTTTGACTGCAAAAACATTCCTAACTGGTAAAACGTAACAACAAACTCCTCAATTTAAAATACACATCCATATTTTCAGTATATTAGAATGAAGATTCAGATCTTTGGTGCCCTGAGTTGTAAATTTTTTTGGGTGTTGTATGAAAGTGATCATTTGAACCTTACACACAGAAGATGAGAATGGGCAAAGAAGAGGTCAAAATTAACCCCTCTTGTGTCTTCACTGAAGCTTACAAGAAGCCCAGAAGGTTGGTGGAGTCCCCCACAACTGGAAAGAGCATTCTGAGTAGATCTGCTTGCATGACCGGAGCCAGCTGGAACTGCTTCTGTAGATGGAGGCTGAGATTCATCAGCTGTCAAAAGCAAGAAGTAGAAAGTAGCTGCAGCCAAAATAAAGTTAATTTCATTATTTTACATGAGGACCTCTACATTACTGGAAGAAGGTTAAATTAATTCCTTTCTCTTTAGGCTAGCTTTCAAGCAGCAAAACTGAGGGAAAAAAAACCACAAATGCTCTCTCTAATGTAATTTCACTTGGATAGGCTACCTAGCTGATGGAACTGGTTAAAAGTATAAGATTAATTAAGACAGGAAAAGCATCTCCTTGAATATTAGCAGAAATGCTAGGTGTGTTTCAGTGTCAGGCACCATTAATGAAAAGCAAAACTTACAGAACTTACATGGACAATCATCTTAGAGCTCTCACATTATTTTGTTTCTTGCCTTTTCCATCATGAGCTGTCAGGTCATCCTTCTCATTACCATTTCCAAGGAGTGTTACAGAGCAAAGCTGCCTGGAATGCAGAGGAACAGTTTCTTACCTTTACTTTGAGTTGTTAGTTTCTAACAGAACAGTTTCTAATAAAAAACATTGAACAAGAATTTTATAGAGAAATGTGTCATGCCCGAGATGACCTGTGACCAGAGTTCACAGGTTGAGATCCAGGATCTAAACCTTTTTATTTCCCTTCTCAGTTCAGAGAAAAAAATCTGATCATGCATGTCTCAGATGCAAATTTTGACCAGAAGGAAATCTGTACAGAGTAGGGGAAAACAGAAGAGGAAGGAGGGAAAAAATATCTCTCCTGCAGCCCCTCTCTACTCAGCATGCCATGCCAGCACCTCATAAAAGCCTGCCTTCCTCACTCAGGTGTACATGCTCATAAGCACATTAAACAACAGTGAGTTCAGCCTTTTGATCACAGATCATCACCAAATACACACCAATAAACTTCATCTGCACTGTGCAATGGCATGGCTTTCTCTAAGCTTTCCAAATGCTTTTCAGAAGTGGACAGCCAGAAACAAAACTGGAGCAAAGAGTAATGTGCTCTTTTTACCAGGAACATCCAGCTGTCCCTTAATAGGCACACAGGTAAAAACAGGGCTGACTCTTTTGCTCAGACATGGAATTGGTCATCCAATTTAAAGATGCAGACTATGACATCCAGAGTCAATTATATAAAATACAGGAAGCATTTCCCACAAAACAGTTTTCAAAACATACCTTGTGGCCCAGGATCAAACAAACACAACAAGTCACACTAACCACTTGAAAAAGTTTGGAGAAATGCTACTGAGAAGTTGTACAGAAAGGGAGGTTTTCTATGATTCACACACTATTTAAAAAATGGAACATCCCAATAATTAAATATTAGGAGGGTTTTTATTTCACTGATAGAAGTGGTAGATGAAGTACAGTGAGAAGCAGCTATTTCCAGTTGTAGCACTGAGAGCACCAGGGCAACCCCACTGTCCTTCACTCATAGTCTTGAAAAAAGCTTTCCTGAAAGGAGCTGAAAACAAGCAATGAAATCCAAGACATTTAAGGAGCAAAGAGAAGCTTAGAGAGAAGCAGGAGAAATGTTTGAGTTGATCTTTTACTGCGAAGCAAAATAACATTTCTTCATTTCCCAGTGATCGTGCTTCTCTGCATAGCAAGTGCTACAATAAAGAACATGCATCTTGAGTTCATGTTCCTGCACAGGAGACAAGGGAAAGCTTGGGTTCCCCACACTAGATCCAGGAATTTCAGTTGATGTTTGTTCATCAAATAATTTGAATAATGAACATGTAGATTGCTTCTTGAAAGAGACCTGTTATATCCATTTTTTTTTTCACACCACTAGAAGTGGAAGAGCAATTTCATATCTGATTTTCTATTGAATTATTTTCTTAGTTTAGTTAGAGCAGGCAAAAAGATAAAGCACTGAATTATCCAGCTCCTCATTTCTTAGCGTTTTATTCATAAGGAAAAGCTTGTTTTTCAAGTTATCCTGGTCGGGCCGCTTTTCTGAATAAATACCTGCTTCTCTTGAGCTCTTTTCTTCCTCTTATTTCTTTTTCTTAGCATGAACAACAGCCTGACAACAAATGTGCAGGCAAACAAACATTTTCACAACTAGAATTATAGAAGGAAGTAGAACATTTCTCTGTAGGAAGATACTGGAAACTACTGTTTATATGTGTCCAGAAGATATGATTAGTTAAAGGCCACATACCTAAATTTTCATATTTTTTACTAATAAAGGTGTGTGCTCTTTTTTTTCACACAAACATAGGACTCCTCAAATCCATATCTTTAAAATATGACCACAAATCACTATCAGGAGTTGAAATACCTGCCCTTTATAATTTCTAGGAAAGAACATCAATCTGAAAAAATAAAAAGAATTTTGACAATGAAATGATTTTTGGAAAGTTGATTTCCTGCTACGTATTTTAGTTGAGTTATGTGGAGAGACATAGACCTGTCTGCAATAAATATAATGTATTTTGTGAAAATTATTTGAAAGAATATTATGGAAGGAGCCCATACAAATTGTAAAACATACGACTTACACAAATAAAGGAAAAAAAATGCCTTATAAATAATAACAAAGTTCAAGGCTGCATCTTTGAAACATTTATTGGAAAACACTTTGTTTGCATAAGAGTAAGGATAGTCTACAAATTTCAAAAGTATTTTTTCTTATATTACTTGTTTCTTATTCATTATTAAAAATAAATGCTGTAGGTGACAGTTTTTATAGGACATTAGAAAAGCTGCCTAATTTTGAATGGCTTTATGCTCAGTTAGAGGTTTTGGAATAATCCTGGCTTGTTATGGTTGTTTTACTAATGAATCAAGCTACCTGCTATCATGGTTTAGCTAATTACTAGTCAAATACTTGTTTTGTACAGCTCAAGTAGCTTTGAAAATTGTTGAAATTAGGCCTTCTTCCTTTACTGGAAAACTCTAAAATAACAAAACCAAAGCCTACCAAGTATGAGCCTCAACGTCAAGCTGTGAGTTTATACTTGTGTAAAGTGAAGACAATCAGGAGCACAACTTGAGCTGTGTATGGCAATAGAGGAGGGGAAAATAAAAGACTAGAATAAATTTTAAAGAAGTACAATCATAGTGAACCTCATAAGGAACAGATTAAAATTATTTTACACTGTTCTTCTTCACCAATGGACCACAGCCCATCACCATGAAGTGGTTTTCTGTGCCAGACAGCTCGTGGTGTCTTCTGCCCTGCTTCAGGGAATTCCTGCAGTTCTGCCACGGTTCTCCCATGCCTGGGGGCATCCCTCTTCCACCCAGCCCAGCACATGGATCCACCCAGCCCAGCACATGGATGCACCCTGCTTACTGCACCCTCAGCCAAGGCAAGGGGCAGACCTGCTGTCCTCAGGGCCAGCCAGGTGTGCTGTTGTCAGAGCTGAGCAGAGCAGGCAGCCAGAGAGCCACCAGTGCAGCATTTCTGGGCATAACTCACAGGCTCTTGCCCCTGCTGAGGAGGCAAGTTTCGGTAATGGGGGGAGGAGTGTGGTATCCTTAGAAATGCTGCCCTTTGTGTGAGGGTGGGTCACAAGGGGAGGAGGCCACGTTATTCAAGTACCATAGAGTAAATTTGTGCTAGGCAGCTTCTCTCCTTTCTACTATTCATATTTCCTAAGGAGACAGCACTGTTCTTACAAGAGGAGGCATTTAATTCACAGCCCTGCCGTGGGCTCCCTGTGTGACCAGAGACAAACCACTTAACCTTTCAGTGCTTTGGTTTTCCCTTCTCTAAAATGGGAAGAATAACAATGCATTTCTTACCTTTTATTCATTTTGTCTGTTTAGACTGTAAGCTCTTTTAGGGTGGAGGTTATCTGCACTAAGGTACAGGACTGCAGCATTTATCAGTATAAAAATATCAGTTGCTCATGTAAAATAGTTCAGAATTTTTATTTTCATAGATGAACTGAAGTTCAGCACTATCTGAGCAAGTGCAAAATGTTCAAATGCTTTTTAAAAAGCAAGAAAATTGCTCCACACTGCCTGTGCTTACAGATACTCTGCTGTCAGCTTCTAACAGCAGCATTTAAGCAGCACTGCTGTGCCTGGATTCCTGATTTGTGACAGCTGAGAGTCTTACAGATGGAGAGGGGATTAGGGACTGCCTTCTCTCTGAATTCCCCAGTTCTCTTGTTCAGTGCACTGTTAATGTGATTTTAATGTAGACTTGCAGGTATGTCCTTGCTTGATGCAGTGGTCTCAATATGCAGAGTAGCCATAAGAAACACAATATTTCTTGTTTCAGTCCAGAAGGTGTCACAATTTGGGGACTTAAACTGCTAAGACTTAAATGCAGCCAGCTACTTTGTATTACAAAGAGAAGGAGAAAGTAGGTGTGTACTGGCTTACCCAGATCCCTGAGTCCCTGTTTACACTCACCTAGCTTCAAGCACCGACCTTCCACCTTCAACAAGAGGATTTGTGACTTTTTTGAGACTGGGGGAAATGTACACATTAGTCTACACCGAGACTCAGCATGAGAAGGGGTAGAATTGCCTGATAAGCTTGTGAAAATGGAGAAGTATTTGTCTTTTAGGCTATCAACCTTGTAGTCTTGTCTACAGGCTTTACCTCAGATGCCACAGTCAGAGGGACTTTGTTCCCCCCTATGTGAGCCTCTACCTCTCTGAGATAGCAGAGGACAAACACTCCTGGGCTTGGAACCCATTTTTTGGAGTTCAGCAGGGTTGATTCACCCTTCTAGTAAATTTATACTGAGATCTTTGGGAAGACAGAGGGAGAAAGGGAGAATGAGGGACAGTGATGAAGAAATGTATCTTGTCCAACTACCAGCACTGTTGAATTATAATGCTCTTTCTAACAAAGGCTGTACAATGGATGACAATAGTATTAGCAATTAGACATGTCACCACTATGAAAAATATTTTCCTCTATTCTTAAGACAGCCAGGACTTTCTTAGAGCTGAATGTAAAAAGATCTCAGCCTCCTGATTAGTTGTATTTTTTATTTTAGCATCACACTTAAATTTATTCAGCATACAAATTTCTAATGCAATCTGAATTTTGTGACCAAGATGGTGACTTGCATTTTCAGAAATAGCAAAGTTCCAAATCACAGGGACAATACAGCAACCATTTTAGATTTCACTCAATACTGTAGATTGCTGATGGCCCAGGTTTCTAGGGAGCTGGAAGTTTGCCTTTGAAGTGCAGGTAGGAAAACATATATTTTAAGAGTTTCAGCTCCCATCTTTATTTTTAATCATCCAAGACTCTTGTGTTTTTCCTTTAAATCTGTCCTCTGTCAGCTCTTTCTGGGTAGCTTCTTTCAGAACTGATCAGATATAATCAAGTGACAGAGAACAGAAATTCTGGTGACATTCACAAGTATTCACAAAAATCAGAGGCTTAGAGTAGGGGTTTAATTCACATTCAAATATTTGAAATATTAGTCATCCTGATTTATAAGTGAAAGTGGGTTTGCATCAAGGTTTTTTATGATACACATTTTTTGATGCAAAGCAGTTGTACCAAAATAAGAGTTGGAATCAGCTGGAATGAAAAAAAAAACCAAACAACTAAAACCCATTTTAACATTAAATAGATATATATTGAACTAAAAAGATAAAATATCTATTAATATTTTTTTAAGGTGTTTGTTTACCTTGCCCATGGTGTGACTCTTGAGGTGTCCTGCACAGGGTCAGGAGTTGGACTTGATGGTCCTGATGGGTCCCTTCCAACTCAGCATATTCTAATATTCTATGGCCTATTCAAAGCTTTATCTGCTTTTTTTGTCCAAAGAGAAATGATGCACAGGAAATACTTTGGATGTTTTCTTTTGAAAATTATTGGTATTAATAAGCATCATGGCTTGATACATAATAATAGTTTTACATGCAAGCAGAGTCTCATTATTTGCTATAAAGTTGGGAAAAAAGCAACATTTTTGCACATATTCACACATTAAATACTTCCTGTAAAAAACCCTGTTCATCTTGCAGAGGATGTTGTCCTCAAGTTCTACTTCTTCAGGGCATCCTGAGAGCTGGGAGCTCTCTCCTGAACACAGAATGGTTCCTCTTTTTTAACAAGAAGAAAAGATGAGCCTGCACCTTCCCGTCTGTGCAAACAACAGTATTAATGCTTTGTTACTTCAGGCATAAATTCTGAACAAGTCCTGTGGTCCATAATCACCAGAACCACAACCAAAATCATTTCCTATCTAAGCAAAATGAGGAAGACAACAAACAGAAGGCAAACACGTATTTCTAAATATTTCATTGTAACCACAAATTATCAGAGGAAAAGTGTCAAGGCTGGAAGGAGCAGAGAAAAGCTGTTCATTTAGTAAACAACTGTAGATGGTAAAATGTAATTATCACAAAAGCAAACTTTACTAAGAGGATAAGTGTGAGACTGTTACAGTAAAAGGTCTCTTTGCATTTCTAATCTGACAGGCTGAAAGTTCTCTGGAGAAAACAGTTCTTAATAAAACCACAGAGGCAAGAGGTTCTTTTCAGCTCTTGTTCTCCACTGAGCCTCTGATAATAAGCTTACAAAGCAAATTAAACTTGTTTGTTTGCAGCAGTGACCACGTGTGGAAGATAAACAAAAGCCTTGCTCAGTATTCCCTGGCAAAGTAATAAAGGCAGATTTTAGAAAATTAATCATTCTTGACTCACAAGCTGAACTAATAATCTGGATCCCAGTTCTTCTTTCAGCATTTGAAAAATGTGATAACTCTTTAAAGTCACTTTTAGGGATGAAGTAAAATGCTCAGGAGGAGTAATAAAAGCCAAGCTCATTCTGTGAACATCTTTCTAACCTTAGCCTAGACACAGAAGATACCAGAGCACCACCTCTTTAAGAGGAACCATACACACACAGTTTCTGCCTACATTTTCCCTTGAGAGTAATTTCCTCAGAAATCTCTTTAATACTGTAGATCAATTTATTGCAACATTTTAAATGGGAAACACAGTGTTCAGTTTCTACATTTTTTATTTAAATATAGCCAACCCTCTCCTTGCAATACTCCTTACAATTCTATCATTTAGAGCTTTATTGCTACTCAGTTACCAAAAAATATGCATATGCAAAATTGGAATTGTGAAAAATATACCCTAACATGGGACTGGTGAACAAAAATTCCTACCTGAGGTCTTTGTATTTTCTGTCCCCTGAGTGGGCACAGTGTTCTTTTAAAAACAAAGGGGAGACTCCCACACCATTTCAACAATCAGAGCTGTACGTTACAAAAGGACAAAAAGATAAAGTTGATAAGAAATGTTAGATGCAAAATAATCCAAATGCAAGCCTTTAGAACCACAAGGACTTTTGGAGTACCTAGAAGCAATCTGTACTTCCACTTGTTTCCATTCTACAACAGTAATTCTGTAAATCTCTGCCCTACAAAGTCCAGTCAGCTTTTGGAAGGTCCAAAAGGTCTCTTGAGAGAGACTTGGAGTTGTTTCATCAGTTTAGCCTGTTCATTTGGGAACAGGCAGTTTGGTGTTCTGAACATCTACATTTGTTTCTTGCTTTCCCAGTCCCCAAGGTCCAGAAGAACTTCGAACCACAAAATCACGGTTGCCTATGTAATAAAACACCAACCTGCTCTTGACAAGTTTTCATAGCTCAGCAACACATGTTTAGTTCATAGATCTGATAATATTCCTTCACACTTCTTTCTGATTCTACTGCTCTTTCTCAGGCAAAGATCCCACTGAAGTTAAACAGAGCTATGCTCTGGTAAAGATGGTTCTTAATTTAGCAGCTGTGCCTATGTCTGTGGATTAGTGGTTTGTTTGTGGCATCTTAATCACATTTTCTGATATGATTAAGGAGCCAACACTGTCTTAAGTTTCAGGGCCATAATGCCCTATTGATTTTGAAACAAACCCCCCATTGATTTCAGTAGGAAACTCTACTTTTAAAAGGAAAAAAAGATTGGAAAAAAAATAATCAATGGCATATTATGGCCCTTGGAAGGTAAACAGGACAGGAGAAATCATTTGAAGATGTTTCAAGCATTACAAAGGGATTTTGCTTCAAAACATGAGGAAATAAGACTACTGCATTGTCTGAACTTTCTTATTGATTTCCAGGCTCAAACAATGTATAAAGTACAAATATGCAATGTTCAGACCTGCCTGAGGGAAAGATAATAAAACCTGCTAAAGTTATGGTGCCACGCATGTCCAGTGCACAGCTATAACAGCTGTAACA
Organism: Notiomystis cincta; assembly: GCA_013398075.1. Taxonomy (NCBI): domain Eukaryota; kingdom Metazoa; phylum Chordata; class Aves; order Passeriformes; family Notiomystidae; genus Notiomystis; species Notiomystis cincta. Next base: position 327,836 of record VZRX01022144.1, on the reverse strand, counting down.
TGGTGGGGGTACAGTGGGACTCCAGTTTTCTCCAGATTGGTGTTTGACTTTGGCCCAAATGCCAGGGAACACGAGAGTTGCTCACTCACCCTCCCCTGCCACAGCAGGGCAGAGGAGGGAGAAGGGAAAAAATTAATGAAGGGTTCCTGAGTGAGATAAGGACAGGAGAAACGCTTCAAGGGCAAAACAGGCTCAACTTAAGTTGCAAAGTGAATTTATTACTAAGACAATCAGAGGAGGATGACAAGAAATAAAATAAGCCCTTAAGACACCTCCTTCCCCCCAGCTCCTCCCTCCTTCCAACCAACAACGCAGGCAGACGGGGCAGGGGGGTTTGGTCAGTCCATCACTGAGATTTTCTCCCCTGCCCTGGGGGAGGAGTCCATCCCCTGTGAGGCCGTGGGGTCCCTCCCACGGGAGACACTTCTGTGGGAACTTCTCCAGCGTGGGGCCACGCTCAGGAGCTGCAGCCAAACCACACCTGTAGCTCTGTGAGCTCCCCCACGGGCACACAGCCCTCCCAAAACTGCAGCTCTGTGAGCTCCCCCACGGGCACACAGCCCTCCCAAAACTGCTGAAATGTGA
>VZRX01022144.1:216246-327068 GCA_013398075.1 Notiomystis cincta | reverse complement strand
TGTCCATCTTCAGGGCCATGAAGGATTGGCTCTGCTGGACATCAGGGAAGCTCCCAGCAGCTTCTCACAGGAGCATCTTTGTGGCCCCCTGCTACCAGAAACTTGGGTGTACCAAACCAATATAATCAGTTATTTCACTAGACCTGGTCAGAGAAAGTATCTTTCTTCTAACTTAATCTCTGGGACTTTAAAGTTTTTTGGTTTGTTTTGTTGTTGTTGTTGTTTGTTTGTTTGTTTATTTTGTTTTGTTTGTTTGTTTTGTTTTGTTTGTTTTTCTTTTTAACTAGAAATAAGTTGTTATTAGTACACAATGTTCAGTTTTAGAATAGAGTTCTTTAAGCAAAATAAAATAAACCCAAATCCTAATAAAAATGGATAAAGCCTTCAATTTGTATTACTGTAAGATGTTTCCAAAGGAAAGGGGAAAAATGGTACTTTATTAAAAAGAACCTTGCGTGTGTTTCCTGCAATTTCCTCTCCATTGGTCCTGAGAGGACATTGCAATGAGGAGCTACCAGACTCCAGCAGAGACTAGTTCTCCTCTCCAAGAGCATCTCTGAACCTCTCTCTCAAAGACCAGCAAAACTTCATGGTACATTAGCCTGTCAAATAAAATCTCTAATATATGCTCTTCAATTCCTTGTTCATGTGGTGCTTAGCTTTGCTACACTGGGACTGTCCTCATCAGGTTTTTCTTCACACTAGTGTAGGTAATTTATTGTGATCACTAGCACTGTAAAAGCACCGGAGGCAAATGGATGAGAGCCATCCATCCCACCCAGGAACAGCAGGATCATCCCTAACCAAGTGTGGAAACAAGGAGAGGCAGCCTGGGTCGACCTGCAGCCAGCCATGTGTGCTGTATCAAATAGCACTTAGACTCTGGGGTGAGCCCCTGTTGACACCTCCTCCTTCCTTTTGCTGCTGTTCCCCCTCTCAGGCAGCCTGGAAGAGGGGCTGGAGCACTGCCTAAGTCCCTCTTTGCAGAGTCTGCAGCCTGAACGAGCACACTTAATCCCCCACGTACAGACTGGGGGCAGGGCTGCCAGACTGCAGCTCTCTCTCTAAAGCTGAACATTTCAGCTGCTACTGTCTGAAATGAAGGATTGAGGTCTCTAGATGGGACTACAATAGACAAACTCTCTGGGTATTGACACAGGTAGGTCTGCAACACACTCGGCAGTAGGTTACATGTTACTACTGACTACGTCAAATAGCATTATTCTCCCCACTTCCCCTTCTTTATTTGTGCTTGGATAAAAGGTATTTGATCTTCCTTCCTTAGGAATATCAAATTCACATTCAAATTACAGCAAGAGAGGAGAGATGTATTCCTTTCATGTCCTGGTATGGTAGTAGCAGTGGAAACTTGGAAGAAAAAGAATCCTATCCCTGAAGAGTTTTCTAAAGATCCCACACCTTTGCTTCCCTCTCCCCCATCCACCATCGCTGAAATCAACAGCAAAAAACTCTAAACTGTACAAAGGGAATTAAAATTATATAGAGTTATAAGAAATTTGGTATGTTTTGCTTTTTTGTGTGTGTGTTGGATTTGCCAGTAAGTCAACAAATACTTTTTTAAATCCACAAATGCAGTGAAAGAAATGAATGTAAACGAACAACTGATTGCTAAAAATGAAAGTTCTGTGCAATCAACTCCACCCTGTGAAAATACTTGAGCACCCCTGTGAGTGCCTGTGATGGTTTGTCTCCCTGTCCCGAGGGAAACTATCCTTGTATTCATCCTGGCACCTTCTCCTCCTTCCAACCAGCTTTGAGGCTCTCACAGCTGCCCAGAAAGGACACTCCACCTCACATTTCCATGGGACTGCTTCCCTAAGAAAACATACAAATCTCAAAACAGGAAAAAGAGAAATAACTTTTTTAACACAATGGTGATGAACGAAGCTTCACAGACCTTTCTTGAAATGCTCTGTGCTGAGTGTTCAAGGAGAAAATAAAAATGATTGAGATGTTATTTTGTCTCAAAGTGAGGCTGGAAATGCAGTAACATCTCCAATAAAACACTTAAGGGGGTTTCAGCTTGCAGTCCTAGCACATATTCATGATCAATGAATAACCCATGGACTCCAAGGTCTGTAGAAATTCATGAACATGTTATCCTAGGACTGCTCAAAAAATAAAGAAGCGATCACAATCTCTTAGCTTACAGATGAGCTTTGAGTGAGTTTTTAATGACAGTGGTACACAACAGATTACAATAATTCTGAAAATGAGGATTAGTCAGGTAAGTAAAGGGAACTCACACAATACACATTTTAACAGTTTTGTACCTGAGAGACTCAAATGGCTCCTACAGAACAATTATGTCAATCCAGAAACAGCACATTCCAGGACAATGGTGTTCTAAGAAAAGAAAAGAAGAAGCATGTGTAAATATTCAGAATATTCCTCACACCACAAGAATCCAATTCGGAATTCAACCAGAAGCTGTGTCCTGAATGCATTGCCCCAGAGATTGGCCTTTCCTGTGGCTCTGAGACCAGCTGAAAGCCAATTATAATGTGTGATCCCAGGGAAAGAGGATACTTCTTTTTTGTTATTCAAAACAGAATTCCTCTGTAACTGTAGCTGTAAAGACTTCTTGAATTTTTTTACATTTCAAATGCATCTGCTTCCTTGACTAGCAGTGTTTAGTATTTAATAGGGGGAAGAAAAGGTGATTCCGCTTTTAAAAAGGCTCCTGTTATAGGTGGTGAATTTCAAAGCACTCTACTTGTTTCTGCTGTTATTTTGGAGTGTGAATGTCACCGAATAATTCTGCTGTTATTTTTCCATGTTATTTTTTGAGTTAAAAGACCTGACTGCTATACATTCCAAGGTTGCTGATTTCCACTGCAATTCTTATGCGCTCAAGCTTACATTATTTATACTGTTTTGTCTGCCACTTTCATACCCAGCTGTCTTCTTCTTAAATATTAAGGTAATATAAGGAACTTTTGGGCATGCTTTATACTTAAAACAATATCATCTGGCACACGAAGTCCTTGTGTTGTCAAAGGACTACAACTCACAGACCAGCTTTGTTTTCTTTTTTCAGTTTGTCTCTAAGCTGAAGCACCTGGGCATATATTCTATTGTACTGTGTGCATTTGAAAATCACAGACAAGCACTACCAAGTGAAATATGTAATCAAATTGAGTTAATCAAATGTCTCTGTAATCACACAAGATGGTCCAACTGAAAGATCATACAAGTTAGTATCAGAAGCAAAGGACAGGTTAGCCAAGCACAATAAAGCAAAAAAGGACAGAAAATTAATCAGAAGAACTACCCCATCATATGGAGTCTGTCACTGAACTAAGGTTACACAGCAACAACAAAACTGTCTTCAAACAATCCACCTCGCTAACATCATTGATTCCCCAGCTCAAAATGATGCTGCTCTTTGGGGACTGGTGTTCAGAGCATCAAAAGTGCTCGCTTCAAAAAGGAGAACTCAGGTGGCTGAAACAATTCTGAGCCCTCAAAAGACCTTTCAGCCTGTGGAGGAGCTGGATGGTATTTGCTGTGCAGTGCAGGGATGTGCAAAGGAGGCTCCCCTGGGGTCGAAGCAGTGGGATAAGCTATCTGTGGGCCTGGCCACCTGGGTGCAGGGCACAATAAGGGAGCTCTGCAGTGCAGGAGGTTGGCTGGCTCCAAAGACAGACAAGGCAACAAAGACAAGAAAAAAGTCTCCACAAACTGAGGTCACACTTTCAAGGGAGCACTGTCAGTTCTCTTGCTTTTCTTGAGGTTCTGGGCATTTTAAACAGGCTCTGTCAGAAGAATGACAGCTGTTGGGTTTACTCTCCTCCATAGTGTATGATAGATGTCCCCAGAATGCACATATTCACAAATAACAAGCAAAGCTTACCACTTCTTGGACTTCACATGAGAGTCCTCCTAACCCTTTTGAAAGACAGAGTTGTGCTGCCAAATCCTGGTTAGATTTTTGTTGCTTGTAATATTAGTGGCTGAAGTCCTTTTCAGTCCATTTCATTGGACTTCATATAACTCAGAAAACAAATTGGCAAGCAGGTGATAGCTTATAGGATGGTCTATTTATTTCTGGTTATTTGTTATTATATTTTCTGCATATTTACCTATTAATTGGGAAAACACACACACAGTGAAACACTACAAAAGTTGTGAAGAACTGAGCACCCCCTAAACAACTGTCCTATAGTGAAAGTCTAAAAAAAGAAGTACCTTATCAAAATCAATATGTTGTAAAGCACCTATCAGTACCAATAACTTGTAAAAGATGGAAAAAGCCCTGATTTTCCATAGAGAAACTCCTATAGTAAGAATGAAGGGAATTTTTGACAACTTCATTCCCCTTCCCTGGGTATACAGTGTCTACTCATTGAAGTGCACATATTGAGTAATAAAAATGTAGATGGGTGGTATAAACAAGATGTTCTTTAAGGTATGAATTTATTTTTATTCTTCACTGGTATAGAGACAGAATAAACATTTCCTCATCAACAAATGAAAATTATTTTTCTGACAAAAGGAAGAAGGGATAGAGAAAAATGAACTACTTTTCTTCAGAAGGAAAGAATTTTTCACCTGGGACACCCATGTTCCCTGACACAAAAGAATACTGGGTATTAATTCTGAAATAGCATTCAGACTTTACTATGGCATAGCTTCTAATAGGAATGGATTGCATTCTGAGCCTGAAAAGCTGTACATGAAATTATCCTCTTCTTTCAAAATAAGTTTTAAAAGAAGTGAAGAAAATTCCACATTTTCCAATGTTAACTATGTCTTACAAGAGAGGCTGCATGGAACTCTACCTTTGGGTAGAGTCACTTTGGTAAGGCTGATTTCTCACAATTATACAGCATCATGCAAACCCCTGGGGATACTGATTCTATTATATTTTATTGTTCCTGACTTCAGTGAATTTCTTTAAAGGGACCATTTTACCAATCAAGCTAACAGCAGTTCTGAGAATGTTGTAGTAATCTGTATTCTTTATTAAGCATACATTTGCTGACTAAACAAACGGCTCTTGTTTATTTCCATAGGATAATAGCTCTGGTGCTATATTTGTCTGCAAGTGTATTGCATGATTTGCTGCCACAAAGAAATGAGAGTTTTGGCAATGAGCAAGATCCAACTGCAGAACCAAACCTCAATTCCACAGAACCCACCTGATCACACCCATAAAATGATCGTGTTCTGCTGTTCTTTATTAACAATGCTGAACATCTAAGTCCATTAAGATGCATTTCAATACCTTGGCCAAATGCAAATGTCTTTCAACCTTTTCAGAGCAGTAAGATTTATCATAGTGTTTAAAGAATGATTGTGCCTCCTTTCTTATACAAACAGGATTTGTTTTCATGGGTACCGTTCCCAGCAATTTAGCAGCTATAATTCAGTGGGCTTGATGTACTCCTGTAAATATTTGTGATGGAACTTGAGTAACAGCCCTGGCACATCTACTTTGATTTACTGAGAGATACTTGCAGGAATGCAGCTACAAATCACACTGCAGTTCACATTGTTAACTACTGAAGTAATTACACAGTTAAAACACCATATAGTGCAGAGAGCAACTTGGCCTGCTGTTACCAATAAGGATGTTGTTTTATGGTAGCACATGGGGTGACAGTTATGGCAAAAGGTAATGTTTATGAGCACATTTTCATCCCATGAAAATCCCACCTCCATGATTCTACATCACAGAAAATAGGTTGCAGAATTAATAAACATAACGTGAACATATACACATGCCCTAGAATATGCAGATCTGAGAGGAAATGAACTTTCAAATCCAAGTTCAGATTGCATGTAAGTGTAGGCTTTTAAACTTAGAGGCTTTTTGCTAAATTTAAATGAAAATATTGTCTGTGCTATGGAGGCATCAAAAATCCCTCAAATCACAGTAAGCAGCATGATACTACAACCCATTCTTCTGTTCATCACTGTCCATTCCCTGTACACTCCACCACCCTGATGTGATGGCAAACACAGTGCCACAGCCACTGCTTCTTCCATCTGTCACCCTGTCCCTTGTCCTCCCCTTCATTATGACAGGTTAAGAACAGCTCCACTGAGTACAGCTGGCAGGGGAAGCACATATGCAATAGGTCCACCCCTCTACACCTGTAATTACTACACAGAGATGAAGAAAAAACACCTGCTTGGGCCCAAGCAGTGATGAAGATATTTCCCAGCCACTGGCAGGGTTGCAGAGTAGTAAACTAATCCACAAGAACACAATAGTGAAGTATGAAAATAGTTTATGACACTGATCTCATTGGTTCAGTACTGATTTTTTCCACTTATGGGTGCCCCAAATTACCTGAAGCCTTTAACAGTACTTCTCCAAAAAGAGAATTCTTTGGTGTAAAAGAATTGCCCAGAACTGGAATGCCCAATAACATATCTCTCTATACCACATATTTATTCTTGTTTTTGTCAGCCTCAAATCTGAACATAAGATTCTGAAAATAGGCTATTAAACTGAGTGAGGTTGTGTCTGTATCAGTAAAGAATCCTTTTGAATTAAATCTCTCTGATTGGATGTGAAACAGTAATCTGAAGTCAATAGATACCTGGAGGTATTTCCACTCCTCAACAGCCTACAGAACATGTTATTCCATTTATTTTCCTTGCACCCTGAAAGAAATATGTCCTACAGACCTAGAGGACAGGCTACATCATGCCATCCCTACAACTCTGAAACCCTTCTCCAAGGTTCAAGCATGGGAACTACTTGAAGCTAATTGGAAGAAGGAAAGATGCATTGGGTAATAAAATGAAGTTAGTGCAATATATGAGCACCAGGAAGGCTGTAATTACTCAGCACTGCTTTGAGAAAAATCTCTGCCTTCATTTTCAACTACCAACTTTCTGGAATTGTTGTGGCTAAATTACCCTTGAAGATAAATATGATTTGTCACTTAAAATATATTTCTATTAGGCAGGCTGCAGACTTGTGTAAAATTTTAACACAGAGTTAGGTATATTACCAACTAGTCAGAAATCATTTCCCTAAATGGCTCCCAGCCCCAGACCAGCTTCTCCAAGAGAAAGATCTTGTGCTAATCCTTCTCACAGTTATGAGGTCTCTGGGACAAAAGCCTATTTCTAAATTGGGATGGGAATGGCAGCGTAGTGCAGTTCTCAGGAGGATACAGGACTGCCAGGGCATCAAACAGGAGCTTGACTTCCCTCCTCCTAAACCAAAGATGCAGCTACTCCTTCTTCAAAGACTTCACACCAACAGTGCCAGGTCCTCCACCCTTGGCAGCTTTCTGGAAAGGTTGCTATTTACAGAATAATAAGCCAGACTCCACAGAAGGGCACAGAAGGACCTCACAGACCAGTTCCAGAGCCTTCCTCATGCTCTGCCTTGGGCCTGCAGGTAAAACCACCAGCTGGCAGAGAATATTCCAAGTCCATGAGAACTCACCAGAAGGAAACAACTTCTTTCACTGACAGGAAAGGTCTCATGTGCTGAAATAATTGGATCTCCGGAGAGGTGAAGTCCCTCCTGGGATGGCTGGGTCCCCAGTAGCCTCTGTGAAGGTCAGTCACCAAGGCTTTCTGCAAACCTACTGCCACACCTGTCAATGTGATTTGAAGCAGAGACTTCAGGGCAGGCATCTGAAAAGCTCCTGCCAGAACATAAACACATTTTAACTTGTGCCACTTGAGCAGTTCTGTAAATCCATATTGTTCCATAAACTCTTGGTTTGGAAAGCTGGTAAACAACACAATGCTTTTTACTTGTATTTTAGAATCTCTTAGCTCAAATAGCTTCATCATTTTGGAAGCAAAACTCACATAACACTCTTTCTGTGAAGCTTTCCTTTACTGGCCCAGAATGCAATAATTAGAAGGTGCCCTATGTCTGGGAACAATTTCAGGAACAGGTATTTTAGCTAAACATACTGAGAAAAATGCTTACAGTGGATAATTCCATACAGGAACTTTAATTTCATGTGAAGCCATCTTTCTTTGTGGTCTGGCTTTAACCTGAAAGCAAGATTTTTTTTTTTTCCCCCTGGAGCTGGTATCCAGCTTGCTTTGTTTTTTGCTAATGACAGGTGCCTCTTTCTTGTTTTTATGGTCATTTTCCACATTTGATATCTAGAGCATATTTTGCAGAGTGGAATAAACAACAAAAAACAATGAAATATACATTTTTTACAACATGATATCCAAGGTCTTGGCCAAGTCCTCCTTCTAATCAGTATGATTCCAGGACAACATGAACTTGAGTGAAAGGATCATGCATTGCTATAAAGATAAAACTTGCATGCAATTTGAAACTAAACACAGATACATTCAATGATCTCTTTCCCCTGGTGCTGTTTGAGGGACTACTACTCTGGCTTTCAAATTATTCTGGTTTTGTAACCCTATCTGCCCGTAATCCATAAATGTGTACAGGACTACTGCTTATAAAATTATCTGTGGTCACTCAATATATGAGTACTCTTTCAGCTTGAAGTCTATCTGCATATAACCAAAAAGAGGAAGGAATCTGAATGAAAATTACAAGTTCAACATCACAAGGTTTCCTACGTCATGTAATTACATCAGTGAACACTGAGCTAAAGCTACAGTAACTCCTTTTAATTCTGTCATAGAAACACTCAACTCAAGGGTCCTCTACCCTGCAATCCCTTCCTAAATGTGTATTATTCAAGTTCAATAACTAATTTTGTTGGAATAGTGCAGAAGCCTTCTGGTATCTGCTTAAAGTCATTACAGCTCTCCAGAGTAGACATCATATTATTATTATTTTAAATAGAAATCATGGCCATGACCAAAGTGAATGTTTTATACTATGCTTCTCAAGGAAGATTTAAGGGCTGACGCCAGATTGATGTTATTCTCTGAGAATTTATCAACCTTTATAAAAAGGAACAGTTAAATACATGTTCAGCAAAGATTTTCAATTTCTACCCTACATAAAATCTGAATGCAAAAAGCACCTCAGTTAAACAATATTTTACATTGTATGATCCTCAAACTCTGAATGTAATATTTAAAATGTACTGATTAACCTTGCCTACAGATTTTAAATTTCCAGCAATAGAAGTGGCCAGTAGGTATCAGTGCATACTACCAGATGGAGATTTTTACATTCATGCATAAAGGCCCTGGGAAGATAGGAAGTTTTTCTTGCAAGCTGTTCCACATGCTGACTGCAGCACAGAGTTTTACTGAGGCAAATGTAAGAGGTTATGAAAATGAGGTGTGCTTGAATCCCTTTAAGGATGCCTGAGATATTTTGCAGACCTGCACTCTGTCAGGGGTATAAAGTTTAACCCTCAGAAAAATGGGGCACAAATCCTTCCCTTCCTGAACATCACAAGGACATTTGGTTGGTTTATGAACAGAGTTTATTTGAAGTTCTGCAGGCTGAAAATGCCCAAGAATCCAAAGTACGGTTTTGCTACCTGAAGCCTTGTTACATGCATTTGTTATTATGTTAGATTATCTCTTTTCATAATCATCATGGCACTGGTCCTAGGTCTCCACCAAAAAAAAAAAAAAGTAGAAAACCCTTTGTGAATTTTTCTTATGCCATGATCTCTCTTTCCCTGCATTCAGTACAATCAAATTGCCAAAATGCATACAGTATTTCAAGTATTATGTGACAAATAAGGATGATTCTAAACCATTTTTTACAACCTTAATTCTCCTGACATACCAAACTCAGCAAGAGAACTACCCAAACCCTATAACATCAGCTGCTGCTCAAAAACATGCAAATGATATACTGTTCTCTGAATCCAGTGAGAATATCTTGACACCCATTTAAATGTCTGCACAACTGGTACTACAATGATGAGTTTGGAGTGGCAAAACAGGGTTGAATCCTTTAAATTGTTTATGTATATAGAAAAATGTATATTTGACCTTGGAAAACTTATCAGAATGCAATAGGCACCTCACTGGATCCACTTTTGTGTAATGTGAGTGCCCATTTTGGCTGGGACAGAGTTAATTTTCTCCCTGGTAGCTGGTGAAGAGCTGAGTTTTGGATTCAGTGTGAGAACAATGTTGAAAACACACTGATGTTTTGGTCCTGAGCTCTGTCTGCCCTAAGGCAAAGACTGTTCAGAGTCTCCTGCTCTGCCTGTGAGGAGGAGCACAAGAAACTGGGAGGGAGCATGGCCAGGACAGCTGACCTGGCCTGTTCCACACCACAGAACAGCATGCCCAGTATATGGGGGAGAACTAGGGGAGCTGGCTGGAAGGGGTTGTTGCTGCTTGGAGATGGGCTTGACATCAGTCAGCAGGTGGTGAGCAATTGCATTGTGCATCTTGGCCTCTGTTCCTCTCTCTCTCCTTTTCTTATGTCCTTTTTCTTCATGATTATTATTATTACTATTATTAACTTTTTTCAATTATCAGACTGTTTTTGTCTGAATCCATGGGGTTTATCTTTTTCTCTGATTCTCTTCCTTCTCTCTTCTTCCTGTGTGGTACTTAGTTGCCAGCCAGAGTTAAACCATGACAGTGATGTAGACATCAATTTGACTTAATCTGTTTTGCCCTTGACTAGATTACAACCTCCTGCAGAATTAAGTACTGTTAATGAGCCTTGGACTATATTCAGAAAGCCAGGCCTTGGAAGAAAGGGAGCTTCAGTTCAGGCAAACACTCCAGCACAAAGGTATACTACAGTACAGAATGTTAGTGTATTTGGGAGAACAGAGTGATACCTGCTGAGCCTCTTCAGAACCTACAGGCCCAACACCACAATGAGATGTTAGTGCTCTTGCCAGTTAAAAGGTGGCCACATCAACCAGAGACCAGAAGAGAGAGAAAGAAAAGGAAGGAGAAGGAAAGGAAAAAAGCAATTTTCCAAAGACAGATATTGCTATCTTGTACCTGCCTTGAATATAGGAAATACAGTTTTTAGTTTGCAGCTGCTAAACTTAGTTCACTGCCATTTCACTATCAGAGGAGAAAAGAATTAAAACAAGTTCCTGAAAATAATCATACATGAGTTCTCATGGTTTTGCATGGTTTGGTTTTTGGGTTTTTTTTTACATAAACCATTTATCATAAATCCATTCTGATAAGCCCATATGAAACATTAAATGAAACTCCTGTCTTTTCCAAACCACTCCTCTCCAAGCCAGTCAGGTAGTTTAACCCAAAAATGCTAAAGGCAAAAATGATCATGATCATTATCTTTGTAGACATGATCTAATTGATGGATCTTTTTCTTCAAAGATTTTGTATTAGGATATCCCACAAGCTAAAAATTTACAATTATACATTGTACTAAAGAAAATTAGGAAGCAAAATAGGATGAAAATAGAATGCAAGAATTCCAGAGCATTAAAATTTTTTTCTTAAGGCAGCAGTTATACTTTTTCCTGTGCCATTTTCTGTTCTGTTTCTACTCACCCACTGGAGAGCTGCTGTCACAAGCCACAAATTCCTCCCATTTATGTGGTATCTGGGATTCACCAGCCCTGGCTATGCCAGGCAAGGGTATCACAACGATGGAACTTCATCATCTTCTGGATCATGGTGTTCCATGATCCTTCCATTTTCAGATGGACAACTGGGCTCTGTCCACGTCAGTGATACCATTACTGCCACACTCTTGCAAGATGCTGGAAGGTGAAGTCATGAAATCCTGCTGTTTCCACATTGTATGGCATATGGGCTTGCTTTCGAGGTGGGAGCCTCATGGAAGCAAAGGCACACGATACTCCCCTTCATGAGCTGGTGTAGCCAATGCTTAGCGACCTTATTTTCCAGTGAAGTTGTTCAAGGACTGTCCCAAACTCCCACAGGAGAGGTACAGGCTGATTTTCTGCCCCTTTCTTATCCTAAGGAATGCTGAGCTGGGCTGTTTTTACAATGAAAATGCACATGCACAAAACCCCAATGTTTTTAAAGTACAAGTAGGCTAAGATGGCTTAAGAGAGAGGCTTTTGGGTACCCGTTCCTGTTATTGACATCCAAAACAAAGACCAACCAATTAAAAAGTGCTTTTCATTTTCCTTTAAAAAGTGGGGAATAAAGAGGCCAGTTTGCTTTATTCCTTTAGACAGTTTAAAGTATAGCTGTCTAGTTGGTGGCAAGAAAGCAGCTTAGCATATGGTGATTCTTATCCCAAACAAAACTCCTTCCCTGCTGTTTGAGGATTCTTTTTCCTTCTCCCCCAAACCCAGCGTTTGATAGCTGTCTAATTCCTGACTGAGCTGCACACAGCTGCCTCACTCCATACAGTGTGTGACCTAGATATGTAGCTTACTGCTTTGCAAAGCACATTCCCCTGCACTGACAGATAAATCAGTTTCTTATGGCTGCTTAAAAATAGCAGCTTTAGCTGTTGGAGAAGTTCTCAGCGAGTGCAGCCAAAACACGAGAGGGAGTAATCCACGCTGCTCTCGAAAGCCAGAGGAGAGGCTGCTGCACATGTATCACCCACACACCACCCCACTGGCACAGCAACAGAGCTGCACAGTCCTCGAGGCACGGCGAGGCTGTCAGCAGCACTAACGGGATTAGCTGGGGGATCTGCTTGTTTTCCTCCCACAGGAAAGGCCTGGGAAGGGCCAGCACTGTTCAGCTGGGCACTCCCTTAACTGGGTCATCCCTGCTGTAGGACCTCAGAGACATGAAAGCTGTCAGCCCTGTCCACCCCTGCTAATGCTGTCAGTGCCAGCCTGATAATTTTGTCACCTCTTCTCAGGTGTCAGCAGAACTGGGCTTGGCCAGGAGTACCTCGGCTACTTGTGACTATGGCACGGCTTTTGGCTGAGGGTGCTCGTGCTTGTTCCACTTCTCACTTACATCCTCTTCCTGACAAGCCCCTGAAATAGACCCACAGGGGTAAAAAAAGATTACCCAAATGAGAGTTTCTTCACCCCACTGAAAACATTAAAGACTCAAAGATTGATAAATTAGTGAGAAACGTCTCCTTCGACCTAACCTGGTTTGATGCAATATTTCTCAGAACCTTCCCCAAACATTTTAGCACAGAATGCTCTAAAATATAAAGTACATTATTAAAAATACCCCAAACTAGTAGTATGGAGGTGGCTTTAGAAACTAGCAGATTAAGAGGATTTAAATTGCAATTCTTCATCTAGTCAGTACACCATCTCTATGATATCTGTAAAATAAACATTACCAGCTTTTGGGAGTGTTTTGGTTTTTTTTTTATTTTGTTTACTTGTTTGTTTTTTATTTTGTTTTGTGTTTTGAGAAGACTAGGAACATCAAGCTGTGGGAGCTGGTGATGATGATTGCATAATATTTGCTACATATCCTCCCTTCTGTTGTGAAAATAATAACTTTTGGTTATGCACTTTGTATACCATAAAGCCCATGATGGATGTCTTTAGAGCCCAATATGGGGCTCAACTGAAAAACCTGAGCTGAGCAAAAAGAAAAAAATCTTCAGAAAGGCAAATTCATCTACTGCAGTAATTAGGTCAGAAAGGTCTGTGAGAAGGTCAGCCATTCTCAGTAAGTGTTTAATCACTCAGAATGATTGGGAAGTATGTGCACATACACATAGTAAAGAAAAGAAAAATACTGTGGTGATTGATTTCCCCGAAAATTTCATATTAGACCCAGAATACTTACCCATTTGATTTGATGTGTATGTTTTCTAGAATCCAGTGTATTTTCCTTGAAGCCTGTCAAATCTTGAATATTCACAGCAAGCTAGGCAAGGTGAGCTAAAGGCAGCAAAACCAAAATGAAACTCTTCTGACAGGTTAAGTTTTGTGGCACATGCTGCAGACAGGAGGTCACATTCTTATCAGAATAATCCATTCTGACCTTAAAAACCTTTTGAACAACGTGAAAATACTGGCATGACTAGATTTTTCTCCACACTGCATACTGTCCAGGATGAAAATTATGGGTCCAGGATGAAAATTATGGGTCCAGGATGAACCATTATGGAAAAGATTTTTCTACCACTTGCCTGTCCCAGATATTTGTAAATAAAAAGCTAATTAAAAATTGAACAAAAACAAGTATAACCCTTTTATACTTCATATAACAGCAAAAAGTAAATATTCTCTCAGTTACAGCATACTGAATGATATGAAAAATGACAAAAGAGAAATAATTTTTTCTGCTCCTTTTCATTGGAGACATCACTTAGTTTTTTAATGGCTTTGTATCTTTACACACTGCATGAGTAAAGATACTCACTCTTCCCAGGGAGATCAGTCAGCAGAACATATTTCCCCACAGGTATTAATTCCAGTGTCTTGTCCTCCAAACCAGCCAGAAACGAGCCAGCTCTAGTTTGGAAGCCACAGTGGCGTGGAGTTCAGCCCAAATTGAAATGCAGTGTCTCTCATCCAGCCTATGGCAGAGCCAGCCCTGAATTCATGCCCTCGTGAAGCTTCCAGATGCCAGCTGATCCTGTCTGAGTGTGGGCTGGACGGGAGCTGACTGCCTCTGTCACAGGAGCAGCAGCTGGAAAAGGTGCTGGGCTCACACAGAGGCTGCACATCTGTAGCCTGCTTGGGAGTCAGTTCTGCTTGCTGGGAGCTGGCATCCTCAGAGGGCTTCACAAACACTCCTTTCAGCAGCTCTGGCCTTAAACTTCCCCCTGCCTTGTACCTCCTATGTCATTCCTGTTCCCTTAGTACCACTCGTGTCAGCAATCAGCAGGGTTTGAGGGAGATGGGCAGTAAACCTGTGGTAAATTTGATACTGCAATCACAACACTGGCCTTAGTGCTATCCAGGCAATAAACCAGAGAGGAGGAAGAGTAATTGCTGGAATTAATTGCTGCTAAAAAAAAAAAAAAAAAAAAAAAAAAAAGGAGGAGAGGGAAGATGAAACTGTGCTCACTCTCTGCAAATAAACCTCTAGCACCGACTTTAGCCCCTTTCAGAGCTGCTGCTGAACTCAGTAAAAGCAGGTGCAGACCTTTTGAATGCAGGCTAATCCCTTCCCTGATAAAGATCATCACTTCCAATATCATTTTCAGGACAGTTAAGTGGAACACCATGGTTGCTAGCACCTTTAGCTTCATTTGTGGCAGCACCTGTGGCACGATGCTGCTGAAACTGGTTCCTGTCCCAGGTCAGTGCAGGAGGGTTGTCTGCTCTCAGCTGGCAGATACACCTTAAAGTGTCCTTAATGTAATTTGCTGCCAGGTAGTCACCATTTAGACAGCTGCAGATTGCCCCTCTTTTAAAAGCAAACCCAAATAAAAATATTAAATATTTAACTCAAGGGTTCTCCCACACATGGTTATTAAACTACAAGAATATCTTTTTTTTTTCCATATACTGTATGCACAAAATCCAAGAGGACTCTTTTCATGGAAATTTTCTGCTACTTTTGATGAACTACCAGAACCTACATGCAGAAAGCAGAATGGGCAACAAGTAGCAGTAATTTACAGTCCTGTAAGAATCTTATTATCTAGGAACCTACAATATGGTAATTGTAAACTTCAGCATTTTACCAAATAATATCAAGAATTCCTTCAATAAAGTGGTCTGTCATTACTGACTTCAACATCTAGCTTTTAGCCAATATAAGGTTAATTGATAAGACTTAAAAGGCAATACTTATGCTTTTGGAATCAAAAAGTATTCACATTATCCTTAAGACAGAAAAACAAAGCACAGCATCTGTAACTCACCCATTCATCCTTTATTAGCCCAAGGCATAATTACGGGAACCTACACCACCATCACATTTTACCTGTAATCCTTAAAGTTTTCTATTCCACTATTTTTTCATTCAAATTTAGAGTTCTTCAGGAAAGAGAGCAGAGGCAGCATTAAAAAAATCTTTGACACATGGCTGAAGTGAAAGACTTCATTTGCAACTACCTGTCTTGATACTCTCTGATGATTCAAAGTTGCCATAGTTTTACAAAGGCAAGAAGTTCTTGCACTTAAATAGGAGGTACTTACATTTATATTATCCTAAAGGAAAGAAAAAAAAGGCAAAAAAGGCAGTGCTGGCACTGTGGTAGATGATTTGTACAGTAACTCGTTATAGGTACATATAAAATCTCCAAATCTTAAAACATCTGACTACTTAGGTTCATTTTATCTTTGGATTCATGTCTAGCAGAAACCTGTAGCAGTATCAGTCACTTAAAAACAAACCTCCTTAAGAAGTGGTCATGAGTTTTGTTTTTCTGCAGTTCTGGAAATGCATGTAGACTGCACAACCCCGCTATTACTGCAAATCTTTAATCTCATCTGTATATTCTGGTTATTCTCCAAAGCTAAACATGCCTCTAGCAAAGCAGAACTCAGCTTATTAGCACAGATTTTTAATAATTTCTCCCTCATTTTATTTTTCTTATGTTATCCCTTTTCAAGTGCTTTCCTTTTTGGTTAGCCATTAAGTTTAAATCCAGTACATAGAACCCTGAGTTATATCAACTGGCAATAAATATATTTAACTTAAAGATTTATTTCTTTATTATCTATGTATTCTTCCCCAGTCACACTCCAAGGTCTATTGTAATACATCTGGCTAAACTGTCTTGGTTTATTTTTCTGTAAAAATATGGATTCCTGCTGACAGCAAAATTTTATTGCAGAGGTATTGGAAAGTAATATCTGTTCACTCTAACAAGCTCTCCTGAATCCATGCTATCAACCAGACACCTGTTGTGGGCCATTTGTTTTGTCTCTTTTCCCCCCCTCTCTCTTTTAAACAAGTGCAATTGGAGCTGGAGCAAAAAGGCATCCTTGAGAGACAGATCTGGAATGGTCATCCCTCAAAAGTGCTAGGCAGTGCTCAGATGCCATCAGTCAGTGCCCCTCAGCTCCCTCCTCGATGAAAGGGCTGCCTGTCTTGCATTCCAAATGCCTTTTGACAGCCAGGCTTTTGTTCAGGTCTCTGAAAAGGGAATATTTCCGGACCCAATACACCTGCACCCAAACCAACACGTGAACAAGGAATTCTTCTCCACTAAGATAATTCATCTTCAGCTCTGGAAACAGGGCTGCATCTTTTCAACAGGGAGCTGCACACAACTCCCTTGGAGTAAGCACCCCCTCTCAGAAATACACTGGTCCAAATTCTTACTTATCCACATCAGGTTTTATGAGAGACAGTGATTCATATTCCTTACCGAGCATAATGAAATGGAAGAATACAAATTTAGCTGATCTGAACTGCCACTACAGTTAGAGTTGGAAAGCCAGGGACATTCACACACTGACTAATATAATTGTGATGGTACTTAAAAGAGCAAAGACAGCAGCAGAGATATCTAATTTAAAACACTGCTAGAAAGGGAAATTTTATGCCATAAGCAATTGTTAGGGTTTTTTTTGCCATGGCTGCTTAACTTTCCCTAATATCGACAAGATCAATTTGCACCAAGATCCTTTAAAGGCAGTCTTTGCCCTTAATGACACCTTGGTTTTGAGTTAGGTTTTTTCCAACAAGAGATAAAGGTAGGAAAAGTTGCTTTCAGAAAAATAAAACCATAACATTTTCCTTTTTACTGTTCCTGATTTATATTAACATAAGGAAGAGAGAAACTTCTCATCAACAAGGCTGGAAAGCAAACAAAATTTAAATACTTATAAACATTTCCAATATGAAGGCTACACACATTTTGAATCAATCCAAGCTCTCCTTTCTATGTTCTCTATTTTTAGATTATCCATATTATTTTTCTTTTCATATGAGCAATTTTTCTGCTTGAGATAGTGATAGCATCTGTATTTCTACTAAAAAAGAAGATGCCTGTGAGCATGTAAAGGGTTGTTGAGGAGAAATCTAAGAAGGTTCAAATAATTTTTTAGACTTTTAAATTTTTCTCATTGGTACTATTTTAGGTCTGCAAGACAAATCTGATTCTCTGTATTACTATTCCTCCTAGAACTCCTCTGCCCCATTGGCAAGGCTGATTGGAATATCATTACATTTCAGCTGCAAGGACTTGGATTTTTCCTAAGCTGTTCTTTTTTTGGCACACTGAAACATTTTTATTCTGCTTGTATCTTTTAAATATATCAGATTACTGTAATAAACAATAGCTGACCTTTATAGGCAAGCTGACACAGACCCAAAAATCTTGTTTGGCCACTTACTTCCTAATGAATGTAATAAAATGGGACAACTGAACTGGCTTATTCAGCTTGTAGGTTGCTCCAAAATTACCTGATTCTTCATGGACTGTCCAACACCTGCTGTAACTGAACTCATCATTGTTGAGGTCTTCTGTTCACCACCTGAATACAAATCAAATAGCCATGGCTGGTAGAACAAGCTGCAGGTGTTAGGCTTGGTTGCCACAGCTGGATCAGTTCTGGCCTTCCATGATTATTAGCAGCACTTCAGCTGACCAATTCTTCTCTTCCTTGATACCATCTCTCTTTGCTTTGCATCTCTTCTTGGGCGTCTTACTTGGGTGTTCTCAACACTTTTAATCTTTTACCCAGGAGAGGTTTAGAAACACACATCAAAGGATGTTCCAGCAGTAGGGAGCTTCTCAGATATTTTGGTCAGAGATTATTTATTCAAATTCAAAAAGCTCAGCCATCCATCTATTCTGCAAATAGATGCAGTAATGCCTGAGGATGTGTTACACAATAATGATTTAAGGCATGTGTACATACTCAGACAACACACATGCTCCTCTGTCACAGAGCTGATTTTCTTCCAAGCAACAAAACTGTGCCAAGTTTATCATGACAACTCAAGAGTCAGGCAGGAAAACAGGAAGCTCTAAAGAATGAATTACCATCTGTCAAGTGGTTGTGTACCTTGCCTTAAAAATTACTGCAGCATAACTGATACGCATCTTTGCGTGTCTAGACACAGAATCTCTTCTTCCTTGGTTACTGATATTGATCAGACAGACTGTGAAAGCAAATTTTCAGATGTTCTTCATATGCATGTATCATTTTGAATGCATGCTCTGCCATGAGTGTCTTCAGGATCACAGGACTTTTCCTTTTATGTATGTGGTCTGCATAGCAAGGATAAAAATTAACTATAAAGCACATCCTATTTATCAATTTTTAGGTCAGGAAAGATGATGAATCCAATGCAACACTGATGGATTTCTCAAAGCTTGCGGAAACATCAGTCATATACAGTCCATGACCTGGAGTAAAGTGGAAAAACAATAAAACATGAACAGAAATCCTCTTTGAAGTCAACATGTGAAATGTTACTCTGAATGACTTTAAGTTTAATTCCTGTCTATCTGTTTTCTTATGGGCAACTGTACTCCAAATGGGAAGGTGTGTCATGAGATTCTGTTGGGACTATATCAAATGCAGTGTGTATGCATGGAATTGCAGTAATGTTTCAGTCAGAAAAATGTTTTTGAGCACATTTGAAATAAAAGCAAAAGCAGGATAAATTTTTGATCTAAGGAATAATCAGTATGCCAAGAAAAAAATGTCTCTGTTCATATCTGAAACTACAAATTTCACCAGCTATTAACCTGAAAAGCTACATGTATTGCAAATTCAAGTTACTTTATCAGAAGATACGATAAAGACAAAATGATATCACCCTGACTTGTTTGTCATGATCATTCTTTACACCTGAAAAAACAAACCATCTCCATTTTAGAAGTCTGAAAATTAGAGAACAATGTCACCTAACATCCTCATCCTCATTTATGAAATTTTGCTTAGAAATCTCCTAATGAGCTCCTAATTTACATCAACCTGAAAGAGGTAAAATGCCAAAGATTTGGTTTAATGGACATTTGAGCCTGAGCAAACCTGGAGGGCAAGTATGCAAATGTCAAAACAATCCAGCTAAACCCAGGACACCTCTTGCAGGTTGGCCAACACAGATGACACCTTTGGCCCTTTTCTCCCGTGTTCTTTCTTTACCCTCTGATCAAAGGGAGCAGAATATCAAACTGCCACTTTGGGCAGATCCAGAATGCTGATGGATAAAGTACCACCATATTCAAGGGATCTGCCTCTAACACTGCATCTATTTATCAATACAAATAACCTACATTTTAAAATTGGAACTATCTCGTTAGACAAGCCTAGAATGGATCTAGCCTGCTATAATACACTTTGAGCAGCCACTCACTAACACAGGAAGAATTTAAGGCACTGGGATCATAGATCTTATCAATTGGTCTGGATCTACCTGTAAGAGAAAGGAAAATTTCCAAAACATCCCTGCAAATACAGCTTCAAAATCAAGTTGATAAATCTGTCCTGCAAGAATATTAGCTCATAGCACCAGGATAGGGAGCAATGAATTATTGTAAACTGAATCCTAACTGTTGTTGACTAAATACAAACTCCTAAGGGGACTGTAAAAGGAGGTAATTTAATTTTAAGTCACTTAAGAGATGCTGAGTTTCAGATACCAAAATAAAATTGCCTGAAAGTTTCTTGCTGATGCTGTACATATTCCAGATTATGACAAAAAAAGCCTCACCCTTATCTAGCAGATTTATTAAATTGAACATTGATCTGTCCTCTGGAATTTGAGGGCTTACCTTCATCCTCAGCAAATGTAGGAAAACATTTACATCTCTGTGTGTTTTAGCACAGGCAGAGAATTCCATTGCCCCCAAACACTCCCAATCTGCAAATGTGTCAGTGAATTAATTCAAGCCATATGGAAAATAGGTGTTTGTTTTTGAAGAGCAGGATGTCTGTACAGAATGCACGGACTCTGTGACAGCAGTAGTTTCTGCTCAGGTGAAATGCCAGGCAAAAGGATGCACTTTATCCCAGCACACAGGTGGAATAGCCCACAGTGCCCATTCAGTCCCAAAGGCAGTATCCCTACTGTCCAAAGGCCCAAGCTCTTCTGAGGAGCAGTTCTCTTATTCCTTCATCATCTCACATCTTTCAATATAAGTCTGCTTAAAAGGCTCAAGGCTTGCAGTCCTAGTGGAGGCTAATTGCCTACCTTCCAAAGTGGAGCAGAAAACCACTCAAACACTTTTAAAAATACCAAGGAGTGCTTCATGAGGAAAAATGCACATGAAAAATAATTTGCAACTTGTCTGCTCTCAGCATTCTTCTTCTAACTTTTCTCTTTAATCCAATTGCATCAATAGACTGAGTCCAAAAAACTAAAATGAGAAAAAAAGAAATCTGGTATGACTTGAATGTCTAATTCTTTGAAACATCCACTTCTCATAGATGGCAAGGAGTGGATATTAATAATTGTATGACATCATTAACACCTTATATTAAATTTGGCCTGAGTGACTAAATCAATGCTCTTTAAAGTCAGGGTTATGACTTGGTCTAGTAGCACTGGCAGACACATACCTGATTTCATGGCAGGGAGTCATCCCTTCTTGCTCAGTGAGGCAATGTCCATAAAGAGCACTGCAGCTGAGGGACACTCAGGCTCATTCCAAGCTCAGGATACTCCTGGATTGCACATGCACTGCTGCTTTACTTAGAAAAGTATCACCCACTTTGCAGGTCTGATATTCTGTTTCCAGGTCTAAAATCAGGGTACTGAACACTGCTGCAGGGATCTGGTGCAGTTTCCTGGGCTCTACACGAAGGCATCTAAAGAGAAAAAAGTAAATATGTTGTTCAAAATCTCCTGAAAAGGCCTTGTCTGCAATGGAAAACTACAACATACCAGATTATGGCTTCAGGAATTTTGAGAGTTTTAAATGCATCATATCAAGGATTGCTAAATTTAGCAGTAGTCAGATATTCACTGTTAATTCAAAGTTTGGCATAATCTCTTTGAAGAGATTGGATTTTTTTTTTTTTCAAAAGAAAGGAGCTTAAAAGTAACACATAATGGCTGATCCAAAATATATTCCTAGCAAAATTAAATGAGGAGTTGTGCTACTATTGGTCACTAGGTCAAAGCACACTGTAGTCTTCCCTGTAGTGTTTACTTGGACCTAAAACTAAAATTCCAGCCTTTACTAAGATTTCTATTGTGTTATTTACTACATTATGCAGTACCTATAAAAGCTTTTTTTCTCTCTCCTGCTGTGAGTTTGGTCTGTGTGTTCAGCCACATCCAGTACTGCTTTCATTTCTTGACCCCAGTGGGTGCTCCAGCACGATGTAATTTTTGCTGAAGGGCCAGGACTGGGCAGGTCACACACACTCTGCCAGCTCCTCCAGCTCTGCCACGAGCACAGGAAGAGAAGCCCCTGCAAAGGCAGGCAATTACAGAGCTGCATAAAGCTCTGTGTGGCATTGTACACTCCTTGCTATCCACAAGGCACAGAAGCTGGCAAAAACAGTGATTCCAAGTAAGAAAGACTAGACCAAGCTAACAACCCAAAGCATCCTTTGAAGTTTTAGACCCATTTAGTCATTCTGCATGTGAGTCCCTCTGTAGATCTAGTGCCTACACTGTCAGCTTTAGGGGTATTTCATGTCCAGCCTTCCAGAGTATGACACTGTGCAGTGATTTATATGTAGATTCCATAGCAGTGAAAATCAGGACAAAAGCGACTATTCAAACTTCCAATGGAAGCCAGACAAATGTAATTATAAATGGAATTAAGAAGAGTTATCTCCTTCTACCCAACTATTCTAGGATTTTTGGGGGGCAAAAATGATAAGGAAGATAACAAGCATGCTGAGAATCTGTGTTAGGCATTTCTACACATCTTCTGCTCTGCACTCTACCTTTTTTAAAAGGTTTTCTTTCAATGCTGCCTGTCTGAAAAATCTATTTTTTTCCTGTCCTTCTTTTAAAAACAACAGTGTATAGTTAGGTCCTAAAGGGTTAGAAAAGTCAAACCAGAAATTATAGAGAAATGAAATTATTTACTACAATTTAGTAATTAGATGGCTGAGGTTTCTCCTTGTTGCCACCCTGCACTCATGTGATGATCCCAAATGAACAGCCTATATTTTCAAACATCACATAAAGGGAATTTCCAGCAGGGCTACAAAAAGATTGGGAAAAATCACTTTGCAAGTCTGTTCACTTTATTTTTAAAAGCTCACCAAGGTCACAAGCCCAAGGGAAGCTTAATTAAAGTCGATGGAAGATGCAGAAGCGAGGCAGAAAGAATAAGATGGCAAGAAAAATCATTTTTTAAAACATATTAGATTATGTGAAGCCAGAGAGGCTTGACACCATCGATTTCAGAAATGGGTTAAAGATAAGGAACCAAGTATTGTAAGAATTACAATGAGGCAAAGCAGGCTGGGAACATCTGCTACACACATCCACTTTCTAATTCCAAAGGATACAATGAAGGCTACGGGTATCTAAACCCACTAGGCTTTCATTTGGAGCCACATACTTAACTCACAGGTCTATAATGAGAAGAAAAACCCAGACTAGTGATGCTGCTGGGCAAACATTTTAGTCTTTCTTCTTTTTAATTGCTAGTAAAACCCATAATATTTTGCCCTACACATCTTTGATTTACACACCCTACTCTACCCACTGCCATTAGCCCTAGAAAAGGTGTGAGATTTCCTGCCCAAGATGGCAAACAATTTTCCATCAAGCTGAGAAAAGAACAGAACATGAAAAAAAACCACAAGCTCAACTAGCACTTCTTATGCATAAAATTATTGCCAACACTCTATGATACTTTCATAAAGCTTCTTTTCCTCATCATTGTTTAACAGCCAAAAAACCCACTACAGATAATGTGGAGTTATGTTTAAAGCAGTCTTTTATACAACTGCATCTTAAACTGCCTTGGATGGCACAAGGTCAATGCTTGAAGGTGTAATCCCTGTCAACAGAGCAATTTTCATTATCTGGTGAAGAGTTTGCATCTTAACCTCTAAGACACTCGACTCCTCTCAGCACTCGTTGTCTGCTGGTGCTCTCTGCTGCAGTCAGCAACACCTCAGAGGGGCAAGAAGAGGAATGGAAGCTGCTGGATGCCAGCTATAGGACTATTAAAAACTTTGGAAACCAGCAGAAGGAAAAGCTTTCTGAGGGTTTGTGCAGAAACACAGAGGTGTCTGGACATGCCACTGAACTCAATTGGTCAGGGGTATTTCTAGAATGAAGATGGGGAAGGGGTCTCATCCAAGGAGCTCCTCAGAATCTCCCAGGAAGTTTTCAGATGAAAGATGAATAGGGTTATTCCCTTGCTTTTTAAACAGAAAACAACTGATTGCTCTTTTTGGCAAAGCATTTGAAAATACAGTTCAGTGTTTTATAATGCAGGGCTAGACACTCCTGGGGAAGCAGAAGAGCTGTCTGATTCTAATATGTTAAAAGCTTTTTAGCTTGAGGCAGTGCTGTCTAGGAGGATATTAGATTTGTAATCAATTTTACCAGCCCCTCTGTGGTTTTCAAGATGTGCTTATTGATTATTAGTTTCAAACAGCAATATTTATTCTGAATAAAAGATAAGTATTTAAGAATTACACAAATATTTAATTTTTAAAAAATTAATAAAAATACATAAAATTACTAAGATTAATAAAAATTAATAAGTTAAAGGGCTCTATGTATACCAACATCTAGTACACCTTTTCTTAGTAAGTTGCTTCCCTTCTGGAGAATGTGACACTTGCTCAGTAATCAGATGAAAAAGAGAATAAAGAAATTACATCCACCTGAAAATTCTGGAGGACTTTGGAGTTACCTAATTACTCTTAGAATTACCTATCTGATTACTAGCCAAGAAAAGAATTTCTCCAAATTGAAGCTATTGGAATAGCTTCAATACTACTACATTTATGAAACACATTTTCACTGTTAGTTTGACCACACTCCTCTTGTTCACCACCAGTCAAAGTATTGCCATTGCTGCTAAAGGAAAACATTACCTCTTAGGTAGCATGTGAACTAGACATCTACAGCTGCCACTTGTATGTACATAGACTGTGGAGAGCAAATGGATAAATTAATTGCACATGAAGATACTTTGATTTTTCTCAATATGACTGCGGCCTGCAATTATTTGGAGATCTTATGTTAGCAGCATTTAGCCCATGACATGCTTGAAAATTGTGTTTAGTGAATTAATATTACTGTTTGTAATGGGTCACCTTGGGATAGGTTTCAGCCCATCCCTTTCTTGATGATACACTTCATTCATTATAATTTAAGTACATTCTTGAAGGAGACACTGAAGCAAAGGTGATTAAGGGAAGCCAGGTTAACGAAATAAAGGTTAAGGGGTCTGGGTTTTTCTTTTGAAAACCAATTTTTTTTTATGAGCAACTCAAAATATCTCTGGCCAGATAATTTGGATTAGGTTAAGAAAGTTAGCTGTTATCAGCAGCCCATCAGGGTAGTTCTGCTTGGGAAGAAGTGTATAATGGACGGGGAAGAAATGTGTAATGGGTAGACAGAAAGAAAGAGAAAATCCCAATGAAGATAGATCAACAATCACCCCAGAGTGAAGAAAAAATAATTTTAATGTTGAGACTGTTAAAGATCTATCCAAGAAGGAATTTTCTATAATTATTCCGTAAAGTAAAATATTACAGAAGTCTCAATATTGGAGATATTGCTATATGGAGTATCGAATTTGTATGTGGAGATAGATAATGGTGGCAATTGGGATGACAAGGAGCTGGGTCATTCAGAACCATACAATCATTTTGGTTGTAAAAGACCTGTAAGACCATGGAGTTAAACCATTAACTGCCACATCCATCATTAAACCATGACCCTAAACACCATACCTACCTCCAGGGATGCTGATTCCATCACTTCCCTGGGCAGCCTGTTCCAATGCCTGGCCATCTTCTCAGTGAAGAATTTTTTCTAGTATCATGAACCATTTCTACATGGAATGTTACCTGGGGAAGAGAGAGGGAGCTGGGGAAGAGAGAGAAAAGAATCTTCGGACAAATTTAATTGGAAAAACCAGAAATCTATTACTTTCACTTTTACCTGAAATTGATTTGGTATAGTATGAAACTGATTTCAGCTTATGGCCTAAAAGTCTATTTCTCAAACTTTTCTACAAATAAAATTTTACTCACATGAATACAAATATTTGTGAAGGGATGAAAATAAAAGTCAATAAAACATGGCCAGCTATTTCCCTTTCTAAATAAGTCCAGATATTTGTGATATTTTTTTTCCTATTATTTTGCCCAGCTTTAAGTTGACCCTAAAGCCTAAATTCCACAGCCTTTAGGGGAAAACACAAAGGTTTCTCTTCCAGGTAGGCTACAGCAATGCTCTGTGAAAAATAAAAGGTTTTACCATTTAGTTTGTTGAACTCTATAATCGCTTACTAGTCTCCAAATATTGCACCTTCAGTAAAAGATATAACCTTTTAAAAGCCACCCTAATTTTGCCTCTAAATATTCAGCTGGCAGAGTGAACAGAAAGATTTTGCTTTTTATATTTTTCATGGGACAGTACTTAAAATCTCCTATGTCAGGCTTAGGTGGTTGTCACAGTCCTCCTTAATGTAAAAATTTGCCACTGGGCACTGCCCTTACAACTGTAACTCCTAACAGTGGTGATTAAATGAGAGAGAAAAGCCACTTCTACTTTGTCTTTAGTTTTCACAGGATAATGGATACAGTGCAATCTTAGTGAAAACCAGAGATGCAAAGAGTGGTTTGATCCTAAAGTCATTTCAGTGCTGGAAATGGATGCTTTTTGGAATAATGCCTGGTGAACTGCAACTTTCAGAAAGTCAAGAGACTGTCCTATTAAATCTAAAAGGTTGGTTTGGCTGGTGCACAATAGACAGTAAGCTCAAAGTACAAAAGTCAGATTGACTTACTTGAGACATTTATCTGCTGGAATGATAGCCCACCTTTCACTCTGCTCTGCTGAACTACCACATCCTAATCAAATCTTTATGGCCATGGAGGTAGATGAGTGACACAAGGCAAGTGTCAAGTGTCAACCCAGGGAACCTAAGGCACATGGCAGAGTTATTATTACTTATTTTTCCCCATTTAGGAACAAAAGGGCTATATAGTGTTTAAACACTTGACAGAAATATTCTTTTCTTTCCGGACTGACTTTTATGCTGTGTGACCCAATCCCTTCTCTGGGGTGAAGTTTCCTTCTCTGTTATCCATGGTGATTTGTAGGGAAGAAGGCAGAACATGATCCAGATTCTATCATAATCCAAGATATACTTCCATAAAGAGAGGAAAGGAGTTTCTGTGAAATGAGGTACCTATTTTTGAGCATTTGTCCAGGACTGAGCCCATTAGCAGAAACCCCATCAAGAATGCTGTTTCACTGCATCCTGATGACTAACTCTAAAGCACTCCTCTCCCCATCCCTCCTGTTTCTGCAAAAAATGAAATCTGGCATGAGGGACAAGAGCCACATAACAGCTGATCTGGTGACAGAAATCTCAGGCTGCACTGGGAGTGTGCTCAAAGGTCACATTAAACAAAAATTATTTGACTTGGTCGTCCCCTCTCTTACATTACAAAGTCATGTAATTCCTTCTCCTCGGCTACCATCTCACAGAGCTAATAGTTCTGAGCCAGGTATTGCCCTTACTTGTAGTCAGCACAGAATGCTGTCATCTGATTTCACAGATATTGGAGGTGCCACTCGGCCATCTCCATCCTCATTTTCCTTCAGGCTCAGATTGAAAACGAGAATGAAAGTGAAAGAGGAAATTAGCCCCTTGGTCACAAGTAGGAACATGTGAATGGGGTGGGTGCAAAAGGCTTATTTCTGCTCATCCTTAAAAAAGGAAAGAAAAGTCATGTCAGGTTCTTTAAGCTTGGTCTCAATTTTAATGAGCACGAGGGAATAACACTGAAAAGACTTGTATGTTTCAAGCTGCAATACATCAGGCTGTCAAAAACACTGGAATGCCACATACTCTAATCTTTTTTCACTCACCATTGCACAGTCAGTACAATTATCTTGTTGCAGCAAATTAGGGGAAAAAAGTATTAAGAGTAAATTCGTGTTTAAAAGCTATGAAATCTGCATTGCAGGTTGTCCCATTTCCTAAATAGAGAAATATTATGAAAGCATTAAATAAGGATGTGAATTTTTAAGAAGCCTATTTCTCCTTTCCACAGCATTGCAAATACTTCTGGTGCACAGTCATGGCACAATCTGTAATAGTATCAGTGACAAGAAAAAAAAATTAAAACTGGATGAGACCTGTAATTTTAGAACCAATACATAACAGCAAACAAATCTGATGGAAAATGCCATGAATAGTAATTGCTTGTTTGCAAAAGATATGAAGGTCAGGAAAAACACTGGGTGAAATTTATAAGATGAGAATACATACTGGGAGAAAATAAAAAATGTCAATTCATGCAGATACTTTTCTCAGTCAGTGAAAGATTTGCTTTGCATCTTTAAAATGCTAAGTGTACTCTTCACTAAAAGTAATTAATGGTAAATAATTTGAAAAACCTTTTCTTTTTTCAGGTCCCTGCTGTTTATGACACTTCAACACGGCCAGGATGAGTTGATCTACCCGCTCACAGAAGTTCAAGAGGCACATGCAGTGGTTGGATACCCTATCACCAAGATTCCCACACCACATAAGAGGTACAAATCTAAAGGGACATGGGCAAACATAGATATAAAAGAGTAAGACTCTATTTGGTCTTGTCATTGCTATTAAGAAGAGAAAAGTAAAAAGAAAATATTAGAAAAGCAGGCTGAGATGACATATTCCAAAATTTTCCTAAAAGTAGTCAAGCATGAAAAAAAATAAGCTGTCTTCTGTCAATGATGGAACAGTATTTTGGAAATTGTGAGGTGTGGTTGTCTGTCTGAAGTCCTAAATATAATTAAGTTTACAGTTTGACAATTTGGCTCTTAGAGAGTGTTGCAATATACAAAGATTAGTAAAGCCTAAAATGATAGTTCACTCATAATATTTAATTACACAAAGTTAATAAAAGAACAGAATGAAATCAGATGTCCAGAGTTTACATCTCAGGTAAGTTTTGAATTTGGTTTTCCTTTTGCTCCTTTGCATTCTCCATGGCTGGAGTGTGATGCAGCTCTGGAATAGATGAAACCTCTGCTGTGATTCTGTTAATACCTCTGAACATATCAGTCTTCACTGTTGCTTTGCTTTAGAGTCTGGTTCTACTTTTAGTCAGTCCAGGGGACTGCCAGAGAATCCACACTAGCTGATTCTGTTGAAAAAACTCACCTTCTGATAGTGCTCTTTCAGCTGCAAGACAGTTTTAGGAATATCTTTTTATCTTGGTTCTACTTGCTGTTTCCCAACTAGACGGACACATTTATGTGGATAAGTTATGCACAGAGAGGCACTTCTCTCCTGTGGTAATGGAAGCCATAAAAGGCTTAAACCCATTTGCTTCTGTAATTAAATCATCCATCTCAGGAGAATCAAGGAAAAGCTGCAAATGGAGATTTTTTAAATTAAGAGAAGTTAGGCGATAAATAAATGTTTAAAACCCACCCAGGTTAAAAGAGTTTTCTTTTAATAGACTGAATTTCTTGTTCTCAAAAAGAAAAACAACAAAAAAATTTCAACCACCACAACAAACAACACACTAAAAGCTTAAGTTACTTCCTTAGTAGCAGTCTATTCTGTCTGGCTTAGAATATGAGGTTCAGACAGTTAAAGCAGATTTGAATGGATTTTTTGAATAATTATTGATCAATTGTCTTTTCCCTTATGAAAGCCCACCAACAGATGAGTGATAATTAGCCATTTCATCATTATGGTGGTTGGTGCATAATTTACCTGGGTAGAAAATTTAACAAGCCTTTGCTGTTGTTCCTGTCCTTTTGAAGAAGTCTAAAAGGACTTTTGTTAATTCGCTCTGGTACCCTCCTGTACTTAAAAATATATTTTCTATTTAGATAAGATTTGTTTTTTTATACTTGTGCAAACACACCACTGTGCAGATTTGGGAAGACCTTTGATGTATTGGTGAATCCTGCACAAGGGGCTGCCTCCAGCATCAATGTTTAATCGATTTTATAGACACGAGCAACAAAGCCCTTGAAAACCAAATTCATACTGAAGTGGCTGAGACTTTTCTCTTCATCCCTCCAACTCCAGCATTCAATTCCACCTAAGAAAGATCACATTCTTCAAGAAGTACTTTTTCCTCACACTTTTTTTTGGTGATTAGCTATAGAATGCAGTAAAGTGCCTGATGCACCACATTAAGAAGGATGCTAAGCGGTTTACAAATCTCAGTAATTAATGACTATTTTTATCACAGAGAATATAGACGACTTTCTTATATCTATCTGAAACTCAATATAAGCCTCTATAAGCCTCCAGGCTGCATAATTGGTGCAATAGAGCTGAAAATGAGATGGAGGATATAATACAGCTCAAGTAATCCTGCCTTTAGCTGAAATGGAAGAGTGGAGGCTCTGAGCATCCAGAAATGTTGTTTCCACTAAGATTTAAAGCCAGCCAGCTGTCGGCTGCTGCAGTGAAAATTTTAGTGTTATTTACTTTCTTTAGTATACTCCAAATATTTAAAGAGACACAACCATATTTATGGGCATTTTTTTATCTTAAACAACTTAAGCAATGTGTGCAATCACATATTTTCTTGTTAGGGGCCAAATGGGTGCATATCCTTCATAAAAGTTTCAATTCAAGCACTCTGGAAATTACCTCAGGTCACAACATCCTGGATATGATGCAATTGGTTTTACCTTCACTATGCAGGAGCTGTGAGAAATAAAATCTTTTTAAAATCATAATGGGTTTATAAAGGGCTCAGAGAACAGGAGGGAACATTGGAAAGGTTTATACAGCAGTGACATTTTTAGATTGAAAGAGAGTACTTGTTATACAGAGACCTGATGAAATCTGTCAGGTTGGGATTTATTGTTTAGCACATTTACCTCAGATGTAAAACTGAAAAAAAGTTTGAAAAAGTAAAATAAAAACCACATCAATCTCACCTTTTCTTTTCTTTACAGTTTTCATTGCAGAGAAGATTTGAATGGACCGATGAAAATAATCACAAAATCTTTGGTATACTTTATTTTAATTTGTTATATAACTTATTAGTAAAGGATGAACACAGTATATTGTATCTCCTTTTTCTGTGAGAGCACTAGGAAAATTCCCCAGTGTTCTGGCTGAAATACTGTCATTCAGATTAGGGTTTGGGGTTTTTTCTCCTCTCTAGGTAAATCTTGGTTATTTTTAAGTTATAACAGTCTATAACCTATGGTTTGGGGTAAGGATTATCTCTTGGTTTAATTGTGTGCAAGGAGCCTAGCAGGGTAGAGCCCAGGGGCACTGCTGTAAAACAGTCATTAAATAACATTAAGCCTGTGGCAAGGGAGAAGGAATCAGTGTAATCATTGTACATCTTTTCCCCCAGACTCACCCTCAGCCTAGGGTCTCATTCTTGGTCTGCTGGAAATGCCATCTTTTGATTATGACAGAAAAATCCCATTAATGTTTCTGCCATTGCCACATTTCTACCTTGCCACAGATTCATCACCCCCTTCTGCTTCATCATCTGCATGGCTAAAATGAGAACAACGATTTTCTGTCTCAGGGACACGTCATGGATTTGGACACTGCTGCGCTGAAAATGATGTGGAACCAGAGAACATTGTCATCACTGTTTAATAACGGTGAACGATACCCAGGAGCTCCTTGAGCCTCACAAGTGCTGCTCAGAAGGTGCCCCCACCTCTCACAAAGGGAGGCAATCTCTGTGCTTCCTACAAATGGCTGTGTAAATAACCTCTCTCTCCTGTGGGACTGCTCTCTGCTGCAAACCACGCTCCAGGATCACTCATCCCATTGAACCTCTGTCCCTGGATGAACTCTGTGGGATTGTGCCCAGACACCCCAAGGAGGAGAAGCGTGAAGGGCTGGTGGAACCTGGTCACTCTCCATCACCTCCCTGCAAGAAAATGCACACATCTCTCAGTGCTTGTAACCCGAGCATGGATGGGTTAATAAAACCTAATTCACCCCAGAGACCCTGAAATTCTGTATTCTGTGATTTTGGCCTAGGCAAAACACTACTTATCTCATTAAGTACTTCCTTTCAAAACTGCAAAGATGAGATGACCTGACTTTTATGGATGGACAGAAGGTATCTGAATGTCCTTCTTCTCACAACACAGTGGTGGACCTCAGAAAGAAATTTGTGTCCTGTATTCATCTCTTCTGAGAATGCAGCTTTTATTTATTATTTTGCCTTTATGGATTATGCTGCCAAAGAGTTCCTAGGTATCATGCAAAGAGATAATATAAAGTTTTATGCTAAAAACTGGTTTATCACACTTACATTAAGGTGGTGTTATCAAATATGTTTTAGTATTCACTGTGGAGGAATGCTTCTCCTTTTTTCATTCCATTTTCACAGTTTTAACTGCATCAGATTTGAACTGGTTTCTTCCAAAACAGGGTGAACTAGGAGAGAGGGGGAAATACATTAAACTGGAGACCTGAACCTCATGTTGTTTTCTTTGGTTCACAAAGCCCGTTTGACCATGTGAGCATTCACTCTAGGAGTTCAAGACCACTCTTTCTGAGAGACAACTCTACTACTAAGAGGCAGGCTTATGAGCCACAGAACATTTTGATGATGTTTCTGGAGTTATACATGACCAAGGCAACAGTGGTTTGGTTGAATAGAATCCAATATTGCCACAGAAAACCTTCAATTAAAAAAAAAAAAAAAAGAAGTGAGGAAGCAGGACTGAACATTCACTCTCTAATAGAAAAAATAGAGCTGTTCTTATGAGGACCATGTTCTCTATTTATGTCTTGAAATAACCAATCAAAATTTTGATTTTACTATTCAGATCTCCTCTATTTT
Organism: Notiomystis cincta; assembly: GCA_013398075.1. Lineage (NCBI taxonomy): Eukaryota > Metazoa > Chordata > Aves > Passeriformes > Notiomystidae > Notiomystis > Notiomystis cincta. Next base: position 294,435 of record VZRX01022144.1, on the reverse strand, counting down.
GTTCTATAGGGTTTCATGTGTTTCAAATTTGCATATTCAAATATACTCCTTATCTTTCTACTACCATCTCTTTCTCTGGACTTCTCATCAGCATTATCTTCTTGGTATCACACAATTCATTTTTCCATTTCCTTCTCAACATTTTCCCTTTAATTCCTCACCATATTGACCTATTTTCAGGAACAGTTTCTCATATCATCAGAAGTTGAATCCAACAGTGTACACAGTAGAATTAAGTTCTGAAAAGCAATCTACAGGGTAAAGAGACACAAAACCCTTTACCTGCCATTCTCTGCCTCCCCTGAAACAATGCCCCAGGAGGACAATCCTGCTGTCTGGATTTGTACACACACAGCTACTGCCTTTTGCCATGTCCTGCACCTTTAATTGGAGTTCTGGATGGCACACAGAGAGATTGCCCGAAGTTAAATAGACTTCTGTTGTAGGACAAAAGTTCTGTTAACACCACTTTTTAAAGTTTACTTTATAGAATTTAGCCTGGCAGATAAATTCAGAATAGCTCCTAAGCCTCCATAATGCAGAATCACATACTAAGTCATCCATTTCTTAATGTTAGAGGAACATTAATGTTGGAAATTGTGGTGCCTGCCCACAAGATAACATGTATCTGCAAATTTTGAAGCAGACTGTATTTGACACATCAGAGTAGAGCTAGGAAGAAGAAAAAAAAATCTGCAATTGGGAAAAAATTATGGGAAGATAATTATGATATGTAATAAAATATATCAATAAAGCAATAGAATTGTTATCTGCTGAGCCTGTGGGTGCATTAGATGCCATAGAAACTGTACAAGAGTGGCAGCCCAGGCAGAGTATGAATAATCTGGCCAGGTAGGTGTGAAAAGCATATTCAAGAGGCTGAAAATGTGGGAGAATAATTGGAACAATAAATTTGTTTTCCTGCAAGATTATCAGGCTCAGTGTGGTGCATTCATTCTCCTGGGATCCCATAAATTTTCTCTGTCATGCTGAAGGACAAGAGGCTCTCACACACTCCATGCAGAAGCCCAGGAGGAGCATTTACATCTCATCAGCTCGACCTCGATGTATCCACAGAACAAAACCTGGGCTGTGGGAAGGGCAGCCTGGGTGTTTGCCTAACCTGGCCATCTCCTGCTGCCACGTGCACTGTTCTGTGGCAGCAAAGGCAGGGGGCTGGCAGCTCTGCTGTCCCTCTCCTGGGAACCAGTGCCACACACAGCAGGGACAACACAGAACAGGGCAGGGAGCCAACGAGCACCGCCAAGGAAGTGGGGAACCTTGGCTTCAGTGAGACTGCAGCCTCAGAAGCCAAGGGATGGAAGAATGGAAGAATGCTGAGGTGTTTCTGCTGTTTCCTGTGTCAGTTATTTACCTATTTTTGCAAGCCTAGCACCACATTAATGTGTGTGTATATATAAATAAAGGGTTGTGGGTGCATCTCCACAGGAGATGGATGCAAGCATCGCCAGGGGCAGAAGAGCTGGGGCCAGCTCTGCATAATGCAGGAACAGCCATTTAAACTCATGGCCTGCTGTTGAGGAATATACTCAGTGTGGCCATTCACAGACTCCCTGGCAGCCACACTGCCCATGTCCCAGACTGTCACTGCTGGGTCCCAGCCCCTTCACAGGGGTGGCCACAGTGACCCCACAGGTCCCTGCCTGCCTCCCTGCACACCCACTCACAGTCACAGCAGATTTCCTCACCAGCTCCATCCCAAGATTTCCACAGCAGAGTCTCAGATGTTTGGTTTGGGGAAAGACCCCTTGGGCTTTTATCCCCTCACAGTCTCCAAAGTCTCTCTCAGCCTCCTGAGCCATGGAGCCACGGGCTCCTGCCCTGTCTCTCAGTGTCCCTCACCTGGCTGTGCCACAGGGCCCTGTGCCCTTTGTTGTGCAAAGGGTGCCAGTTCAGGGCCTCTTGTCTCAGGCTCCCACCCAGAGGTGACCCTGCAGCTCCATCCACAGCTGCACCCTGAGCTCCCTGCACTGAATGTGTTCCTCAACCCTGCCATCACATTGCCACGGCAATACCACCCTGGGCCATCCCTACAGCCCTCCACATCACTCTGGAAGGATGTTCTGCAGCATCCAGGCGGGGTTCTGATCCTGCTCAGTGCATCACACAGCAACAGAGCCCTGCACTTACCCACAGCAATTCAGGCATCCAGGTGCTACCTTGATTTTGTGGTTTTGCTCAAGAAAAGCTTTTCTGTGTAGCCTGAACTGGACATAGTCACTTCTACTTTGGGGTCTGGGGTTTTGGACAGAGGGAGATAGAGCTTTGATCAGGGAGAGGGATGAATAGGGAAGCAAGTAATGAGTGATCCTCTCATGAAAGAAGAGCTGAGCTCTCCTCTCCTCCCCCAGCAGGTGCCATGAGGAATCTGGTCACACACAGCGTGGCTGCTGAGCAGCAGGCCTAGATATTGTCTGCATGCTGACAGGAAAAAAGTAAACTGAAAAAGTAAACAACCAGTATTTATTTGTGTAATTAAAGGAGACTAAAACACGATAGAAATATCTAATCACCACAAGAAATCCCGTAACCAATTTCCAACATGATTAAACTCACATTGTTGCAAAATAAAGCAATCTAATCAACAGCCTGTGTTCTAATTACGTCTACCTGATCTCAAAATATTTCTGAGCTTGTTTATATCCCCAAGCCCTTTTATCTTGACGTACTGTAAAATCATTTCTGAAATGAATCAGGTAATGTGTTTTTCTTTCCGCGGCAGGTACAGCAATGTGAGCACAGGGAGGTTCAGAGACCACTGCCATGAAACGATGATTGAAAATCTCAGGCAAGTGGGGGGAGCAGTGGAGAGGGAAATGAGAGTGCTCAAGGGGAAGAAATAGGCCTACCCCTGGAAAAGGAAGGAAAACACACTGTATACAAATGAGGATATAGCAGACTAACAGGGGAAGAAACTATACAGTGCATGAAAAGAAGGTAGAGAAGAGAGATGAAGGCAGGGCAATCAGAGGCACCTAGAGGTAGGATGGAGATGGTGGAGAGAATTCAAGACTCCCTTAAATTGCCATTAATTATGTTTCAAAAATTCACATTTCTATCTCTTTCTCACACTGTGCTGTTTTATTCTAGAGGCCCTTCAGTGCAAATAGGTATTCATTCATTCATTCCTCAAACCTGATCTTTGCTCTTGTAGTCGTAGGAGTTCAAACAGTTAATGATGGTTGGTCAAGGAGGAGAGGGGTGAATGAGAGATGATATATGCACACAGCTGAATAGTTCATATTCTAAGCCACATATTAAGTTACCTCCAAAAGATAGGGAAGGACAGGGACTTTGGGAAGTGGAAAAACTGTGTCTTCTTGTTTTGCTGCACAGCAAAGTGCACTACAAGGTTTACATCATAATATTGACTTCTGGATGCTACAGCAACCTGTAGAATTAACAAACATGGCATGGCTGTGGGAAAAGGCAACATGCTTCAAATTAGAAAGACTAGAAATTGGAGTCTTAATAATTTTACCAGTGGACTAAGCACACAAATGGTGAAGAAGGAAAAAGAAATGCAGACTTTCAAGGGTTTATTTTCTAAGTTCTTACATAACTCAAACAACTTAAAAAACTGCTTTCTCACACACACACACATATTTTGTTTCCAGTGCTATGATTTAAATCAAGTTTGCCTCCTGGAGTGCTGAAAATCAAAAGGACCTGTAGGCAGAGTCCCAATTAGAAAACCTCCAGACAAAACATTGCACAGTGCTGCCCCTGATTTCTCAGACAATAGTAACTTACCTCAGGTAAGAAAAAGGTAAGTTACTTTCAATCAGTGTGACAACAGCAAGACTATTTGGACAGGGGAAAAGACAGAGGAGATAACTCTCAATTGAAAAATAAGCAATATTCAGCACTCATAGCGGAGGCAAACATTGCCATATTTTTTCAAACACTCATGAAGATTTCAGATCTTTGTTGTGAAACCCTAGCTCCCCTGTTTTCTTGTTTCTTTATGGAACCAGGATGATATAATAATTCAGAAGAATAATGCAGAAGAAAGAGTAATTTCTTGTTTAACATCCATGGAATAAAATTCACTGCGTGAAAGCTTTTTACTCCTCATCTATTTCACTTTAGATCCCTAAGATTTAATGCTTTTCCCATTGTTAGTCACTATTAATGACAAAACCTCTCTTTTATTGAGATCAGTATCTGAGAGGGTGGTCTGTCCTCACTGAGAAACAGCAGGGTTCTGAAATTTTGGCAGGCTTCCTCTGAAGCACATCTAGAGGCCCTTCAGTGCAAATAGGTATTCAAAGAGGTAGCAGCTGGAAAACTGAAGAGAGGGAAAAAAATGTTATTTTGACAATGACCTCCATTTCTAAATTAAAAAAAAAAAAAAAAAGAAAGAAAAGAGGAAGAAATATAAACCAAACAACAACTCTATGAGCTGTTACCAGTAAATGTCATGGATGCAGCCTTGGATCTAGAAGAGAGGAAGAATTTGGCTCAGATTTTCACATTTACTTTGTACAAGACCATGCAGAAAGGTTAAAACAACTTTTTGTATGGACTAATTGGCTTTGTTTGGGACCCACTGTGACACATATATATCTCACAGGAGATTTTTCCCAAGGTTTAAAGGGCCTTGGTTGCCTGATCCAAGGGCAAAGCCAGGAAGGACTTGGAGAACTATTCATTATGGGAGAATGCCAGCAGATCAGACTAAGATATTCTCCTCAACAAATAAGAGGCAGAAGGAAAATTAGAGCAAAACAAGAAATGGAACAACAACAAAAAAATTGCCTGGCTTAAAAAATAAATAGTCACAGCATTAGAGAAGGCTAGCAGTTCACAGGAGTCCTTACAAAACCTGCAGCACAAGTTTGGCTTTTGTTCAAGTATACCAGTGCCTGTATTATAATACAGAGACATTCAGACCACCTTTGTGCTAGGGCAGGCCTGATTATAAGCAAAAACCTAATGCTGGCTGCACAGAGCTCAGCATCTAATCACTTATCTTTTTTTCCTCACCTCTCCTCTTCTGGCTGCAGTGTTTATATTACTTGAACTGCTCAAATCTCATTTGCTTGTGCACACCCCCTCTAAAAAGGTCTCTGAGATTCTGAGGCTTTGCTGTTTCTCCTAACAGAGAGAGACAGAGAAACAAGACAATTATAAACTTCCAATTATGCAAAAAGTTGGTGTAGTTGCTGATGATTTATATATTGTTTGATCTTTTATAGGTCATCTTAAAAGTTAACATTTGAATTATTTGAGAAATTCTGACTCTTAAATTGGCTGTTTCAATAACGTTATTGCTGCTGACTCCCTCGAGTGCTTGTGCTCTTAGTTTCCTGATTTTAATTATTAATCCACCACCGCATGTTGTGTTTCTCTGTAGCAGCAGAAAGGTTAATATTCATAACCAGTTTTTAGGTTATTTTTAAAGGTAGGTGAGGAGCAGTGCAGGGGAAGATGGAGGAGGGAATCAAGTTTTAATTACTTGTTAATATTGCTATCTAGGTTGTGGAGCTGATTGCAGCTCTGCTCCTTCCCAGGCTCTTTATGTGCACATCCACGAGCACAATTCCACCCAAGGCTGAACATCACTCCCTGTCTCTCTGAAATTACCTCTGTGCCAGCTGCTTTCAGGAGCCTCTGACCAGCAGCTTTTGTAATACTGATCTGCAGAAGTAATAATTGAAGGGAAATATTAGAGAATCATCCAAAAAAAAAAAAAAAAAAAAGCCTGTACACACATGGAATCTCATCTAATCTTATGCTGCATTAAAATACAAATAAAGCAGACTGGCTTCTTTCTTCCATTGGGAAGGACCAAACCCAACCTCCATACTGCAAAAGCACAGAGCCTGCTGGAGACCTGAGCTTCCCTCTGCCTTATTCTTTAGTGTCTCAGACTGATTTTTCTCTTGACAAAAATCTAGACTTAAATAACCAGCACAATTTATTTCCTGCTGCCTGAGTCTCCAGAAAGTGTAAAAGCTTTTTTTTTTTTTTCCCTCTACAAAGCTACACTGAGAAATCTTCCTTTATATCAGCAAGGATTTCCACCACAGACTCAACTCTACATTTATTATCAGAATGCAATATTTGGTCCTTTCTCCATAATGGGTGCACTCAACTACATTATTTATAGTGAAGCCAAAGTGAGAAAGAAAAGAGGAAATGAAGAAAATCCTTTCATGAGCAATCTTTGCTCCATTTTTTTCCTCAGGAAAAGGTAAAGGCAGCTCACAATTAATCACATCTAAAACTTGAATCAAAGCTCAGATTTGCCTGAGACAGATCTCTCTACATGTCCCTGCATAACCTATCTGTATTCACATGGGAAGGTTCCTGCTGGGACTACTTGTTTTCATTCTACCCTAAAAATAAAGTTGATTATGGACCAAATTGGTACCTTCCTGTCTTTTAAACATAAAAAGGAAATTCACACACACACACACACACTTTTGTGCCATTTTAAGTTCTCAGCCCATTCTAAATAAGACCAGAGGCCACTTGCTTCCATTTTCCAGTCTCTCTCCTCCTTTTGCCCTCAGAAATGAACAACCAGGGTATAAAGTCAAGTCTTGCCCAGAATACTGAGATGAGAAAACTGCACTCTGAAAGGTAACCCAGTAGATATTTATGGAAGACAGAGCAGGATACATATTACAGTATTAATTTCCCTCATCTTACCAAGGGGTTCAGGATCATCTTTGTAATAAGAAATCCCTGGATCACCAACATTACTCAAGTCAAATTCAAAATTTAATATTTACTTGGCATTCCTGCTGTATCTAATCATGCAAAATGCCTTCCAAAACCTATTTCCCCAGATTCTAAGGGAGTGATATGACTACAGTCCTGTCACATAAATGAAATGCCAATTGCCATCCTGACAAGAAACCCACACATTGAACTGATGAACAATTGTTGGGAAGAAAAAAAGAATGGATGTGAATATGTTTTTTATTACCTTGTAAGATTGTTACAGAATTCCTTCCTTCTGAAAGAACCTCGTGGACACTATTATTGCCACTCCATTTTCTTCTTTTTTCTTTCTTTTCAAGCAAAAGTTTCTTTGCTTTCAGAATTTTAAAGCTTTGTTTCACTGCCTGTTAAGACACAGGCATCAGGAGAAAGAAAAAATATTCCTCATGTTTTCGACAGTTTCACTCATCTATATTCACAAGAGGACATTTACCTATTATTCTCTACTCTAAGGATGATGCAAATATTTATTATGCAGCACCATTTGAAAAGTCTTTTTTATGTTCTACATCAAAAAGATGAAGTGAATGAAAACTGAAAGTCTTGCTGCATACACAGGAGATAAAAACTCGAACCTGTAAACTGCACTCCATTTTAAATTGCTTTCTCGAGTCAGAAAATTGATGAAACTAACCTCAGCTTATTCCCTGTCACCAATAAAAACATGCATGCTTGCCCATGGCTTCATGCAGAAAGCTGAATTTTGACTAAGATTACAGACAGCTAAGACAAAATACTTACAGAGGTACTATACTGATGCTTCTCTGAAAACCTTTGTGTTCTCCCTGCTCTGTCAAAGCCCTCTAGATGGCATTCTTTAGTAAACTTTGGTGACTGCACACATTTTTGGCCTCAGTGCAGTTTACAGTGTTTTCACTAATGTTTTTAAATTAATCTACTGTAATGACTGTCAGTTTAATGAGTTATTAAAAGATATTCATGCTTTTGTAGTGCAAAGTGTAACAAAAATAGAATAAATAACATTTCGATTATTGCAAAAGTTCCTAGAATAAAATATATTTTTCTGTTTGAAGTGCATTGCAGCCTTTACAGAAAAGAAAAGCAACAGTATTTTCAAGCAATGAAATATCTTCTGGAACAGGACACACGCCTGCAAAAATTACAGTAACCCATCTTCCTCCTGAAGTAAGGTCTTTATAAATGAGAACTTCACTAAGTTTGAATAGTTTCTCTGGTAGGGATTCTCTGAATGGCTTTACAAGCAGAACAACTTGTAAACAAAAGGGAAACCTGCTGCTAGGACCCCTGCTTAGCCTTACATCAGAATGCTGCATTAATTTGTAGTAGGCCCACAAATGTCAGCCTCATTAGATGAGCAAACACAAATTCCTGTATAACTCTGGCTCTCTGTTACTGCTCCATGGAGTCCAATAACTTTTCAGAAGGAGATCCCAGCAGTAAAGCAGTGTGTCTGGAAAAGGGCAAGTCAGAGAGAGACTGACTGCCACTGCCACTAAATAAGGTGGCAATCTCCAAAATCTCTACACACACAACAGACACACACACACACACGTACGGAATTCAGCACATGACCACTGGACCCAAACAATGGGAATCCTGAGCAGGGATTACATGTCCCTTTTATCCAGGGCTAGGGGCTATCTGGGGACTCCTGACTCACAGGAAATCAAGGCTAGCACAGAGTCATTCCCACTGAGATGTCCTAGCAGGCAGAGCCAGGTCTGCTCTGGTTCCCTGGTGCTGCTTCCCAGCCCTCGTTCCGTGGGACTGAGGGATGCACGCAGCCGTGTGCTGACTGCTCCCACAGCATCCCCACACACCTGGCCTTCCCTTCTTCCCTTCTCACCTCTGCTTAGGGCACCTTCCCAAATCACCTCTCCTACTCCTTGCTCTCAGCTGCCACGCCTCTCCCTTCCTCCTCTTCCCTTTCATCTTCTATTCCAGGTCCTAAATGCTTGGGAAAAATACAACAGAGAAAGCCTTTCCACCTCTTTCAAAAGTAGCTCCCAAATATTGAACTGGATTCTAGATCCTGACCCACACAAAGCTACCTAATATGATGTGTTCTGGGGCACATCTGAAACCCTACCTGCTTTGCTAGAGGATGGAGATGTTTGAAGCAGACTTGAAAACCTAACCCCTAAACCTGAATCATTAGTTAGTTTGTTTGATTCAATAAATACATAGGTGTTTCATTCTGTTTTTAAACCCCAAAATTAAGCCATATATTCTCCCTTGTCTGTATTCTACCAGATGGATGCTACCTCATGCCTTATGCAGAATACCACAGGAAAAAAGAAATGAACAAATGCTATATAAAAGAAGAACAAGCCGAAAATACCCCGGGGTTATTTCAAACTCCAGCAGTTTTTTGCAGGTGTTCTGGGCCTCAACAGCACAGTGAGACTTTTTCATTCATGTTCTGCCTGCTTCCTGGAAAACAACACTGATGTGAATATCTAAGCTAAAGAAAACAAACCCCAATGTATATTTCAAAAGGAGAACTGGCTTTATATCCTATGGATTATTCTATAGCTGAGCTCACAAACTGTGCCTAGGCATCTGAGGCATGTTGAACTATTCAAGCATAAACAGAGCCAAGAATATTTATAGTTCTATTCTGTCATAGTGGATGTTGCAATTGGACAAATAACAGGGCCCAAGGTGACATACTATAGTATTAATAGAGGGGCAGAGTGAGAAATTACCAAACTGAAGCACTTGGAAATCTACAACCTATAGCAAGAACAACCAATGTCATAAGAAAGTCATTCCAGTCTAGGAACACATGGATTCAGGTTCCTTTTAATCATTTTGTCTAGTTGTGTACTCTGTTTTATGATGGTTTAATTGTAGCTGTACTTCAAATGTGGTGCACTGATGGGGGACAGCAGGGGAGCATTAGGCATAAAATTTAACTGCAAAGCTCAATGCAATCCTAATTATGGTGCTGCTATGACACCTCCATAATTACTCATTCTTATCCACTGGCTCTACTAAAATAATTCACAAGACAAAAAAGCAAGCTGAGAATGCCATCATTGTCACTGCAGTCCAACAGTACACAGGACTAAAACATGGTGATGCTTGGCTTTTCGATACCCATATCCCTCCACAAAATTTACAGGAACCCTATTTTAAGCTCTCAGTTCCTGTATAATTCAAAGATCATCTAAACTAGCTAGAAGGAAATGTGGAAGAGAGAAGTGCTTAAATTTTCATCTTTCTCAGGTGTCTCTGTGTGATCCATGTTAGCTGTTTTTATTCAGCCAGGATCCACAGCCCTGCAGGACTTGGGAACCTTTTTAACACAGGCAGGCAACTTACACTTTCCTTTCAAAAACAGCTAGAAATGGAAGTGGAAGTTGTGCTGCAATTTTTCTTTTCATAACAACCTAAGAGCAGAGCATTTCATTCATGGACAAAATAAATAAGCATCACCATGCCTTTGTCCCTCTCTAGACCAGGGATGCAGTGACAGGGCTGGCATTCTCAGCTTGCTTCTTGTCTTGTGAAACACTGAGCAGAGACGGTGGATAGGGAAGAGTGATGATAAATGTGTCATAGCAGTGCAGTAATTAGGATTGCACTGGGTTTTGCACTTGATACAGCAAGCATGGATCAATCTTCAGTCCTCTCTTTGCCCGGGGAGTGCCCTTATCACGGGGCTGAGGAGACAATCCTTCACTTTTTTTTTTTTAAGACTGGCCAATCTTGCCTCCAGCTTTACAATTAGGAGACTTTCATGGGAAAGGACAAGCAAGGGTCTGCCTTCCTCAGGTAGGAAATCAATTAAGACTTCGACTTTCACATCATAATAGAGGGATATGTATCAGGTCTGGGGAACCTTCTCAATGTATACTCTTCCTCCAGATACCTTTATCGTGTGATGGAAGCTAAATCAAGCCTAGAGGAATAAATACTTGTTCATGAAGATAGAAATCTTGGCTACACTATGGAAAAAAAATAATTCCAGACACTTTGAATAGTCCAGTAAAATAATGTAGGTATGTATTCTCAGCCCTTCCAGCATCAAGGCAGTTATTCTGTGCACTGACTCCTGCACTGTGCCTCATTTTACCTGGTTTAGTGTTTTATAGAATATCCCTCAAAAGAGCATCAGAGCTGGAGGAGCTACAAAACTCCTGATAACCTCTAACACACACTCTGGGGTGTGAAAAAAGGCAGAAGCCTCTTCTATCACAAAAAGGTTAAAGAGCACTTGTTTTGGCTGTGCAGAAAAGGTCAAGGACAATTACCAAACCCTCATTGCTGTATTTCAGTCTTTCTGTCCTCCAATTTTAGAGCAGCTTAGATAGGGTACAAAATCATTTATTGGATCATAACGCAAGAGATCTTTAATTTTTCAGCAGGGTAACAACAGAGGTACAGATTTCCTCTAGTACTGGTACCTCCAAGTCATACAAAAAGTTCAAATGCTTGGCTTGAAATAAAAAGCTTTAAAAACTTTTGAAACAGTGAAAGAAACCACACAAAATTCTGGTTTTTTTCCTTTTTGAAAGCAAAGACTACAGAATAAAACAAACTAAAAAACAAACAAACAAAAAAATCCAAACAAAACAAAAATTACCTAAAACCAGATTCTTCAATAACAACTGTGAAACTGAAATGAGACATCACTTACTGCAACAACTTCAAATAAACATTAAGTTTGCAACACTGTCCCTGCTCAGCTCATTCATTTACTGAGTGCAAGGTTGGCTGATAGGTACTGACAGCAAAGGTTAGATCAACTTCCCAATCTGCTGGAGGGTGCTTAAAGGATTAGTACCAAGGGACTTAATAATATTGAAAGTACCTGATTCTCTCTACTCTTCTAGGTTATTGCAGGGAGCTTCTTCCCTCTGCCTGCACGACAGTAAAATGTCTAATCAAAGGTAAAATCAGGTACACTTTTCATTTCCTGATTATTTCGTGGCTGATTTCTGAAAATTGAGACCCATTTCACTTAATCAAACTTGTGAAACAATCTGGACTCAGAAGGTACAACCACAAATCCATATATATCCAACAAAATCAGAATGTGCATGTTGACAGTCCGTAAAAATGACCTGTTTCACAGTAACCATATTTAAAGAAACCAAAAAATTTCTTCCTAACACAAATTTTTACTTAAAAACAATCTAGATCCACACTTCTGTTATATAGGTATATATATATATTTATACACATATACATGCATGTATATATATACCATTAATGTTCCTTGAAGAGTTTTCTAAATATGATTTAAAATTCAAAGTTTTCTCTTCATGAACACTGACAAAGAAAGGCAAAGGAAGTTTCAGTGTTTCACTTGCCTGAAGTCAGCTCAGGAGTCATCTGCCTGCCTACCAAATATCTACAATGTACAGGATATATGAGAGCTGGTCAACTAGACTTTTATAACAGCACAGAAATGGAAGTTTATTCAGAGTGCCTGATCCCAGCTGAATATAGAGGTCCAAGTGAGACTAGAGGTGTAAAAATGCAGTGAGAGAAACACTTCTCCAGCCCATTTGCTGATCCATCTCACAATATGAAAAATGACAGCAGATTTCCATTAATTAAAGAGAACAAATAAAAATCAAATGCCTTCAGAATGCAAACCAACAAAATATTCTGGGTTCAAATCCATCTTGCTTTTTCTAAAGATTTAAAATCTAATTATTGTGTCATCCATTAAAGTGCATATTTACAGCACTCCTGATTCAAAATATATGGAGAAATCCAAAGCTAGTTAAATTTTCTTTACTCTCTGAAATATAATTTCTGATCTGAAGCCAACCGTGGAACAGAGCAAACCAAAAGGGATCTGGCTGAGGAAGCTGTGGAAAATTGACATGAGAATGGCTGATGAAACACAGGCCTAAACAGAGTCATACTGCAGCAGTGCATTATGAATATTTCAAAGGCAAAGATGTCACTAAGAAAGATTTTTAAAATACATGTATTTGAAGTGGAAAAATTCCTGAAGATTCATATAATCCATCAATAGTCTGGACAGTATCCACTTAGTGCCTGTTACCTCTTATCCAATCCTTCCTGACAGACTTACAAGTGACCATAACTGTAGCAAACAGGATTGCAAGGGAGAAGTTACAGATTCATGCAAACATCTTCAGGTAAACACAACACAAACAGAAGAGAAATTAAAAAGATGGGAAAGGTTTTTTTATCTGCAAAATGAACGGCATCCACGTTTCATGTAAAAGTTTCTATTTCATTATTAGTGGTTCACATACAAAACATATACAAAACCCCTTAGACCTGAGTTGTTTTGTTAAAACAGAAGAGAAACACATCTAAATCTCCATATATCATTCCTTAAGGAGAAAAAACCTTCCTTCCCAGTGTCAAAATGTTCATCTGTATAGGAAAATGGATAATCATGGCTGTGTCCTCTGCTATTTATTCAAGAAAGAAAATTAGGCGCACAATAAGTAGGCAATTTTTTGTCCTTTCTCTAGGAACAAATCATCCTTCTCAATCTTTAACAATCCATCACAATTTTTTTTTACCACCAGCCCAAACCACCAGCTGAGGGGATTCTGCTAATTAACTACAAGTTGCAAGGTGCAAAATTCAGCCATCAGTTTGTTTTTTCTTCTCCTAAATAATAACATAATCGGAACATTAAAATGCTCCTCTTGGCTTTATCTTACATTCTTATGTAAAACAGAGTTATTTAAACCAGAGTAAATATTGAGAGTATTAACTAGTAAAAGCTAATGGATGATAGAGGCCCCATGAAGCTAAAAGTGAATGCCAGAATGCTCCAGCAAAAGAGGCCATTAGATTTTCCGCCCACTACGCTGCCAATAAGGCAAATACAATGATTTCATTTATCTAAATAACTGCTGCTAGTCACAGATAATGGCAGCTTAAGCTACTCAGTGTGCAGTAGGCCACTTGGAGAAACAAAACAAAGCCAAAGCCCAGTGCAGAAGAACAAAACAGTCGTGCACTGCGTGTCTGGGCTCTGACAGAGTGCCCATTATTCCTGGTTACCAGAAGGAGCGCGCAGGTGAACGGGCAACTGCCTGGGTAAACAAACGCTCATAACACAACTCACACATCAAAAAACCAGCCCACAGACCAAACCTGCACAACCTTGAGCACAAGGAGGCTCTTTCTTTTTTTTTCCCTTTTTCAAGCCTGCATGTACCAGATAAAGTCACAGGACTCCCAGCCAGCGACTAGAACAAATGAGCTGGTTCAAAGGGCTGTTGTGAGGCGCTCTCTCACCGCTCAGCAAAGTGCCATTTCTCCTCTGCGAGCTCAGTGCCATCTCTAATCCAAAGCAATTGCCCTAAGGTGCCAGACACATACAGAATGAGACAGCCAGCAGCAGCAAGTAGCATCAATCTGCCTCCTCCAGATACTAAATGTTGCTGGACAGAAAACTCATGCTATATTCTGCCTGTGTCCCACCAATTCCAGAAGAACTCATAATAATCTCAGCTGCTGCTCCTCAAATCACCACAGTAATTCTGTAAAGAATGTGTCACTAAGGAGAGAAAAGTCATTTAGATTCACTCAGCAAAAATAAAAAAGGGGGCTTAATTACAAACAAGATGCTTTATTTTCAGACAGTTCACAGTTAATTTTTCGCACTGCCGCCGCAGCGAAGATGTTTTAGCTGATCCACAAGCAGACCTTGAACCATGCTGTTTACAGTGCAGAACTTCAGTGTAAATGGAAGTAGTTGCTGATTTACACTCTGCAGCTGAGGGCAGTAACTTTCTCAGCCAAATTAAGCAAGCTACCCGTGCTCATATAGAAACCCAGGGGATGGAGTGAAAGGAAGTTTGGAGAGGAATTATCAATAAATGTTTCTAGCACCATTTGTCAGAAGATGGTGGACTCCTTATGTCATGCTCTAAAGCAAGCAAAATAATGGAAAAAACAGCAAATGGACTGGATGTTGGTTCCTCAGGCTGTATGTCAAAGGGCTCTGAAACCTCACTGATACTCCCCTGAGGTTTGAGAAATTAAATGCAATATAGATAAACATTCAAACATGTTACAGCAGAAAATATTGTGGGGAATGAAAATGGCTCAGTTGGAAGCTCATCTTTGATAAGCAGGTACTCTGGCCTCCAGAAGGGTAGTATAAGATGAACCTTGATAACTCTCTCAAAGAGCTTTGAGTTGGCTCTTTTCTTGTCTCTGCCTGGGGGACTGACAGCTTCAGTGGCACAGAGAACAAAATTAACATTAAGAAGCTTGTGAAGAAAGATTAGCATCTAGAATATCACTACTCCCATAACATAAGGCTTAGAAGGACAAAGGTGAAACAGAATTATCAGACAACTGTTCTATATCACTGAGGAAATACCATCTCACCAGAAGAAGCTACCAAACGGGAACAGTGAGGTATTTTCCACCCCCTGAAACATGCTGGTTTTCTCCCAACAGTAACAGCATAAAGATAACTTAGATTGATCTAAGTGGAGAGAATGTTTTCATACAAAAACAATAAAGAAAGCACTGTCCATCTCCAGGCTGAGGTGCAGCTGTACAGGAGCACCCAGGCATGGAGGAAGGCCATCAGCAGAACCCACAGCCTGAGCTTCTGCCTAAGAGGAGGAAAAATATCTTCCACTCAATGCACAGCTTTAGGTCCCAGGTAACAGCTGGTGGAAAAAGACATCAGTGCAGCTTCACCAATTGTTCTGAAGTTATCTCAGGAAAGGTGTTTTTCCCAAATATTTGCTTTTTGAACTAGCAGAGGCTGTGACCAGAGGTAAAGTTTTGAGAAGCAGCTGGGTTCACATGTGCTTAACAAGGGAAGGACCAGAAGTCAGCATCAGATGAGATGAGAGTGCAAAACACAACTTTTTTTGTCCTGATTTCCATCATCCATTTGCAGCACTGCCATCATCCCTGACCTTGAAAACGTCACTTCCTCACCCTGCTCCTTTGCCTTTCCACCTTGAGGGCTGCTCTTACACAATGGTTTGGGCTGGAAGGGGCCTTAAAGGCCACCCAGTAATGTTTTATCTACTAGTGCTACCTAAAACCTGAAAATTATTCTTATATTTTGCAATCTGTCATAACTAAACTTGATAGATTCAATTTTGATTTAAAACTCCGTATTTTGTATGTCTCACATATTTCAGTAGAAGCATGGCTCTTATTTTTTCAAGAAACACTTGACTCCTTTGTTGTTAATTGTACAAGGTGTGCTTTTTTTCCCCATTAATATCTCTATAATGTAGAATTTAATTTACTTTCCACCATTTTACTTTTAATTATTACAAGACTCCTAAGCAATAAACAGAAGAAACATATTGATGGGACAAGCCTTTTAAATGATGGGACATAATAATTATTAATTACAACTTAAAAGTCCCTAGCAGCACTTTTTTGCTATAAATACTGGCTGACTTCAAAAGCTGAAAAAGACTAGTATTGTGCAACAGTCAATTAATTAGATATACTGCAGATACCTTTCTTAATGAATTTGATTATTAATAGCTCAACTCTCAGATTTAAATACTGACTCAAATGTTAGCATCCATATATTTTTTTCAAGGATGAATATATTAAACTGCATGGGCCACCTAATTTAATTGCAAATTATTTTTCTGCTATGGTGTGGTATATTGCATGTTGAGTTCACTTTATTGCACTTATTCAGACAGCTGTGCCAGGTGGCAAAACTTTAAATCATCCATAAAAACAAACAATACTTTTCATTTCTTCTCTCTGTTCTCTGTTATTTGCTGTGGAACATGACAGAATTTTATCCTTAGCTTAAATAAAAGAAAAGGATTGTAAAGTAGCAAGCCTGTCACAAGCAAATCAAGAGTGTCCTTTTTAAAGACATGAAAATACTTAGCAAGTTTCTGTTTTAATCCCAAGCATGTTTGGGAACTGGTAATTTCTTTTCAGAAGGAATGTCTTCACAGGTGGAGAATTTGTTTTGTCAGTTCTGTGAAAGAGCTTTTAATTACCTGCATTTAATTGAGTCTTGCACATACACATTGGGAAACAATTTATGAGGTTTTCTGAGTCTACAGCATAGTTCACGTAATAAATCATACTCTCTCTCTGTACTTAACTCACATGCTGTCTTTGAGCCATGGTTTGTTGGTGTTCCGTATTTTTTCTCTTCTCCAGGAATATGAAAAGCACAGGGAAATGATCTTCTGGTACCCATAAAGTGGCGTGGAGCAGGGTTGGGGACAGAACAGGATAACTCCATTTTCTTCTCAGCTGCACCAGTTAAACGTCAGGCCAAGACATGTCACCCTCAGTTTGGCATTTGCCTCGATGTGGAAACAAACATTTCCCTTTTCTGTTGCAGTTTTCTGAGAGCTGAAGAAGCAAAACCTGCACGTGGGAACAAAATACATTGTGGCTGCTTTGCAGAAGTTCAAACATCAGCTTAGGATAAGATGAAATTAAGCCTGCATTTTCCAGTTTGCTTCTATTTGCAAATTGGATTAACTTCAGTAAAATCCACTAATTTCCAATTGTGGTCAATTCCTGCAAAGATAATGGGAAGGGAAGACAGGTGACAGAATGCTTGAGAAAAATTCCAAATATTTGGATTGCAGCAGGACTCAGGGGTCCCAGGTAAAACCAGCAGAAAACTGCCTCTGGTCTGATGTGTTCCTCTCAGGGGTAGGATGTGGGGAAAGGAGTAGCTGTAGTACTGTTTAGCCAATTAGTGTCTTAGTTTGCTCTTTACACAAGACAAGTGAAAGATTTTCTGTGGACGAGTCAGAGTACAGAGTGCACCAAGAAGAAAGTGCCTGACTGCACTGGCTGCTGCTGCGGGCTCCAAAATCTCCACAAATTTATAAGAGTGACCCTATCGTGAGGAAGACTTTTGCTGAGTTGTTAGCTCACTCAGTGTTTGCCAAGAGAAATAAAATTCAGAAATATACATGATTCTAACTGCAAAAATGAAGTAGTGACGTGTATTTCTGCAAGAAAAGTCGTGGAAAACATTGACCACACACCCTTGACAGATCCTTCCTCCTCATCCTTAGCTCTTGGCCCTGGGAAATTCTGCTACAAAGGAAGCTTAAAACAAATAAATATCACAAATGACAAGGAAAACCTTCACAAACCTGACACAAGAGTGTGTGGAACTAACTGTACAGGTAATACTGGTCTCCTGAAAATTGATTAAATTCCTTATGAAAATTGTAAGGCATTCTCCTCGGGAAAAAAATAAATCCTATTGAGACAGACAGAGAGACTACTAATCACATTTCTTCTCAATTCTTCTCCCTAGCTCTAATTAGTAGGGAATATTTGCATTGAAACAATCTCTTTTTCTCCTTCGTTCACTTGATCAACTGCTTATCCCTCACCTGGAGCCATAATCTCTTGTCTGTAGCTTCATAATCTTCTGCACTGCTAAAAGGATTAGGTATCCAGGTGAAGCATAAACAGCAGGAACAGATGATCACACAAGAAACAAACACTATTCTGAGTTTTTAGATGCCACTTTTCCCCATGATAATTAGGTAAAAAGAAACTCTAACCACCAGTGCCTCCTAGAAAGCAAAGAAAGAACCCTGTAAACATATAGAAGAAAAAAAATAACAAAAAAACCCAACACAAACCTTAAGACACAGCTTTCTAAATAATTCTTTCCCATATTAAAACTGTATAAAACTGCAAAATGAGTAATATTAAAAGAAAATAAGAAGATTAAGAAAAAAAAAGAGACAGAGATTATTCTAATGCCTTAACAAAATTGCTGCAATCATTACAATGCAAATATTTTCTCTTCAGAAAACAGATGTCACTTTCTCTGGGCTTCTCTTAAAAGCCTGGTGAAGCTGAACTGGGGGTGGGAAGGTTACATTTTCTGTCTGTAGTTTTCACTGGGCAAGATTGAGTCTACCACTGCACAGGACATGCTCCTTTCTTTTATAAATTTATAGGGCATTTCTTGCATGTGACTCGTTTTAAAGCCAGGACATCTATTAAAGTAAAGCACTCTGACTGAATGTTCTCATTAAAAATGCACAAGGAAAACGTTTATAAAATTCACTATGTATTCAGTTAAATGCAAAATTCCACATTGGTAAATTTCAATGTCTCAAAATTCAAAACTGTAAGACCTAAATCCAACCAGTTCATACCCTTTTCACACACCTGATATTTAAAACTCTTCTATTGTTATTTACCATTTCACTCTTTTCCAACTAGACTTCTGGCATTAGGGTCAAGAGCAGCCCTTACTTAACATACTGCACAACAGTAAAATTTTCAGTAGTTGCTTTGGTTGGTCTAAATTTGTGAGAAAAGAAGAAAATATTTGGAAATGCATTATGCTCTTTCATTAAGCCTGGGTATACAATAAGTTTTACAAAAACAAACCAATGGCAGATGAATGTGACTTTTTTGATTATTCAGTAGTGCTTATATGTGTGAATTGGCTGAAGTGACACCATCACCTGGAAAATGAAGCCACTACAGAAGCAGCAAACAAAGTCAATCTATTCAAAAACAGAGAAATCTTCATGCATCCCCTGTTCAGTTCAAGTTACAAGGTGCTCCTACATACTAATCTACCAATATTGTCAGGGCCTAACAAAGTGCTGACTCCTTCCCTGGCAGCTTAAGGAGCAATGGATCTGCTTCTCAACATCAGGAGCCTATGGAGATTTACAGGGAGTAAAGCAAGCAAGCCAAATCCTATTCCCAAGCAGTGCAGAGTCCCTTTCATTGATTAGGATAGATTTCAGTGAGTGGACATAATAGGCTGCATGAGGTTGGAAAGGTTGTTAAAGATCTGCAAAGAACTCCAGCCAAATGTAGATTGAGTTAACACAGTTTTACTGATGGAACCAGCCCCTTCTGTGCTCCTGCCAGCACCACAGGGGCAGCTTCTAGAGAGCTCTCAAAAGACTCTGTCTGAGCAGACAAACCCAGCACCCGAGCCAGGGGAGCTGATATTTGTCTGTTCCTGCATTTCTTCTGAACAGTTATTTAAAATCTGACCATTTGGCAAAACCCATGTTAAAAATAACAGCCAAATAGATTCAAACTTCACCTGGCAGTCCTCTCTACAGTTGCAGACAACTGCAAACTGTGGTTTTCAGGTAGAAATATCCATGGAACTGGGAGCAAAAGTTCAGCAGTGGTTTAGGCCAGGCAGAAGATGTGTGCTGATGCTGTGGCAAGGATGTTAAGCTGAATTTGAAAAATGCAACTCATTATCTTGAATTATGAAAATAATGCAAAATAGCAATAACTAGAGGATTTTTTTTAATTCCTTTTTTTTTTTTTGAAAAGACTACCACTCTTCCAGGAGATGTATACACTGCCTGGAGGTTTCCAGGGAAAGTTGCCCTACCTAAGACATTTGTTGTGTTCTGAAAATCCCTCTCAGCTCCAGCTGTGGTCAGAGGCACAGGAGCAGCAGTGAGCAGAGTTTGCCACATAGGCAGGCACAGTGCTGGGCTCACTCTCCTCATTCCTCAGAGCAGCCTCGGGCCATTGACCTTCCAGAGGAAGCTGCAAAGCTCATCTCTTTCCTTCATGGAAGTGGAAAAATGACTTAAAAGGTAAAAGCTGAGACTAAAAATGCTATTATATGAAACAGCCTGGTTTTCTAAAAAATTTTGTTCCCTGCTTCACATTCATATTCATTATTCTAATCACAACATATACTAGAAGAGCCTAGAATCCAGGGCAGGTGCTTTAAATGTCATACCTAACTCCAATCCACTAAATATCTCAGAAAATTGGAACATCATTGGTGATTGCTCAGCTACTAATTAAGAATGAAGGACAAAAATCACTGCAAATGTGTTACTTGGCCAAGAATTGACTGAAAACCAAAGTGTGGAAAAGAAAGTATGTGTGTGCTAATGGAATAGGCAACATTTGAGGGCTGCAAGCACCTTGGGAGGGCAAAAAGTTATACTTTCTCAGATTACCTTAAATAAGAATAAAAGTCACACAAATTTAGAGATAATTACTAAATAATAATAAAAAATGCTATTTTTTGAGTAGTAAATCTTTAAAAAATATTTGTATGTAAACACCAGAGGGTTAAGGTATCAGTTTCTTCAAAAGGACTTAAATTTAATTTGGGCTTTGTATTAAATATTAATCATTCAAAAACCAAATTCACCATCTATGGTGAATTTGGTGGAGATGTCATATATATGAGCTGTTGCCCAAGAACTTGTTAGTGAAAATAAGGATTTTCTAAAGGTTACAGCTTGAACACCTTTTGATAAACAGTTTGGTAACTTATTAGTTCAAAGATAACAATGAGAAAGATTTAGAATACACTAAAAAAATAAAATTATAGTATGACAATGTGAATTTTATATTCCACACTTGCACAAGAGAAATTTACTAAAAACTATCAGATTTATGTTTCTAGAGAGGGGATGCTCAGTACTGTTGTACATCAAGTAATATTTCTTAGTAAAGAAGAAAAAAACAGTGCTCCTATTGAATCTCAATTGATTTGTGCTGTGTTGCTGCCAACACAGACAAACACAGGAGATTAGTAAAGGGGAAAATGCTTATTTTATATATATCTGGATCAAATGTGATCCATCATCCATGAAGGCACAGACTGTGCATCTCAGCTAAAATTGCTCCTTGCAGCCATCTGGTCTAGACCATCACCTGGCCAGTCTGGGCAGTTTGGTGCCTGGCCAGGTGTTCTGATGGCTCTCAGGTGCTGTTTGGGAATCACCTCGTGTTGGTTTGGGGCACAATCAGGGAATAAGGCAGATGAAAACAACAGAAGAAAGAACTGGGGAAAATAGCAGGAAGTTCTCCAGGGTACAGAGCTGTGATCTTTTGTATTTCAGTAACTCCAGCTGATATGCCAAAGTCTATTTAATTGTTTTCCCTGTCCTCAGGGGCTTTGGCTTTGGTTTTTTTTTTTTTTTTTTTTTTTTTTTTTTTTTTTTTTTTTTTTTTTTTTTTTTTTTTTTTTTTTTTTTTTTTTTTTTTTTTTTTTTTTTTTTTTTTGTTTTTGTTTTTGTTTTTGTTTTTTGTTTTTTTTGGGGGGGAGAGGTTGTTGTTTGTTTGTTTGTTTTTATGGGGTTTTGTTTCTTTTTTTGGGGGGGGAGTGGGGAGGTTGTTTGTTTGTTTTTGAGTGTGTTTTCTGGCTTTTTTTGGGGTGTAGGGGTTTTTCGGTTGGTTTTTTTTTAAATTTTGACAAAGGAAATGATAGAAGATTTTTATCATTTGATTTAGGTAGGTTCAATTACTGACCCATCACCTTCAGTCAACTAATTCAGGAAATGTCCTCCTTTTCTTTTTCTGATTCATTCACAGTCCTAAGTGCAGTCCGTTGTTTCATCAAAATTCTTGCTGCCTGGGTTAAACAAATTTGTCTTCAAGTTTAATGTTTTCTTTTTTTTCTAAGAGGCTGCAAATGAGATAAAAACACATGCACTGAGAATGGTGAGTTGTAATAACTCTGATAACGTTACATGGGCTAACATTTTAATGAGGATTCAGGGAAATGAATTGGGAACATTTGAGGAAAAAACTACAGAGCTGAGGGAAAACAAGGAAATGAAGAAAATGTACTGGGAAATGTGCCAGGAAATAGGGGCTGACATGTCAAAAACCTTACTAAACAATAGAGCCTTGAGTCCATAAGAGGTAACTCAAGGAGGAGGCCAAGCAGTTTTAGTTCATGTCTACTCTAGCTGGAGTAGGTGAACTAAATAATCAAATTCCAGCATCTTAAATCAAGGCACTGGAAAGCTGAATTTCTAGTTTCTTACATGAAATTTATATTGCTTGTTAGCTCGAGTGTTTAAGCCCTTTTTTCTTTTAGTTCAAAAATGTTAAATTTTGTAGTCCATCAATCCAACCATCTCAGAGCTGTTACTGGAGCTAGAAAACCTCATAAGGGAAAAAAACTAAAAACAAATTAATGTGAGAAGATGAGATAAATCAAGTAGTGAAGTCAAGAGTAAATTATCAAAAAGATCTTTTATCGAAAATGAATAATTTTTTCTACTTCAAGAGTAACCCATTAATTTTATTCCCCCCACTCCATTCCTTAGCATGATTGTAGTTCAAGCAGCATAATATAAAAATAGGCTTATTAAGATATGAAATGTGTTTAACTCTCATCATAAGCACCACAGTCATTCAAAATTTAATTTAAAAATATATATAAATCAGGAGAGCATAAAAGCGTTTGCACTTTTCAATAATTAAGGGGGAAAACGCATCTATAATTGGCAAACGGTAAGCAAAAGTGAGCCAGAAAATAAATCTCCTGGGTTGGATTTGGCAACTCTGACAATACTGTGACTGCTTTCACTGACCTTAAATGAGCTCTGGCACCATTTCTTACAGAGAAGATTTCAGGGATTTTTTTTCAAAAGACAAGATGTAGGAGGTCCAGTGGGATTTGATATGAGTCAAGGGGAGTGATGCCTTGCGTAGCTGTACGTCATTTCTATACGATACTGAGCTCCCCAGTCCTGAAGGAAAAAGGGAACACAAGACAAAAAGCAAAAAATATATACTCCTCTTTAAGGCTTTTCTCTCTCTGGCAGCACTCAGTTAAGCAAATTCTTAAATTCCTGTCTAGAGTGGCCAAAGAGAAGCAGTGGGGCACGGCAGCACCTCCCTGACACAGGTGTAACACGTGAACCCTTTCCCAGTGGCTTATACCATGTGTAGACTGGTTCTTTTTACTTGTTCACTTCTGCACAATCCTGTGCATCCCTGTTCCCTCATGGAGTAATTACCAGATGGGAAAGCACCAAAGGGTCCTTAGGCCAAGGCTCCAAGGTGTTAAAGGAACATCCAAGGCACTGCCAATCCCTCAAGCAAGAACCTGAGTGACAAATTCTGACCCCGGGGAGGCGGCTGCAGAGGGTATCAAATATTTTGAGATAACTGGCACAGCCATTTCAGTGACTTCTGGGAGCTTGTTGAGAGAGATTGCAATAAAATAATTAGGTAAACCACATCAGAGCAGATTGGGGATGCAGGCAAAGTACTAATGGTGAAGGCAAAGTAATCAAAAAGATGAAATAGCTTGCCAGTCATTATCAGCTCTTATTATATGATTATTATTTGGCTGAGATACCTACATCTGTAGAGAACTATAGGAACCCAAATTCCATTTCATAACTCAGTCTGATGAGGTAGGCAGGGGTTTTTTGGGCTAATTTACCATATTAAAACACTTCTGCAAATTCAGTATATTGAGCCTCGAATCCTGCTTTCTGCTTCGTGTAATTCTGATCCCAAGGTATCAGAGATGTGATAATTACATCTCTGTATCACAAAGACAAAACCACACACAGCTTTAAGGGGGAAATGTAATAGTTCTCACCAGCCTAGAATTTGTGATCCCAGAACCTTCCTGATTCACTGCCTTAAGATAACCCAGTTCAATGAAAGATTCAAAAGAATCTACTGAAGAAACAAATAGCATTGAAAATACTTAAGCAGGAGCATTCAGGATTACACAGAGTCTATGGCTGCTTTAGGAAGTTGTCAGAGCAACAGTTTCACTTAATATTTAAATATATATGCTTTATGTGAAAGAAATATACAGGCATGTGGTATTTGCCTGTCTGTATATCTTCCTTAATGAATGCAGAGCCTATAAAAAAAGGCTCATTAGAAAAATTCCACAGGAGGAAGATCAGTCTTTTGATCCTGTCTCAAAAAAAACCCAAAACCAAAAAACAAAACCCAGAACTTTTGTGTTAGGTTTGTTCAGGCACACAAACATGAGCTGTTCCTGACCCTAAAACAGATGGAATCTGATGAGTATCAATGCAATCTAGCACTCAAAGAGAAGAATTAGAGATAAATTTTGTGTGCACATGCATAGGGCACACACACATCTGGAAATGTACACATGATGTGCTTTCTGTGGAGACAAAACAGCCTTAAAAAGAAGAGACAGAACAAACAGAGTGGGCCAGGTATTCCAGAAAGCAAAATTTGATGCTTTAGTACCATTTTCACTTATGGCCATGGAAAGATTTGCTCTGGCTTTCCCCCTATTTAGGATCAAGAAGCCCAGGTGCTCCGTGCTCAGTTCCCCAGACACATTAAGACCAAGATGTCCAAAAATGATGATTGGGCCAAATTAAGTGTTTCAAGCATTACAGAACATTGTTTTACATTGGCAGCAAAAAATAAGAACTGCTTATATGATTGTTAAATATTTGTATATTATAAGTGTGCTGAAAAAAACCCAATAAATTCAATTATTTGCTCAGAAAGACGCTGAGGTCTGATTAGGGGGGGAAATTAATTTTAAGTTATTGCTGGATTTTTACAGAAACTGAGGAATAAATTTTCCTGGAGGACTGGAATGAGAATGACAGCTTTAATACTTTTGATTAGCCCTCTTAAAGTTTCTTCAAGTCTATTTTTTTAAGCTTTAGTGGAAGTCAAACTGTATTTATAAATATTTCTTGCTTTTTGTGATATCAAATGACAGCATAAACAGGGATTATTCTATAAGTAACAAACATATCTGAAGTCAGTATCTTTTTTGTGACTTCTGCTACAGTACCCTGCCACCACAAGATGCCTGGGCAATGCCTGTCTCTAGAGACCAAGGATGGGCAGCACCTGGAGGTCTCCTTTACCTACTCCAGGAATACAATTTTTGCCATTTATACCTTTTCACACTTTGGTGCACCTGTATCATGCAACATGACACCCTCCACAGTTATTGCATTTGCTGCAGAATGCAACATTACAGGACAATGACAAAATGCAGCAGAAAATAAGCAAAATTAAATCTGTGAAGGGCATCAAGGGCAGTGTGCATCCCATCCTGCTCATAGGTGGGCTTTTCTCATTACTGCAATTGAGGAAGAATGTAGTCAGGGAAATGTATTGCAAGCTCTGGAAGCAGTGAATAAATATCCTGAAATGCATCCTCGTTGTGACAGATCTGTCAAGTGGGCCTGGATCACTTTCACTTCTAAGGTTTTGTTGAAGATGAAAATCACTCCCTGTGATCCATTATGTGAACATAATCATGGAATCACAGAAGGGTTGGAGTTGGAAGGGACCTTAAAGATGATCCAGTTCCAATCCCCTGCATGGGCAGGGACACTTTCCTCTATCCCAGGCTGCTCAGAGCCCCCTCCAACCTGGCCTTGGGCACTTCCAGGGATGGGAAACTCTCTGTGCCAGTACCTCACCACTCTCTCAGTAAAGAATTTTTTTCATTACATCTAATCCAAACCTGCTTTCATTCTGAAGCCATTCCCCCTTGTCCTGTCACTACATGCTCATGCAAACAGCCCCTCTCCATCTTTCCTGTAGGTTTCCTTCAGGTGCTATTTGTGGCACAGGAAGCACCAAGCTCAAAGACAGAGAACCAACTCCTGATTTTGAGCTATGGCTGTACCAGCTCCAATGGCAACCCTCAGGTGAAGCAGCCTGGGAATGAAACAGGGACCCTCCAGGGGGTGAGGGGAGCTGACTATTTCACTAAGTGCTGCTATATAAATTAAAAACCTCCTCAAACCTCCTCACATAAAAAGCCCCAACAAAACAACAACAACAAAAAACCCCAACATAAAACTTGTTAGCTTTTAAAAATCTTCTGGCACACGAAGATAAATTAGTCCCAGCTAAAAAAACCTCCCAAGCCAAATTACAGTTGCCATCCAAACATCCTGTAATGATTTCATTCACTGAAATGTTACATGCCCTGCTTCAATTTATAAATCTGCATTTCAGATGAAAAACTGCAAAATAAGGTCTAGTAAATTAGATATTAAAGATTTTGCTACTGACTGCAGCTTGTGTTGCATTAGACAAGCACATTATTTGCCATAGCAGGCAGAAAAACAATGACTAAAGGCTGTTATTATGCCATAACAGCTACATTAAGATAACTGCAAAAATAACTGTAGATTTGCAACATCAGTTATGTGTAAACAGTTCCAGAAACATTTCTATATCTTTAATTTGGTTTGCAGTGTTACATATAGAACAGGGTTTAAGCCAAGGAATATGGATTGACAGTAGGAAAGTCTTGCAAATTTAAGAATAATAGTGCTGGCCTCTTATGCTACATCTGTGTTAGCAAGTATTTTAGGAACAGATCAAGGTAGGTGCTGAGCTCTTCAGACTGCTGTTCCATGTGGTTTGGGCTCTGGATTAGAGACAGCCTTAACTCTGATGCTGAAGCTTCCTGACAGGAGATTTATTAAATGCACCTGGGAAGTCTTTGCAGTGGACAGAGGCTGTGCATGGAAATATTGAAGGTCTAAGCAAAGCACACCAAGGGTGCTATTGTGTATTTCCACCTCGAAAGGCTCTACATTTTTTTGTCCCAAAATCTCTCTGGGAACTAAGTTAGCACATGGTAAGTGGAGACCATCTGGGGACTCACTTCAAAACTGCACATTACTGCTCTGATGTGAACCACTGCTGTAGACACAGACTTGCAGGCTACCAAACAATTTGCAGCACATTTATCTTTCTGAACTCAACTAACACTTTCCTGTTATCACTTTAAGAGGTTCAGGGCTTTGAGGTAACACTTCTAGAAAAATGTCACATAGCGTTATTACACATCACCTGGTTAATTAAGCAGCATAATTTGCGGAAATATTGTGTAACAGTAGGTTGCTGTTGCTAATGATGCGACTTAGAGATGCAGAAAAGAAGTGGGTACAAAATACTACAGAATGTGTACTTAGAAAATAAGACCCAATTACTCATGTTTCTGTGACTGAGAGATACATTAACAGAAGATTTCAAAGCAGGAGAAACAGCTCCACTACAGACACCTACCAGCGATATCTGGGTATCTGTGCTCCACATCGATTCCTCTGTCATGTGCCCTCCATCCCCAAACAAACCTGCCTTCCCCAGAGAGAGGATTATCAGACAGGTACCTGCTGCTGGCTCCTTGTGTCTTTTGCCAGCAGCAGTCACTGTGAAAGATGAGGTGAGCACCTGATCAATTCCAGTAAGAACTGGGAGTTAGAAACACTAAACTCTGCATGTGCTGTGCACTTGAGGCTCTGTGTCCTTGTTTACCTTGGTCATTGTGTCACCTGAGTTCTTGACATTGCACCTGCAATCCCTGGAGCATAGGCAGTAGCTGCAAACTGGTATGGACATGACTGGCTCCCCTAAAGGAGATTGGATAATCACAAGCCCTTCATGCCTTCACACTTTATTTTGCTTCCCCAAGTGCAAAAGGCTGTACCTGAAGAGTTTCGGAGTGATTCTCTCAAATTCTGGGGAAGCCATCTGCCACATACCAGCTTTGCAAAGTAAAGCTGTGTGGGAAACAAAACTGACTTTGAGATGAATGCAAAGACATGCTTGAACTTACCATTTTTCCTCATGGGGGAAATTCCCCAACTGCAACATACAAGTGTTGCTCAGCAGATGACATGGAGGAATAAATTTGAGAAGTTGAAGGTGGTTCATTTGCACACCTCTGATTGCAGCTTTCATCTGTGCTGTTCAAGTCATTGCTTTGAAGACAACATCTGGAACACTGCTACCGATCCTTTAAGGCCAGGGACAGCCCTGAAAAGAGGCCCCCAGACCAGAGTGACAGAACCTGTAAAATCCAGGGAAGTTAGGAGGTAGAAACTGGACCTTTAAGGATGAAGTAAAATATGAGCCAACACATTTGTTTGTGCTGCAGTTCCCTGCGTCTCCAAGCTCTTGAGACATTTGTACTTGCACATCAACATCCCCACCTCCCTGGGAGGTGGGAGGCAGAAAAATAGGAAGAGATGGGGATAAAAAAGCTGCTCAGAAGATCCATCTGGCTCGATGCAACAGAAAGAAAACAGCTAGAGGCACACAGAGCTGACCATGGCATAGTCCTGGGATGAGGCAAGACTCTGCAGGAAGCACAGGCACTCCAGGCACCTGCTTACATTGTCCAGAATAAACAGGAAGATTCACAAGAGCTCAGTGCTCAGAAAAAAAGCAAAAGCAGACAAGACAGGTTGAAAGCTATGCTTTGCATCAAAGCATACCATGGCTTGGAACCCATCAAGGCTGTTAATACTAAAGGTCAGTGTATTTAATCAGTCACAGAAATGTCTACCTGTGAGCTTGAGCCAGCGAGAAATCAGCAATTATCTTTCATGTTTAAACAACCTTGCACAGTGTTTTACATAACAAGGTGTGTATCACCACTCAAGCTTAAATGGGACTATTACAATCAGCCACTGTAACAAGCAGGCAGAGCAAGGCAAGTGTTTCCTGGCGAGAGCTTCTGTAGCAGCAGCAGATGCAGAACTCCAGGATATTTGCTCCTTTCATGTTTTGTACCAGCTCTACTCAGTTAGGCAAATCATGTTCAGCTTGTTTCTAAATACTTACTCACATTACTGAATGATTCCATGGGAAATTTTAAGATGGACTTAATTGTCATAAAGAGCTGTCCACTGTGTTAATCCATGACTATGAGGTAGTACATTGCACTTGTCTGATAAGCTTGAGGAGCAGGGGCTGGTAGATCCAGAAGGTTATTGAAAAACAGAAGGAAGAGTGAGTTCTGTGTAACAGCACAACTAGAGAAAACACAAGTACTGAATGCAGCACTCACCCCCACTGACAGGCTGCAGGGAGACTGAGATGTCTGTCACTTGTAAAGAGCCAGTTTTCCAGCTAAGAGCTACAGATCCTGGCAGCTCATGCCGTTCAAGAGAGTCATATTTCCACAAAATCAGTTTCCCAGTCCAGTCCATCATTTGGCATCAACAGCATCACCAGGACCATGACCAGGAAAAGAAGATGCTGAGGGCAGCATTTTGGCCAAACCACTGCCTGCCAAGCTTCCCAACAGGCACCAGGCAGAAGCTGCACAGGTGACTGGAATTTTAGAAGCCCAAGGAAGCCTGTGGAAAGCCAACCCAACAGCTCTATCACTTTACATGATTATTAAAGTTTTTTTCCTTCATAAAAATGGCACAGTAATTCATTTATACAATACATTTAATGAAAACCCCCTTTAAGCAGCTCCATACACCATCAGTTAAAGCTCTGAGTGTCCATGCTTTGCACATAATGTAAGCATTGATTTAGAATAATATTTTTATAGAACTGTTCTGGAAGGGTTTTTGACAAATATCTTCCTGTGAAAATGCTCACTTGCTGTAATCCAATATTTTTCATGAAAAAGTCCCCACACTTGAAATACTGGAATATTTTTTGCCTTGGGAAAGCAGGTATTTTTGCACAGAGAACTGTTCTCTATGCCATGCAGCCTGTCTGTTCCATTCCATGAAGTGATCAACACTAGGTCCCTTCAGATAAACAATCCTGGATAGAAAAATTAATTTCAGTTTTGGACATGATGTGTTTGCATAATTTGCTTTCTCATGCCAGTCTAAAGACATGATTTTTTGGTGCTGCATAGGGCTAGCTGTTTTATGTCATAAACATGCCACAGTCAAAGATTTAAAATGATTAGTGGAATTGCAAAGGCAGGAATTTAAGTAGTATTTAATGAAACCTAGGAACATCTTCAGTCTCTCCTCTCATCTCCATCCTAGAAATTCCCAAAGCAAGGCTAATCCCACCCTCTGACTGATGACTGAAAAGTGGGATTGCCTCAAACACTCACAGGTTGTAGTGACACAGATTACAGAATACAGGAAGACTCAGAGTGCTTCATTTGGTTACAAACAAAGAAAACAAAAAAACAGAAGCTGTTGTCAACAGCTGAAAGGAACTTTGTGCAAAAGTAAGGCTTAAAATTCCACATTTTTTAAGATAAGGTTTTCATTTCAATTAACTTCCTGTACCTTTACTGTACCAGAACACAGTCTTTCTTTCGATAGAAGCTTCTCTTCCCTCCTCCCCTTTAAGAGTGAATAAACATTTATGAAAGATTTTACATTAGAAATTATTTCCATTTTGAAGTAGGAAAGTATTTTCACACTTTTCTACAGGGATAATCATAAGTTACCAGTACAAAAGAACAGATCCAAGAACTTTAAGCATGAAATGAAGTGAATACATAGACTGTCTGTTCTTCATACAGGTGATACTTTAACAGCAGGATAATTATCTACCGAGTTGTGTCTCTACAACCCAAACAAACACAAGATACACACTCAGTGTTTTGTGAAAGGCAACTAAGGAAGGTTGGGATTTGTCTTACCTGTTGCTTCAAACGACTTTCAAATGATTTCAAGTGACTTCACCTACTTTCCTCCTGCCAGCCAGTTTCCTTCTGAGGTGGACAGCTCACTCAGTTTTTGCTGGAGGTGGTGGGTTGATCCCAGCAAACAGCCAAACACCCTTACAAGGAGCTCGTTTAGTCCCCTCTCCTCCAGGATGGTGAGGGAATAGAAGGAAGTGAGAATACTTCAACAGGGAGAGCAAAAGGTGCATGTGCAAGCAAAGCAGAAACAGGAATTCATTCACAACTTCCCATGAGCAAGAAGACGTCCAGGCACTTCCTGGCAAGGGGTGAGTGAGGACAATGTTGGAAATAGAAAGCCTTCACACTGTGCAAGCACTATTCAGCAACAACCAAAACACTGATTTATCAACACTCTTTTAGCAGGAATCTGCCCCACCAGATGCAGCACCCCAGGACAGCTGGGTGCTTGCTTGTCCCCAGGTCCCTCTGTGCTGGTTTTGGCTGGGGTAGAGCTAGATTTCTTCCCAGGTCGGTATGGGGCTGTGCCTTGGATTTGTGTTGAACACAGTGAGGATAATAGAGATGGTTTTGGTACTGCTAAGCTTACAAAGGGCCAAAGCTTTTTCTGTTTCTCACACTGCCACTCTGGCAGGGAGGCTGGGGGTGTCTGGGAGGATGGGAAGAGACACAGCCAGGACAGTTGACCCCAAACTTACCAAAGGGGTATTCCTGACATCCTGCTCTTGGTATAAATTGGGAGGCAGAAGGAGGAAAGGGGGGACATTTGGAGTGATGCTGTTTGTCTTCCCAAGTCTCAGTTATGTGTGATGGGGCCTTGATCTCCTGGAGATGGCTGAACACCTGCCCAACCATGGGAAGCAGGGAAAGAATGCCTTGTTTTCCTCTGCTTGTGTGCATGGCTTTTGCTTTCCCCATTAAGCTGTCTGTATCTCAACCCATGAGTTTTCCAGCTTTTACCCTTCTGATTCTCTCTCTGGTCCCTCTGGTGGGCAGTGGGTGAGTGGCTGCCTCAGGCTTGGCAGGTTAAACCACAGGGTGGGGTTGAACCACGACAACCATTACTGGCAGCTGGTTTCTTCAGCTTGGCTTCTTCAGTGTTTGCAGACACAGCTCTCTTCCTAAATGCACTGTGTTATTCTGTCATAAACCTCATACCACCAGCAAAGACAGAATGATGCAAATCTAATGCTTCAAATATTCAATAACAGACTGCCCTTGTTCTATACATTTAAATTGTCATCTGTGAGGCACAGTCAGAAGAAACAAGCAAGTTGAGAAAGTTTGCTCCTAGCTTTTAACAATACTGAAAATTTGGAGTTAATTTGACGTGGAGTCAAATGGCATGGATGATTAGTGCTGCATCAATTTTAATAATCTCCTAATACTGAAAAATTATTGTCTTTGTCTTAACTTTCTAAGACAGTTTTCAGACCTGGTTCAATTAAACACTGAGATTTTTTTTTAGTGTTCAAAATAGCTTTGTATATGTGAAAAAACAGCAGCTAAGCTGAGACTGATTTCTTCCATACCTACAAATTCTTACATTTTGTCCTACTTTATTTTAGGCTTTAATTTACCATGAATAGCCAAGCCTTATTTATATTTACAGGGTACATATTGTACTCACAGGCATGAAAAATATAATTTGTCTCATCTAATGAGTCATCATTAGCTTTTGTTTCTACCTTTCCATAAGCAGAATATTTTTAATGTATTAAACTGGAGTTATTTTTACCCAACAACTTATATAATTATTTTTAAGAAGAGCAGTTGTATGTCAGCCCATCACTACTACTGCAGTTTATTTTCACATAAATCAAAACCTGAAAAAAGCCTGCTTAAAGGAAACATTGCATGAAGAAAAAAATACTTTTCTTTCTATATAAAGGCAAACATGACCAAAAAATTTTGCTTTCCATTTTTTTCTTATATGCTTGTGAAACTTTTAGAAAGATGCTGCTTCTCCCCTCAAGAATTTGAAACCAACTCTAGATAATCTGGAAACTTATACAGAATTAAAAAGTAAGATTGGCATAAGAGACAGCTCTCCATCACAGCAAATTACACTCTCAACCCTTTCAAAACACTTGCACCATAAACTCTGAGGTGCGAAAACACACATATGTGCAGAACAAAACCCTTCCAGTTGTTACTAAGATGCCATTTACAGGCTGATTTTTATGAAACTGGGATCCCAGCTGGGGTATGGTATATGAAAATATAAAATGCTGCTTCATCTCTGTAGCAGTCGTTCAACAATGACAACACACCCAGTTTGGAAATGTCAGTCAATGATAAAACACTTCAATGCAGAATACTTAAATTCCTAGAAAATTTAATTATGAGGCAGAAGACAAATCACACACCTCAACATATCCTGAAGGAATGTCCACATCTATATAAGTTAAAGGAAGCAATTTCTGCTGTTCTTTCAGCTAACCTTCACCCTTTACTACTTAAGTACTGAGTTACTTTTAACATCTGAGAAATGAGACTTAAATAGACAGGAAATTCTTCCTTTTACCATTAATGGGCTGGTAAAAACCTGGAATCATGACAAAAAAATGGGGGAGCTAAAACTACTTCAAGATGCTTAAAACATCAGTTGAAAGCAGAACTATGACTGACAGATGAATACCCAAAAATATCACCTTGCAGTATCTGCAAGTATCACACAATTGCTTTTCTGGTATCTTTCTGTTCACACAGCTGCTCTCCCTTTGGTAGTTATTACCAGCACCACATTCCTGTCTTTCAGAGCACGTGGCTAAAAGTCTTAACTAAATTGAATAGAATGAGCAAAAAAATCTTCATAGGGAAAAAAAACACAAACAAACAAACAAAAAACAAACCAGAAAGCTCCAAGAGTTTTTTCCAGTTAAATTTGTTTTCCATAAGTACTCGCCAATTTTAAATAATGACACCATTCTTCATCTTCAAAATAAACCTCAGGACAGTAAAGCTTGAGTTGTGAGAGGAGGAGAAAACAGCTGGGAAATTAAAACTCATTGCTCATAGAACACACCAGTGTAGTGGGTGCCTGCCTGTTATCACAATAACCACCTGGTCCAGAGAGTAACTTGAATTATTACGTACAAAGAACCTTTCACACACATAGTGCAGGACAGAGGGAAGGTCAGCCCAAATCTTTAGGTAAACCAGGTGACCTTGAGTTCTCATGGTGTGTTAGAGAGACCATGGAGCAACAACTTCTGGGGCCAGGGGTACCAGGAATTTCCAGGCACCAGGGAACTCTGCATTTCTAAATGCTGAAATATAAATCCTTATCAGTCTGGTACAGTAAGAGGTTATCTTTAAAAAGTGTTCCTTCACTGTGTCTGGGTATCTGTGGAGAGCTTTTTGCCCTGGCATAGATCAGCATGGACCACTTCATTTATTTCCCTGATGGAGCTAAGGAGTGCTGATCTAAAGTGTGGGCAAGTGAAAAAGCTCTGGAGCTCGGGTGCTTCTCAGAATGTGCCAGGCTTCCACCAGACCTGGTGACAGCCTCAGCAAATAACTCCAGGGAGGGGCCTTGGTCACAATCAGAGTGTCACAAGAAGGAAGGTGAAAGCTGAATTTCTCTTCATAATCCATTAAGATGCAAAGAGCAGGTGGAAGAAATTGGCTTTCTCATGGGTACTGAAAGGGAAAATCTTCCAGTCTTGCAAGACAAGCAGTAGCACACTCACCTTTACTATGCAGAGGTGGGCTCCAAACAGCCTGAATTATTATGCTTTCTGTATTTACATGGTCATCTTGCAACTTTTGTCATTCACTTTTATTAATCTATCATTATGTTAAAGAAAATATGCATAAGACAAATATTCTACCAATCTCATGCTTCTGACTGAGATAAGTCTCTGATTTTAGGATGGAGAAAAATCTAATCTGTCTTTCAGTGTTAACACTGCTGCAAAATCATTTTAGAATGCAAAGAATGAAACCATATATGCATTTGTTTTCTCCTCCTCAGAGTTTATTTTGCATGTAATTTTACAGTTTATACTTCACATCATACATTTATTCCTTCTCTTGGAAAAAAGTTTGACACAGACACTTGCCTTGCATTACATTTTGAAACCTGGGACTGTGCCAGTAAAAAAAAAAAAAGAAAAAAAAAAAAAACAAACCACCCTATAAAACATATTAGATCAATACAGTGTAAATATAACATGTATTAGAAGTTGCTCATTATTTCACTACAAGGAAAACAATCTGGGGGAAAAAAAAAAACATAATCAGTTCCAGTTGCTAAAACAGTTCAGTATATTTTATTTAAAGTCATAGCGTAACAGGAATGCTTTTATTAGCCCACAACCAAACAATGATCAAACTGGTGTAGAGGAAAATGAAGCATGATCCTATGGTACTCAACTGCAATATAACATTCTTTGTCACACAGAACATATCAGACTGGGGATGTTCACAAAGCCCTTTCAGTGTGAACTCTGCAAAAGACCGTTTTCCATCATGCTGCATTATTCCATCCCTTATTTTGCTTAAGAAGTAAGCCACAAGTAAGCATTCCAAGAACTGTGAATAGGTTTTCAGTGTTGGCACCAACTATTCAGTAGATTACACAATGGTTCACAAAGGAAACTGGGTAAAATTATGACTTGGAAATGGTCACGGACATCTTCCTCTTTGGCTACTTTAAAAGTTAGAAAATTCAGATTTGTACAAAAGACATTCATTTCAGAACCAATTCAAATATGCTTTTAAATAAATGGAACAAAATAAAGCATGTCTCGTTAATTTGGTATTAATTTTCCAGAATACTCTGCAATACATTTTCAAATATACAAAATCTTACTCTTTACAAAAAAGTTGTAGCTTATTTAGGAACTCACTTGATTTATCTTAGCAGCACTCCAATAATTAACTATCTTAATTTTAATCAAAAAAACCACCTTAGTTTGATCACTGTATTTTGAGACTGCTTCTTCACGAGAAGCAATGTTTCAAAAGTTATAAAAGTGCAAGAACATCATCATGTTCCAAGCTGAAAGGCAGCTTCTGGAAGTAGTGAAATCAGTATTGCAAGGTCCTGATGTTAGTGAAATAAATGCAGTGGGAAGAAGTGCACTTTGAATACCTCTTCCAGTGTGGTATTGTTGCATTAAGACCAAAACATGCTTCTCACTGAACATTTTAGTGACCTAAATAAAATAGCTGTGTCATTTTTGTCCAGCTGTAGCAAGTGAGATGCTCAGACTAAGTGATCTGGGTGGGAGCAAATAACCAGCGCACACACAATAGCATCAGCAGGCCACCACTCAGTCGGCCTGCTTGTTTTGCTGCCCAGCATTTTTGTGCATTTTTAATTAAATAAAGAATGGCAAAGTACAAGACTCTCAGAGGACCTTCTCATCCATTTGGATAAACATTTCTAACCCCATGTTAGACTTCATTGAAGAAGAGGAGCCTCAAATTAGGTCCCACAAACCGTTAAGGCTGCCTTTTAGCCAAAAACTTCTGTTTTATTTAAGCAAACTACTTACTTTTAGTAAGAAGCATTAATATATAATGAATATTTGAATTCACTATCAAAATGAGGATTATAAGAAATTACAAACTTTGGAGCAGGATCACTCATCATTCCTGATAAAATTCTGTAAACAACAATTTAATTGAGAATACCTGCTGCTTTGCAATACCTTAAGTGTAATTTTGTACTACTAGAACTACAAACCCAACATTTTCCTTTCTGCCTCTTTGTAAAGCTTCCTCAAAAAAGGGTCTAGCAAGTCAAGAGCTCTGCAATTACATGTGAATATTAATCTTACATTTTAAACACCTAATATTACTATACTCAGTCTCAGAAAGCCTCCTTAGAGCAAGTTTTGCTATACTTAGTACTAGTACAGTGTATCAGCACTTCTTTGTGACTTGCTTCTTCAGTGGTAGTTACAGAGAACTTCACTTTGGGATATCCACGTTGTGAAGCACAAGAGCCACTCTGCTTGGAATGTACACCTAGGAAAAACATGACAAGAACAAGAACAGCTGAAAAACCCAGAAACCTTACAGGACACTACTTCTAAATAACAGCATGTGGAAGAAAAAACAAACAAAACATATTTCAACAGTTAAAAATCTGTCATTTGTGTACTGTTGTGGGTCATAAATATCATATTTAAAGAATGATTATTGACTGCTTAGCCCCTCACATTGGAATTACACAAGATAAAAAATTTAAAGGCAGCCTGATTACAACCTATTTTCAATCTCCTTTCTGTTTCACTTTTAGTATCTTATCATGATATATTTTAGGCGGTTACCAGTAGAGGGCCCCATATGACTTGCAATGACCAGTCTCAAAAACCTGAGGACATCTAGGTCAACAGATGAGTCAACGAGACAAGAGTTTTGCAACTCTCTTTTGCTGTGAATCAAAGTAGTCCCAAAGCCTGTGATGTCATTTCATACAGATAAATACCAGCAATATGAAACAGCAGCATATTCTTCCCACTCTTTGCACCTATGAAATGTCAGCGTCTGAGCAATAAAACTCACTCTCAAGACTAGACAGAGTCAAAATTAACCATTTAAATGACTGCATTTTTCTTCCTTTTTTTCCCCCTGAACACTATGAAAATACCCAAACACACATAATCAAAAGACTCCTCACAGATCACAAAAGAACTCGTGGCAATGTATTTTACATGACGCTCCTTCCAAGCTGAGCAGAGCCACAATGAGAAAACAAGACCGATATGTGCTATCTACCAATTACCTTGATACACGGTGCTCCATCAATTGTCAGGTCTATGAATGTGTTTTCTGAACAAGTCAATAAAAATGCAATTATAAAAGGTAACACAAGATTGAAGATTATTGGCTTCGTTCTGACAATGTCCTCTTTTAGATCATCCTTCATCCCTGTGGAATGTCTAATATTCTGCAATTTCAACTGCGTTATCTGCTAACGAGAGCCTGATGGCATGAGAGGCTTTCATTGTTTTCAAAACAGAATAAAGCAATAAAGCAAAGAGCTTTAGGAAAAGGAGAAAAAGGAAAAGAACAGCTGATCTTCATTGAACCAGACAGAACTGTGTCCAATGCTTCTTGAAAGGCAGCGAACATAATGATTTCCCCTAAGGTTTCAGTGATAAATAGCTTCTATAAACCTGTGCAGGAGAGGAAATACTTAATGAAGTCAACTACCTCAAAACATATAGATAAAGGAGAGATTTTGAAGTTGTGTTTTGAGAAATTCAGAGCTCTGGGTTGGGATGATGAAGTGAGAAGGGAGAAGGAACAAACAAAAATAAAGTTTTCTAAGAAAGAACTTGCCAAATGTTACTTCAGTTAAAGGAATAAAATTTAACGTTACGCAAGACACAGCAATTCTCAATTATATTCTGGTCAATAACGTCTCAGGTCCTAGAAGAAGTAAATTAGCCTGATTCCTTTAAAGTCAATTTACATCATCTGAGAATCTGAGAGTAATGTGGATCATCCAACTCCAAGCACTTCATTGATAATCAGAATTTTAAAATTGGTTTAAAACCAATTCCAGAACTTGTGTAAATGATTTTATTTAAACTACGACAGATCTATTTTCCATTTGCCATGAAGAGATCTATCTGCCAGCTCATTACTTTAGTCACATGTTTTTTCATTACCTAGGGAAATTAAACATGCATTCTAGAATTTTTTTATCTTGGTAGGCTAAATCATAGAAAAGTCACATATAACACTGTCTCCTAATCTCATTTCATTGCTCAGTGTAACCACCTCCAAGGCTATTTGCTACAAAAAGCTACAATTAAGGCATGAACAATGAAAAAATATAAATTATTGATTAAACATATTAATAATTACAAGTAAGATTATTAATTATTAATTCCACTAGTGTATTTTTTTAAAAAAAGTGCACAGCTATTAGATAATACTTGTTACAAATATATATTATTCCTTTCCCCCAGTCCAACCATATTTCCAGAAATACTACATTCTATGTTCTCTGGCTTTATTACTTGTTTAAATAGACAGAACTCAGAACATTTGTTCTGATGGACTGGGGAAGAAAAATGTGACAATGAGGCTGGAAAGATCACTTGGCTTTCCTGAGGTAAGGTGAAAACTGAAAGATTATCTGTCCAGGATCCCAGCAGAGTTTTCAGCCCAGATTTCTCACCTCTACTCCTCCTTCTGACAGCCTAAACCATAGAACTTCCTCAGCCTTTTCACTCCAGTATTACTCCTTTTCTTTCAACAGCTCTCACCTAAATTACCACTCTTCTAGTAACACATCCTCATTAACTTCAATTTATTTTCTCTATATTTTTCCTGAGTGTACTGAATGTTTCGAGCCATTGTACCAAGTCAACTGTGCTCCAAGCATACTCTTCCATCTGCCATTAAGTGACACTATTAAAAAAGTCAAGAATCCACTGCTGGCAGGATAAGCTGAAATGCAAGCATTTTATTGTACATTTGAGACCAGACACTTTCAAATATATAAAAGGATGGATAATCCTTAGCTCTAGATGTGTCTGGATTGGACCTTGAATATTCGATTGATCAATGATTCACTCTAATTCAGTGTCATCTACAGCTACGCTCTGTCTCATCATGCTGGTCACTGCTCAAGGCTCCAAACAGTATCAGCTCCCTCACAATTCCTAAGACTCTCTCCTTGATACCAGTCAACAGCTGGACACTGAGCCTTTGATTGCTAAAACTGCAGTGGCCCAGCCAGTTTTTAACCTACCAAGCAATCTTATCCAGCCCTGTAGCTCCTCAGCTCCTAGGCAGGAATACTGCAGGAGACAAGGCTGAAAGTCTTACTGAACTAACTGGAGCAGCCTGGTGCACACAGCTTGAGCAACTTCATCAAAAAAGCAATCAGACTGACCATGCATGTTCTGACTTTGCTAAATCCAGATTGGCTTTCTGATTGACCCATCTCATGTAATCCACTTGCTTGGACACAGATTCCAAGAGGAGGTGGTTTTTGACTTCTGGAGAAACTGCCCTGCAGACCCCTCAGCTTTCCTTTTCAGCATTGGTTCAGTTGTCAGAAATTTCCCCTGACCATTCTGATTTTTCTCAGATAATTGTCACCAGCCTTGCAATCACAACATTGAAATCATCCAAGCCTCTGGGTGTATCCCACTTATATACAGCATCTTTAACCTATTGCTCTGCTACTTGATTTCCAGTGGTGCACTGTCACACAGAAAGGACCTGAAAGCAGGCTTTGCCCTTGGAGTCTGAGTCAAAAAAAAAGACACTGAATACTCTTGTATTTTCCATATTGTCCATCAGAGTTTTGAGTCTTCCCTTTGTCAAGGGACTTGCNTATATATATATATATATATATAGTATACAGCCTCAGTTATATATCTACCTATAAATAGACAAGCACACTAAAAGTACATAGAGGTTTCCTGATTAAAATCATTACAGGAAACCTAGGTATTCACCAGCAAAAAACATTATCAGAGATATATAATTTTGTATTTCTCCATACCCCAGGAAGAGTGTCTCAGAAGTTTATTCTTTCATATACTGTTGCTGAAATATATATTTCAATTGCCAGCTTCAGTTCTATTGAGCTCTGTTCTTCTAATCTGCTTTTTCTGATCACGTTTTATCCTGTTCATGTCTCCTTCACCATTTGCCAAGGCTCACTTGATGAACATGGAGAGAAGTGAAAACCCAAAGAACAGAACACTAAAGAGAATTCATTCATAGCTAACCCACATCTTGACTATCATCAATCAAATCACCATCAGAGTCTCTCTTCTGTTTAAAGCTTTCTGCTCATCCTGAACATCCTGAACACGCCATTTCCTCCCCTCCAGGCTCACCCATGTTGGAAAGGGCCTCAGGAGACCCAAACTCACTGCTAAAAAAGCAGGATGAGCTCTGAGGTCAGAGCAGGATACTCAGGATCTCAGTGAATTGTCCCTCTGCTCTCTTTATATCAATTGTTAACTTACAACCTTGAACTGCACAAACTCCACTATTTGGGGAAGCCAACAAAACATCTAAAAACACACAGGAAGGAGGTTCACCAGGCCTTTTCTGATGGGGGAGTGTAACATGGGGACTGGAAAACATCAGATTTGTTTGAGACAGGATGACTCAGCTGCAAAGGCAGTTTTGGACAAAGTTAACTTCCAAACACTTAGTCATAAAATATCACTGAAAGTCTTTTTATTCTCAGTTTGGCAGGAATGGAGTAACTGCTGTTACTTCACCACATGTGCTAACAGAGAGGATGGTTGGGGGATAGAAAGCTTGTTTATAAGACAAATACAAAATGATTTTTTGTTAGCACCTTTGACCTTTTTACACTTCATGTCCATATGAAGCAGTTACACTCTCTGAAACTAGGCAAGTCCCACACAAATCAAAGCTTCTGGCACTCAAAGAGTATCTCTAGTAAAGAGACCATAACAAAAAGAGATTTTTTTATAATCAACCTCTTTCCCACCAACACACATGGAGTTCTATCAAGATCATGGTCTATTCATGCTGGCTATCTCACAAACAGGGAAAAAACAACTGGTACTACTACTGGCTAGGAATGCAAGATGTTTTCCACCAAACGCTTACTCCTTATACTTTTTTTTTTTTTCTGTGAATATCCAGAAAACTCCTGGAAAAAAAAGAGATTAAAAGAGTTAAGAAGAATACAGGAATACCACATGTAGGAAGCACCTGTGAACAGCAGCAGCTATAAGCAGAAATATCACCTTACATATTTCAGGAGAGGACTAAAATACACAGCAATCTCCAAAGGTATCTAAAACCCCACAAGCAAGAGGTTCTGCAAATGACAATTGCTACTTTCAGATCTGTCAGACTAATTCAGCACCAGGTGCAAGCACAACTGAAATTGGCTGGAACTGCAATGAACTACTCTTCATCCGACTTTCAGGACTGGAAAACACCAAGCCCTAAAAATAATTTCAAGGTCATTTTGTAACAGATGGGAGAATTACTAGAACTTAGAGCTAGATCAGGCACTGCAGAAAAATACTCAGTAGCACATATTGGAGCTGGTAGATGCAGAAGGCAATGTCACAAGAGACTATGCCAACATTATCCCAAACTTTTAATTAAAATGAGGGCTTTAGACAACCTCCTGTCCCTGTATCACTACTAATTGTCACACACGGACACTATTCTGAGAATATAATTAACCATCAAAGAATAAAATAGATGATAGCTCTTCCTTTCTGACTGTAATTTATTATACAAAACCTCACACATTTTGGTTTTCATTTTGCTAGATATTGCACATGACAAAGAAGGTATGTTTAAAATAATGTGAAGTTCTGCCTTCCAATTTGTTTTTCAATTTACAGCTATACAGCATGAATATGCAGAAAATTTCTTAGAGGGTCTTGCTTCATTTATGCAAAAGAAGTCCACATACTGCACAGGATGTGTCTCAAAATTTCTCCTCTATTATCTTCTGCACACTTTTTTCAGGCTGAGAAAAAGTACTTTAAAAAAGACAGCAAAAGCCCCTAAAAACAAGTAGACTGAAAAGGAAGATAGGATGAAACAAAATTACTAACAGAGTAACTTTGGAAGCATTACATTGGCTGGTGGTTTTAGGAAGGCAAACCATCAGTGAAGAACAAATGAATATAGAAATCTTAATCATCAAGAGGTAA
The DNA here is from genome assembly GCA_013398075.1 of Notiomystis cincta. Lineage (NCBI taxonomy): Eukaryota > Metazoa > Chordata > Aves > Passeriformes > Notiomystidae > Notiomystis > Notiomystis cincta. The sequence continues at coordinate 251,940 of VZRX01022144.1, read as the reverse complement.
AAATCAAAAAGACCTTTCTGGTATTAAAGTCTGACTGATTCACCTAGTTTGAACAGTTAAGTTTCTAACTACAAACAGTCTTTCATTTAATCTGTATATCTGTGCATGTCAGGGGAGAAAACAGTTAAAGATTACATCAGTCTCTTAAAATTCAATACATAAATCCTTATCATGAAAGTTATTTAAATGAGTGTTTTCAAAGCTAAGGTCACTAAAAGCTTTTAGACCATTTCAGCCTATGGGAGTATTTTAATTTGTCCATAGACTCAAGGAAGCAGGAAGTTGCACTGTGACATTGAATAGTATACATTAAGGTCAGGGTCAAAAACCCATGCCTGTAATAAGGATGTTCTTAAAATAAACTGTATAATTTCACTTTCATTTAATGGGAAAAGATTATATCAGTGAATGCCAAAAATAGATAATCTGAAAAAAGACAGCACTGAGGACAGGGGAAAAGGAATACTCTGACATCCTTTTTTAATTTTTAACTAATTGGAATGAACTACAGAAAAGGTAAATCTATAAAAGTTGAAATATGTTAAGCAATTATATTTCACAATAAATCATATACTACTTTTCCTATGGCACAACATCCTTTGCAATATTCCATTGAGTCTGCTTATTACTCAGTTCTGTTGGTACACAAAGTAGGAAAGTATAACCCCTCCATTTTCATATAAATCCAAACTTTTGGTGTGGTACAAAAAATTTACTGGGATACTGACAGATAGTTCTTTCTTAAACAAAATTCAGTCAAGTTGGATACCTTAGAAAAGACCAATAAAACATTTTGAGTGACATATTATTAAAAAATGATACATTTTCTTCCCCCGGCCCAAATCTAAGTTTCACATCCTACCACAAAAGCCAAGTTAGGCACCAACAAATGGATTAATCCATAAAGGGGCACGAAGATCTGACAGGGGCTGAAATGTGTGTGCAGCACTTAATTTACATCTTGTAAAGAGATGATGAGACATAAGCAAGACTGAAGGTTTTTAGAAGCATTCAAAAAGCACACATCTTTTATAAAACATACCCCCCAAAAGACCAGTATGAGAACACCACAGTGGAGCTGTAAACAGAAATGAAGCTGTGGTACAGACAGCTTATTCTTAAAGTGACAAAATGGTTCAGTATGTTATTACAAAGTTTGATTACATGGAATGTTATATACATTTCATATATTTGTTAACAAACCATTATAGAAAAAGCAGGGAAATGGAAAAATTAGTACAATTATTTAAATAAGCCACATTACAAAGGGCATTTCTGTGCATTTTCTGTGGAGTTTTTAAGGTGTGTCTGATGATTTGGAAATCTGGCCCTCTAATAGCTATCCTAGACAAGCCTGAAAATTCAACAGTGAAATGCTTAGCAGTGCTTACAAAGCTTCATCTTCTTCCAGGATTCTTTGCCCCAAGAATTTCATATCTCCTTTCTCATTCTGATATGTCACCTTGAATATTTCTTTTATTAGGTGATTTTTTTAGAATGAATCATGTCACATTTAATCTTCTGGTTTTGTAATGCATTTGTGTGCTATTTAAGCTTGACTTGAGAAGCAGAACTATTGCATGTGATTTCATTTTGTCACAAACCTTTGGGCATGTTTTGCTGAGAATGTTTACTCACACACCTTAAGGGAGGTGCATCATTAAAAAAATTGGAAAATTAGGTTTGTGGTGGAGTAGGAACTAAAGTTTTTGAAACAACAAACTTAAGTCTCATGCATTATGAATCATTATTAAACAACAGGAAAAGAACTTTTATGAGTTACTTGGGTGGCATCATACATTATTTGAAAAGAATTTTGATGTGAAGACTTTTGAGTTGGATTTTAGAAATTGTAATTAAGACTAAAGAATCTCCTAAGCAGGATAAATTACCCAATAACTTGGATGTAAATTGCTATTTGAAATAAAACATCTTTGTTTTACTGCCAAATAGCAGCTGGAGGCGTTTACTGTAACTCTTGTTCTTTCTTACATGAAGATCTATTTGCTGAATTTAGGCTTTCCAGATTTGTTTCCCCCATTACTTTTCCTTGGTGTCCTTTCACAGGTATTTTACCTTTATTTGGTGCATGGGGCATCCTCTGGGGGGTTGGCTGAAGGTGGTCTGTGAATTAGGTGGCTGAAGGACATAAGAGAAAGTTTACCTGACCCATGCTGCTGGGTTTCTTTCTGACCTAGAGGTGCCATTGCCATGCCACAGCTTACTCTGCAAAAGTGCATTTGCTGCTGTGTTTGCCACGTGCCTTCTCTTCCACATGCTCCTAGCAAACAGCAGCTTCACATTCTGTCACCTTCTATTCTGGCTTGGATGGCTTGCACTCACCATCTAATGGGCTAAATGTGAAATATACATTCCGAATTACAGTTAATTGGATTGCAAAAGTTAAGTTAGTGATAGACAATTAAGATGTTCTCCAATCACCCAGGCAACGTATTTGAATTGGGCACACGAAGCAAGAACTCTGGAAGCATTAATTTGCTACATAACCTTCAGGAATGAAATCTCAGACCTTTCATTTCTTTGTGTGCAAATCAGTAAATACTTATCCACTCTATGAAGGCATTGTCACATGCAGATACTTTTAAAAAACAAACCCAAAACCCATTCCTAAGACCCTTTACACCAAGCACAACGAAAGCACAAAAATTCCTTCATGTAATGAAATTATTTTAATTAATACAAATGAAAGAAATGCCAGTACTCTGGATACAATGAAAAAAAGAGAGAGAGATTAGAAGTGACAATAATTCTCAGGAGCATAGATCTCATGAGAAAAGTTAAGTTGTGACACTAGAAATTCACATTCCGTTCTGCCATGGGAAAGGAGTGGCCCACACAAATCAGTGCAGATAACTCCATTTTTTCAGGCTCTTAAGGTTACAAATGTAATTTATTTGCAGGTGTTCACAGGTACCAACATACCTGTGCATACAGAAACACATCCTTCACCCACATAAATTCTTTAGGTATAAAAATCTACTCAGTAATTTAAGTGTTTTCAGAATTTTTTCAGTGAACTCTTAATTCCTTTTTGAATCTTATTTTCTTGTGCTTGTGAGCAGATACACATATGTGAATGCATATATAAAGACTGGGAAATATGTGCACATGTATACATATAAATATATAATGAATGGGGAAAATAACATTGTGATGATTCTTATTTCAAGAGCAATTAAGAAAGGTAGAGTTTTATTAGTGACCACCTCAGTTAACAGGAATTGCATGCTAAGTTATGTCTCTCAATTAATCTCAGGTGATTTGTGAGAAAGTCTTTATCCATTATTCATATCATTTTAGGACTGCAAAACTTTGAAAATCTTGATGTGAACAGAGAAATTCTGTCCCATTTTGCAAAGTTTTTCTGTGCAGCCAGTTGGCAAACGTGTGATTTGCTCTAATTCATGTTTGCAGAGCTAAGCACATGATTTTAAGACTGCAAAGCAAGATTCAGTTTCTGCAGAGCTTGAAACAAAGCAAGCATGAAGATGGAGTTTCTCAGACATGAATATAAAGCAAGTTATAATATTAAGGATAGTAACTCAAAAGCATTTTAGTAGGTTTTCGTGCATGTTGGCAAGGAACACTGTGTGCCACACTGCAAAAGTGCATGGAAATATAAAAGTAAGGTTGAAAGAGAAAAATTAGTTAACACTATTGGTTATAATCAAATAATAATGTTATCTATACCATATTTATACAAAGGTTAATTTCAGAAAATAAATTAAATTTATGTAAATAAATACTCCCCTAAATACTAGAAAAGACTCCATATTTGTCCAAAGAATTGCAAAACTTACACAGATGAAAGTAGAATTTAAAGAAAACCCCCAAAACAACAAATAAACACCCCAAACAATTTACTTACCATAATTGAATTAGGTCGATAATTGTGACAAAATTCTTCAGAAAAGTACTCTGTATTGTGGTCCAGCCTTTGATGCCCTCCATATTCTCCAGCATCAGAATCCAGAAGGATTTTATACTTAAAGGCAATTGTTAAGGAACTATGCCAAATTAATCTTAAATAGGCAAGAAATCAAAGCTAAAAATCTAGAACTACAGTAATGGCAGCATGCTGATATATTCAATATAAAGCAAAAATCATCACAAAATTTGAGAAAAGAGTGCAAAAACATACAAAACATAGAGAAGTCATGTGAAGTTTTGTCCTGACAATTTAATTTCAGCATTGTGACTCCTATTAGAGCAAGCATCTCCCAGTCTCTGCTGCAATCTGCCATGAATGCTAAGTTTATAGCATTATAGCAGATATGCACAGCACTTTGGGTGATGAACTAGACTAAAAATGTACCACCAAACAAAATGATGCATTTGAATTGCATTTAAGAAGTAACATGATTGTGACCATCAAAATCAATCGGTATTTAGCAATGTTTTACAGTCTGTCAGCATCTGATCAAGTGTCAATGAGAAAAGCATGTAATTTTACAGAAGAAAACCCCACAACTCCTTTGAGAGTCTTCTGGAAAAGAGTTGGAATTATTATAGCACAGAGGAACAAAAGAAAGAATATATTCTACAAGAAGACTTTCTAAGAGAACCATTCTGACTGCAGTTGTTTAAATGGGGTGAATTATTTAACAAAGTGTAGCAATGAATTGGAATACCTGTAGATGCTTAAAAGGATTTGAACAGATTTAGCAAAAACTCAAAGATAAAATAAAGTTGAAACAATAAAGCCAGAAGATATAAGGAAATAAATAGGAAAATAAAGAGCTAACTCATATTCAAAAGTCAATTTCTTCTTATTTGGGTCAACCACAAATAGAATATTTTATTTTTTTTATTATTTCAGTACCTTGTATTTTCTTGATTGGACATAATTAAAGCATCTTTTTCCCTCCTGAAGTTATAACAGAAAGCAATCTCCACTCCCCACCATCCAAAAAAGAGAAAGAAATAGCAGTGCTCTATAATCCACAACCTGCTCCCTCTGTTCTAAGTTGTGGAAGAAACTTATTTTCCTGGAGCTTGTATTTAATAGGATTAGGGATGAGTGAAGCAACACTCTTTCAAAAAAGTCAGTGGTCCTTAAACTGTTCTTGGGCTTCTGTGTTTGCTCAACCTTTTGAAAACAGGCCTGCTCAAAACCTGAAGGATTGTGATATAAACAGAATTGTTTTCAAGTCTCTTTACACAGCTCCACTGGATGAGCTGGGAAATTTCCCAACCATCTGCCTTACTGATGGAAATCTCTGGTGACAAGGAAGGCTGAAGCATGACATTACACAGAAGTAACCACAAATTTACTCTGAGACAACTTCAGTCTAGAAGTTTGCAATGAAGAAAAGGAAATGCACATGAGGAAAACAGCAAAGCTGTCAATTAGGTCCCAAACCAGGAATGGTAACTAATCCCTTCCTCACAAGTGTTTGCAGCAAAATGAGAGAATGGTCCAAAAATGCCAAGTTAGTTATTCAGCTCTGTAGGGTAGGTGCCCAAAGATCACCACATTCTCCTGCAAAATCTTCATGTTTATCTTTCCTTACTTAAAAAAAAAAGTTTGGACACTTACAGTTCTTATAGTTTGCCAACTTTAGTCCTCAAAGACTTTCATGTGCACATCACACACACCTCTCCCCTCCTTTATTTTATAAACATGTTCAAATTACCATTCACTTGTTATCATGTACAACATGCAAAGTCATAAACTCCAAGATCCAGTCACTCTCTTCAGTGTCCTTTCAGCAGCAGCAACATCTGCTATTATTCCATTACATACTTTATTAACAAGGCAGGAGAATGTCTCCATTGAGCATTTCACACCTTGCTTCTGGGATATACACTATACATTAAATTTAATAAGTTATCAATGTTGTTGAAAGCCCTGACATGTTTAATGATTCCCTTAAAATTCTTTACAGAAAATGCCATTGTTATGGCTATGCTGTTTTAAAAACAATTCATAAAATTATGTCTGTATTGCCAGAGAGCGCTGCTGAAGTTAATATCACCATGTCTTCACACATATATAGCATATTTTGTGTAAATACTGTTAACCAGATCCTGAATAACGGGGTCACAAAAGAATTTTAAGATCTTTTCAAATCAGGTATTTGTCTGGGAAAAATAACGAGTTTGGTAAACATGTGCATTTGCCTTGAAACTTAAAGCCTCAAAAAAAGTCACTTTCCATATTTCAGAATTTTCCAAGCATCTAGTTTTCTGATGATTACTTTTTCAAAAACATTAAACAACAGATGTACATTTTAATTAAGTATATAATAGAAGTATTTTTTTATGCAGTGAGGTCTGCTTTGTTTCTGTGACAGTGTTGGAAATACTAGCCTGTATTCTCACTGGAAAAAAAAGAAACAAACCAACAACAATTCTGATTTCTGTTCTTTTTGGTGCTCCAACTAAATTTCCCACCCTCTGCAAGGGAGGAGAGCAGAAAAAGTAATAAACCCTTGAATAGATGGAGCTAAAAATGGAAAAAATGACACATTATCTACCACATTAATTACTGAATTACTGTGCTTTTACAATGTTTTGAAATACATATTTTAACTGAATTTTCAAATTTAATCTTCATCATGTTTAGTGACACATTTGTAATGTAAATGCAAATCATAAAATAGAATAATTTGTATTTTGTTCTAACACTTACTGCTGATAAAAGAAACCAAGTAGTGCTTGTGGAGGTAACAGTCTGAAGTGGTTAGCCTTTTTGCTTTTAATAATTCTTGAATTTCACTGAAAAAAAAACCCCTAGCATAACTAATTTCAAGATGAAGGGTAACACTGCTGCTCCTATCCACATACTCCTAGTTTTGAAAACTAAGGATTCAACCTAGAAGTGACAAAAAAGCATATGGAGAGTATTTGGCTAAATTTTGTAATGAAGTTAAACACCTTGGCCTGATAAAATTCAGGTCAGGATATTTTAATGACAATTGAAGCCATTTAAGCACTCAACACATGTGCAAGTACTGAGAGAGGAGGGTATTGTCCCTTTTTGCTTCTGCCAAATATGACTTTTGTTTAAACCACGTGTAAATTTAGAAGTATGTCCATTCATATTGGTTGGTGATTATAAACATAAAATGTGGATTTACTTTTGTGCCAAGATAAGAAAAAAGTTGTTAAAAAGGGGGGAGATATACATATATAGCTTAATTTTAATGAGACTTCCAACATAGATGAAAAATTATTTAACAAAATCAAGTGTAGAATCTCAAGGAAGGAAAAGGAGTAATTTCTGAAACCTTTAAGTCCCTTTTCTGTTCTTTCTCCATCCTTTCAGCCATGATCCTTTTGAATAGAGGAAAGAAGGTTTCCATATTGAATTTTCACTACAGACTGGCCTTGAAATCCAAGCACTATCCCACAGAAAGTCCTAAGTAGTATTAAAAACATAAAATTGGAAACTTATGAATGGTTTCCCTGTTAACATTCAAAGTTTTATCTACAATCAGAAAACTAGAGACAGCTGACCTAGATGTTGATTGTTCATCTGCCTCAAAACTGAAGCAAATTAGGCAGAAATAATTTGTTAGTTCAAGCTGCCTTTTTCATGAAAAGGCTCCTGAAAGAGCATAATTTATGAAGTAAAATTCCAGCATAAGCACAGAAATGTTTTTCTTTTTCCTTCACATAATGACTCAGAAATTGGGCAATAGAATATGCCACTCTGATACTTCCAGACTCACAGCGCTGCAAACCTCTGTCTTCTCCCATGCAGATCAAAGATGCATTCTCACATTAGCATGCTGTATTTCTTATTCACACCTATTAACCTTAAGTATCAACTACCTTGATGGAATTTAGCATTTGACTGATCCTAAATTAAGTCCTTTGTCTCAACGTGCCAGAATTCTACCAGGCAGGGACAGTTACACAAGTGCACTTCAAAGCAGCGTCTTTGCCTTCAGCAATCGCACGCCAGTGACTCATTTAAATGACCTTACTTGCTCATTAGAAGCTCTAGGTGCACGGTGTAAATGTCAGAGAGCTTGAATTAATGTGGAGATATTTTTTAAAAAAGTATATTTTTGCGGCATTTTGATGACAATATTTGTGATTCCTCAGGTCGAATCTAACTAATTGCTTCTAGACAACTCTGACTTCAAATCATAGAATATCCTGAGTTGGAAGAGAGTCACTAGGATCCAAGCCCTACTCCTGCTCCAGCACAGCACAGCCCCAAGAATCACATGTGCCTGAAAGCACTGTCCAAATGCTCCTTGATGTCTGTCAGATTTGGTGCTGTGATCACTGCCCTGGGGAGCCTGTTCCAGTGCTCAACCACCCTCTGGGTAAAGAACTTTTTCCTAATATCCAACCTAAACCTGACACAGCTTCATAGCATCCCCTCAGGTCCTGTCACTGGTCACCAAAGAGAAAAGTTGAGTACCTGAATGTCCTTATGAAGCCTAAATTCATGTCACTCTGGTATGCATTCATTCTGGGACTACAGTGCTTTGATACATCCTATGCAGAAATAGTAATATGTAAAACAAAGAAAACACTCTTTCCCATGACATTTTTCCCTGCTTTAGCAATATATGCCAACATGAAATGTCAAAATACAGAGATAAGTTAGCAGCAATTCATAGTGCTCAACATTCATGGACTTCCATGCTCACACATAAAATTAAGGTGTCACTCCCTGAATACCTCACACCAAGGTACAACATCTTAAGAGAACGAGTCATAGAACAGAGCAGGCCAATGTCAAGGAAAATAAGTCAAGAGTGCAGACTGAAGCATAAGGAGGAAGGAAAAACTGGCCCCAACTGACTGTGACTTTTCATATAGACATTCATTGGCTGAATGTCCACAGTAAGACTTTCCACAGCAGGTGGGACCAGCAGAACTGTAATGTCTACTGACTACAACTTCTCTTATAAAAGTAGAATTAGAGTTGTTATGCCAACAGCCTACAAACACAGAACAGCTGAAAGAAGAATGACATTGTCAGTGAGTTCAGAACAGAGGACTGCCTACAAAAATGCAGGCCAGGCAGGAAGCTCTGTTCCTTTTAACATACCTGTAACATATCTGAGAAACTCTTTATAAAAACAGCTTAGAGATATATGTCACTACGAGATACTGACAGGCCAAAGCCAACCACTTAATAAAGGCAAATTTAATGACAAGTGTTTTATGCACTCATTCATCTAGTTCAATCCACAAAACAAACCACAGCCTAAGTAGTCAAAGGATCATCCCAGTTCCCATAATTCCCAATACCATTCAGAAAAATGTTTAATTAAAAAACATTTAATCAATATATTATAGCAATTTGTCTCTTCTGGCTTATAACAGTAAAGGGTATCAAATTAAAAATCCACCAATTTATTAAAAGAAACAAACAGACTAACAACAAACTTTTGCATTTAGGGACTTCCTCTTCATGTCTAAGTTTCAAAGGGCTCATAAGAAATTCCTTTTCAAGTGGAGAAGTTGTTCTGAGGATTTAATATCACGTTACCATATGTCCTAGTAATAGGACATACTTTTTTGAAGTCTTAGATTAAAGGTTCCATTAAAAAACTATACATAAAATTCATGGTTCTAATTGCAGGAGAAGTGTTAGGAAGAAACTTAGTCAACACTAAAACACCCCAACGTATTTAAAGAAAATAGATAAGGAAATTCCTCTAGATATGAAATAGCTTCTCTACTCTTCTCTGGTGAGCTCCCCCTCCTAGAGAGTACCATGTGCAGCTCTGGGATCCTGCAGACAAAAAATTCCATGATTGAACTAAAGTAGCTGAAACATGGAATTACCCTGACCAGCTGATAAATAAAGAGCAGGCTAAAACTGGAACTGCCGCGTTTTAAACTGACACAGCAAGAGTCACTAGGCTGTGTTTGTCAAAGGACTTGAAAGAAAATGAGATTGGGCAACTAAAATTCCTCCAGAAAATCAGCATTAATTCTGGGAATCTCCCTCAATGCTAAGAATTTGGACGCAAATGCAAAACCAGTCAATTACTCAAGTAATCATTTACTGCTCACCTGACCTAAGAGCACGTTCTCAGTCCACTCAGTTTAAAGTAGAAATGTACAAATACAAACTTCCTGATAAAGGTTTGCACTAATGCATTTTCCTTTGTGACTTCATGCACAGTATCCTCACACTGTGGTGGCTTTCTGTAGTGTATTTAAGAAGTGGGAGTTACTTGCTTTATCATTCCTCAACAGAATTTGAAAAAACAAGGCATCACATGTCTTTAAATTGCATTTTTAAATGCTTGCTTTCTACACAATTTTATCTTATAAAGAAGATGAATTTCTAAGTTATTTATTTGCTGAACACAAAAAATTAAAGCAATATTATATTGGTGACAAATAAGTGATTTCTTACCTTTTAACTACAGGTTGAATTCATATTAGGAAAAAAAAGGCATAAAATCAGCTTTCAACTTCTAAAACTTTTCCTCACAAACTGAACAATAAAGAAAAGGATATTTTCCTGGAGATTCAATACCCACTCTGTAGTCCACATAACTTTGGTATGGATGGAAGTTGAAAATAAAAATAAGACCTGCTCTCTCAAATGCTATGACCTTATTGGATTCATGCTTTTCACTCACGTAGGCCTAGGGGAAAAATAAAAGATCAACAACTTAAAAATATTTAATTTCTAACTGAATTAACAAAACCAAGAAAAACACTACATCTGCTGTACCTCATTTTAAGTAATACAGGTAAATATTTAAGCAACAGAGATGAAGGCATTAACATGCAAACTGAAATTGTTTATCTATGAAATGTCCTACAAAGTTCTTGATTACTAAACTGTAGTTAACTTTTTACAAGGCAACGTAAAATTACAGACATAGAAGCCTGTTCAGCATAGAGCACTCAAAAAATTCTTGCACAAAGACTGGAACATGGTCTTTTCATCACACTTTCTTTTGGTGAAAAATGGATTCCTTTTGTCATATGAAATCTTCAACCTACTTGTTATGGGGATCTGTATCATATATACTATTATTAACTTTGGAATTTGAAGCACTCGATGTGGTTTGTTTGTTTGTTTTTCTAGAAATCTGTGTGGGAAACAGTTTTAATAAGCCACATTAAATGGATGCACATACCACCTCTGTTGTATTTGCTAAAGCCATTAATAAATAACTAGACATCAATTAAAAAAATTCTTTAAAGTGGATTATTCTTTAAAGTGGAGTAGTATGAAATAATTGAACACTGAGAAATTATAACAAATGACCCTCTTTTATAAAAATTACAGTGTGATACTAGTGTAAAAAATGCAAATACAGAAGCAGTAAGTTGAGGACTGGGAAACTGTAACTTACACTAGACTCTACTGAAATTTTTTTTCTCAGAAATGGAGTAATTATTTTTATAAAGTGTAATGTCAGAACAATTTATACTTTTTCAAAGGAATTCTTGGATTGGATTATGGACAGTTTTATAGTATACTTTATCCAATCCACAGTTACCAAATAAAAATAGGAAAAATAATAGGAAAAGACCTTGCTGTGAAGCTAAAAGGAGACTGTTTCAGGTTTGTATTATCTGTGGAAGATATTTCAGTGCCATGTTTTGACAACTTGAAATATATGGTGAGGCATTACACAGTGCATAATAAAGTACTGCCTCAAATTTCAGCATGCAAATTTGGAAATGTTGCTACTATACACATGTACCCAACTGGTGACTAAAACTTATCATTTGGTATATACAACTTACCTGAGGAGATGCAAGCCAGCCAAATCTTTCCTCCAATTTATTCATATCTCTGTCAAAGGCATTTAGAAATTTATAGCGAAGAAGATCATCCTCAGTAAGGTTAAACTGTCTTCTGGCATAGTGGTAGCTCTCATTATTCCCTATTCTGGGGAAGTCAAGCCATTCTGGATGTCCAAATTCGTTACCTGTATTTAAAAATATTAAGGATCTGTTAAATCACATACTAAGGATACACTAAGCCTTCAGGAACAAAATATATTAATGCATGTTTCTTTTCTACAAATTTTAAATTCCAAAGAACCCACTTCCATATATAAAACAGTCATTTTATTATAATGTCTCTCATTTATTAATATGTCTCTCAGAACTTCCATCTGTGTCAGCAGATCTGTTTGGCCTTTAAAACTACAAGAGTAGATGAATTATGAACTCCATGCTATCGTGCCATGTTTAAATATTTCCCAAAAATTTTTGTGTGATGGCTAAGTGCTGATATATCTCAATTTGGTTTTCTACAGCAGTAGTTGCACAAGTCTGCCAGTCTCATCCAGATTATCTAGCCCACAAAACTACTGAGCAGACTTATCTTGAAGACAAAGAACATGTTTATTTGGATTGGATCACATTCAAAAGGAAGGAAAAAGGTTGACATTTAATCAAGAAAAAGTTTAGCTTCTCTTATGTAGAATCTCCAAAGCAAATCTCAGCTGTCAAAGTGCAAGATTCAAAGCAAGACCTCATTTGGGACTCAATATTTTGAGAGACTTCAATGTATCCCAAGTTTTTTGGTTTGTATACTGTCATTATTACAGTTTGAGACAACTCCAAATGGACTGAATGACCTTAACTCATGCTCTAACCTGCTGTTCTGCAGACTCTCAGTCATTTTAGACTATTCATTTGACACAGGATTAAAGAGTATCAAGTACCTTGTTTCAAAGCCCATGACAGTTAATTCATGACAAATATTTCAGAGATTATACAAGACCCACTCACCATAAAACAGAGACAACAAAGTGTACCTGGAATTATGTGTGGAAAGTAGTAGGATGAAATTGAAGATGTTTTCTACTAAGACAACAACAAAAAAATAGAAAAAAAATCCTCACATTTCTACAAGCTGTTACTCAAGTTTTGGCAATGAACTGGAGCTTTGTGGGCTTGCAAAGGGCAGGGATGCCAAGGGGAGGCAAGAGATTCCTGGCTGGATACCCTGCATGTGCATCCACCACCCATATGCTGTCCCATCCAGCCCACACTGCCTAGAAAGCCTGGAGGATACAGGCAGCAGTGATAACTATGAACTTCGATTTGTGAAGTGATTTCTGTAATTCCATGCTTCAAGGGAACAAAGAAATGAACAGAGAACAAAAGAGAAAAGCCTCATATATATTTAGGAGAATCCTTCAGAGTGGTATCCGCTTTGTAAACGAACTGACAAGTTGTAAATTAAATTTCCTATTCAAAAGCTAAACCACTAAATTTTATATTCAGCTCAAAACTGGAGACAAATATAAAAGAATCAAAATCACAGCAGGACATTCAAAATGACCTTGGAATAATGCTGGACTGAGCTCTTAAACCGTGCTAACAATACAGTTTGGAAAATGAGGAAAGATATTGCTACAAAACAGACACAGTATCTAACCAAATTCAATATTCTCTGAAGAGCTAGGCAAGGTATTACCTTCTTTCGTGATCTGCACACTATTGAAAAGATGAACTACATGAGATAGCTCAGCTAAAGACAGCAAAACCATCAGAAAGTCAGAGATGATACATATCTTGAATTGATAGGCAAGGAAATAATACCTATTTGTTCAAGAAAAAAAAACAAAAATGGAGGAAATAAGCAATAGAAGATAGCAAATAAATTAGACTGAACTAGTCCATCATTTCCATAGATTATTTCACCGTAAGTAGAGCAGACTTACTTGCTTTGCCTGTTTCCCCACCACAGTAGCTAGTGTGGTTCCACTGTTGTTTGGTTGTCTTGGCTTTTCAAAAAGAACAATATAAGTGCAGCAAAGTACTAAAAGCAATCTTAATTTCCTACATATTACTAATGGCTATTAAGAAAAAAAAGGGACTTTAGCACAGTGCAGCAATTTGACAAAAGACTAAGATACTTTCTGCTGCCAAAAACACAAGCGAAGTTCTAAACACTGCATGTACTTTGGCAATCTGTGTCTATAATCATCTTTTGGACAATATGCTCCTCAGTCTTCTGTGCTAATTGCTTGATTGTAAAAGTGTCACTTGATTTCTCTTTATAGGAAGAAAAGTAGTTCATAAATTGTAACAGAATGAATTCAAGTAGTTTTGGTTATGTTTTTAAACTGGCACAAGGAAAATAACATTTAGGATGCATCTGCATCTTGCCATGAATCCTATAAAAAACCCACATCTAATACTATTTTTTAAATTGCTGTTTTTTCCTAGTTTAACTTCCTAACAAATGATAGGAGGGACTAGGAAAGGCACAGGTAAGTGACTAACACCTATTTCTAGAGACAACTATTGGTTCACTATATGTGAAGCATGATCTGCCTCCTTCCCCACACTACACTTCTCTGACAAGAATCAGCAACATTCACTTCTATGCTTAGAGGCTTTCACAATTATCAAGATGTACAACAGGGATTTCTTTTCCTCTAATTAATTTACTGTTTGATGTAAAGGTCCAAACTACAGATTGACAAGAAGCCAGCTGCCACAAATGATGCAAATCAAGACAATGGAACTAACGTGGGGGAGGCAGAGAACAAAGCTGAAATTAACTGAAGTTTTGATTAGAGAAACAAAACAAAGACAAATCCTTGAAGTGCAATGCATGCTAATTTTATCTAGGAATTAATTGAAGTTTGCTATTTCCTGCATATTGTGCACACTGGACAACTTCATTATGTACAAGATTTCAATATCACAATTCCAACAAATAAATTAACTTTCTACTACCATAATGAAAATTTATATCACCCTTGTTTATGAGGCTAGAAATGCATTTACACCACAAAGAAGTTAGGCTGCTGCAGATTCTTTTAAAGTTGAGGCCCACAGGTCATTAAAGTTTTCTTGATCTCTCTTCTTTAGACATCTTTAGTAGCAATTCTCTCTTAAAGAATCAGCCTAAGCAGAACTGAAGTGATATTTAAAAGATGGAGAAGACAGTTTCAAGAGATGCCTGTTATTTGGAGTTGTTTGCATTTTGAATTAAGGATGACACTAAATGCTTTAAAAGCAATTAAAACAAGTAGTTTATTTTATACAACAAAGGTAAGAAGTTTAATTAGGTGTATAAGGCTAAAAAAGGTTTTAAATAGTCTTAAACACTGAAAAAAAAAGTCCTATTTAAAACTGATGAGCTGGAGACTGGACATATTGGGACAAAATTCCAACAGTTCCACCTTAAAGTACATCTATCAAAGTATGTGGATTTACACCAATTTACAGAAGCCAGATAATTAAATCATTCAGGAGCTTGAATTTAATTTTACTACCTTTGTGAACAATGATGACAGTGCAACAATCTGCAGGCTATAAATAGAATCAATATAAATCAGATCTAGATAGCATATGGTATTTATCATTATTTCAAACAATAAACACTTTAAACAATGAATCTTCATTTTCCCTAGCTGCAAAGCTCTTGGGTGTTAAGTAATTCTAATACTCTGTATTTACTCATATTTGTACCAAATCTTCTTTTTAACATTCATTACTTTCAAACTCAAACAATAAACACTATACTGCCTATGAATGAGAGAATGAGCCTCACTGCAAGCATTCCTTTAGTCTTGAAATCCATGCAAAAATAAAAGTGAAATTCCAAATGGACTCCTTCTAAAACAGCTGGGTTAGATGACATGAAGATCTTCATATTTTTTTAATCCTCTAATATTTAAGGACATATTGGGTCAGAAAAGAGTAACAAAAACAATTCAAGCAAACAATTATATTTTAACTTATACACAAAACACAGGCTAGAGGAAATCTATGGCATCAAGTAATGGTTGAGAGGGCAATAGATAAAGCCAATTCTGTGAACACATGCATTTTTCTCCCATTTTCTGAAAATACCAGATATTGTCTCCTCCCAAATTATGAAAGATAAAAATCAGGATAAACACCATATCTGTTTTGCAGCTTGGATCTTCCATATCTCCTGGGGGAGAAGCGAGGGAACCTTTAATATTCCCTGTACTAAAGGCTCAAAGAATGCATCTCCTCTGGGATGATACAGTCACAAGCAAACACAAGGATGTCTCCAATGTATCCAAGACATGAGAAAGTATTGAGTCTTTAAAATGCTTGACCTAGATCACACAGGGACACAGTACCCTCTACAGGGATACAGTACCTGTTGCTCTCTCCCATTCTCTCTTCCCATCAAGGGTTGCTCTGTCTTCATTCATTTCCTACTGATGTTTAAAAGCTGGGAGCTATTGCAACACACAGTTTTACAACATTGACAAAAGAAGTCCAGCTCCATAAAAGAGAAAATATTCCAATCATTCCAACATAAATTCCAGCCATACTAAATAGGACTGTTTAGTTCTCATATTCAAACCCACTACTCTCTTTTGCCAGATCAGTTACAGAAAAAAAAACAAACCAAATAACAAGAAATAAAGAATTCTCCTCAGAAGCACCAACTCTGCACCTCTATTAGGAAGGGCTGGATGGCTGAGGTGATTTCTTATATAGAAGAGTAGCCAGGCACAGGCATAGTGATTGGGCCATGGCATTGCTTACTATGATTTACTTTATTTTTCAGCAGAAGTAGATCATATGATGGTTATGCCCAAACAGTGGTATTTAACAGAAGTATATTTACACAGAAAAAAAAAAAAATCAACCCTCAACACATTTATCTGGACTAAATTATTCTTTCATTTACTTATTTGTAGTGTTCTATCAAAGGAGTATTCAATAAAATATTAGTGGCCTCACTGACAATAGTATTCAGTTGTTAAAGGCAGATGGAAGTTTTCCCTTGAATGTTTACTGAGCAGGGCAAGAGTTTCTGCAGTTCACACTAATAGACAAGAAAAAATAAAAGAATATAATGAGAAATTACCTAGGCTAGAAGGGATAATTATTTTATTACTCTACTCTTAGAAACTTTCAGGCCTGAAAGTTTACATTTCAGTCCCCCTTTCCAGTGTAGAATAATATATTTCTAACTTACAACATACTCAATGCCCTCATACAGTATTTAAAACAATAAAGTAGCAATTAAACTCTTTGTGGTGCTTTTACACTGAAACAGTTCCCATTTTGCCATTTCCTATTAGTTGCATCCTGGTAAAAACAAGAGACTGACTTTGATACTGTGGCATTTCTACCAGGCTCTATGTGAACATGCACAGTATACATTATTTAGTCAACTGCTTCCAAGAGCTCACTAAAATATTTAGGAACAGAAATATTGCAGAACACATTGCAAAGGTTAAAAAGAACCCAAAACAGACAAAACCCCCACAAAATCTAACAAAAACATACAAATCTTTATGAAGAATTTTTTTCAAGAGAAGATGCAGTCAGAGTAGTTCTAGCTAAAACTTTCAGCGTGGTGCACTGCTAAGTATTGACTGGTACCACAACTGACAGGTTAATTGGCTTACAAAGTGAATTTAGGACAAGGTTGGACCAGAAAGACATCCAAGAAAAGTGGCAAGCCTTTTGCCCTGGGATATCTAAAAAATAGCAATTTTCTTGCTGATGTCAGTACGAATTTCATTGTCTAATTTTGAAAGAGTATATGAAGAATTAAGAAAAAAAAATAAAGTAAACTGAAGAAAAAGACCACTTACATGGTGTTAGAGGCACAGGAAGGTTAAAGTAAATTAAAAAAAATTAAAGTTCAGTATTATCCTGTTCTTGTTACAGGAACAAATTTAAGTACTTAAACAACTACACATTTGTTAATAGCAGTGTTTCAGAATAGAAAAAGCCTTCCAAAAGGAGAAGAGTTGCAAGCATTTTAAAGTCAGGTTTCTCTTACAGAGGGTCCTCAAATAGTTTGTTTCAAGAAACAGACTCACCTCAGTGAGCTGATAAAAAAGCATAGCCCAGGCAATATGCAGCCTTCCTACTGCTCAGCAGTGCATGTTTTTTTTCTACTATTACTTCAATTTCACTACTTAGCAGGAAGACATTCAAATTTTTAGAGTTCTTCTACCTCACAGCAAAAGAATCTATGAGACTGATGCTAAGTAATCATGCACTGAGGATTCAAGGTCATACCAGGTTAAGGTTTGGGAGGTTTTTGTTTGCAGTTTGGTATTGTGTGGGATTTTTGGTGTTGATTTGGGTTTTTTTGTACAGCAGATGAAAATAAATGCCAAGGATTAACACTGGAAAAGATTGGCCAACAATTCCTTTGGCTTCAGGGCTACTGCTGAGGGATGAATGAAACATGAGCCATCTGTAAAACTCAAATATGCTGGGGAAAATATAAATACAAAATCCACATTTTGAGAGTAACTTTGTTAATAGTTTAAAATAGTCCTGAGATGGAATATATCAATAATCCATTTTTCTGTATTTATTAAAGTAAATGTTATACATGAGATAAGGAGAGTCACAAAAAGAATTGAATGTGTAGACAAAGGACTCTGAGTGTGGGCAACAAGTAAAACCAAACTTCTTATCCTGCTGCTTTCAAATGCTCATACTAAACCCTTTTGTGAAAGCAATACATTGCATGAGCTGTAAGAGCAACTCTGCATAAGATATTATCTTGGGTAAGAGTGATGATAACTATGTCTAGGAGGCAATACAAGTGTTAGTTTGGTGTTTTCTAGCTCTATTTAAAGAATACCAAAACCACCAACCCCAAAACACAATACAACACAGAATTATGTGTTACATTTGGCATTTCCACTCAAGCCGACACAGTATGATTGCTGGGTTTTGGAAGGAATTTTTAGCTAATAAATCAAGTTAAAGCATGTGGCTGTTCAAAAAAAAAAAAAAAAAACAAAACCCTAATTCAGATAGTTTAAAGAAGAATGGTTAAAGAAGGATAACATTACCTGAAGGCAAATTTAACTGAGTATTAAAATAGGGAAATTCAACTCTGCCAAAAAACTCCTTGTGGAAGTGTGAATATTTTGAGCAACCTAAGGAAGAAAGAGGATTCTTCAAGAGTTTCAAATTCTCATTAGTCCTATGCCAAATTAAACAGTATATTTACGTTATGATTCATTTGTCTTCTGCTTACTGGTAAATAAATAGATTAATCAAGTACCATACCCAGTTTAAAGTCTTTCAAGTGGAAATAATTTCCTGATTTTTCCTCTCACAATAATTTGACTCTTAATCTGAAAAGAAAATTAACTTTGAAATACACTGATATTCCAAAGAACAAAACTGCTGCTTTGCTGTGTGTTTCATAAGCAGTATCCTCAATGGATGGTAATATTTATGTTGGTATAAACATAATTAATGTGTATATCAGAAAAAGTCACACATAAACGTATTTAATTTTCGCATTTATTGTTTTAGAGTCTTTTGCTCCCCCCTTCAACTTGTTCATTGTTAACTTCACAGTAAAGCAAAAAAGAAAAAAAAAAATAGATATAGACCAGCAGGCAACAGTTTTAAAAGGTGAAGCAAAACTGTTGCTCAGATAAAAAAGGGACTTAAAGATATTGGTACTGATGGCACCTTTGCTGTAAGAAGCAGGTGAATTATAAAATAGCCACCAAAATCTATAGGAACTGAGCACAGTTATCCAGGAAGGTGTTAATCTTTTTTGTTTTGCTGTTATTGTTTCTTTTTGTTGTTGTGGTTTGGGCTTTGTCATTATTGTTGATTTTGTTTGTTATATAAGGAGATAGGAAAAAGTAAATCTCACTATATTGACAGAACAGTTGTTTGTTGAAATTTAAAATATAATACAGAGAGAAACTAGATTGTTACTGAATGTTACCACAGCCTTTTAAAAAGCAGTTGTTGCCAAAAAAGCCCTTTCTGCATGTTTAGTTACTCCTTCACATTCTCCTTCCCTTGTACTTCTGAAGAGGACATGCCTCAAAAGCTGGCTTTAAGAGACATCACAAGAGCCACAATATGCCCTGACTCAAGTGGCATGATTCCACTCCCTTCAGGTAATCATTCTCACCACAGCCAGAAAGACTAGAGAAAAGATTAGGGACATTTGTTCCCTAATAACAGGTCATTTGATAAAGAGCTTTTAAGAGGTACTCAGAATATCATCAGTCAGAGCTTCTGCCAATTTTCTATTTGGTCTTCCAATTTTCAGGGTTTAATACAGAAAATATTTCAAATAGCTGGGAAATCCAAAATCCACTAACACACTCCATTTCCTGGTGATGGGCATATTATATATGTAACTCCAGACACATTATCAGCCTATACATTAAGAAGTTTAGTATGGGGCATATCAGTGGAAAGTGATCCAGTGCTCTTCTCTATTGTGTCCCTGTGGTGCAGGTGGCAGGGAAAGCTGAATTTTGGATGGTGTGTTCTGGTGGCAACCGAGGAAGGGATGACTCTGAACAAAGTCTTCATGGACAAGAATGCTAATTTTTGTCCAGAGTCATTCCCATGAGAAAGGAAGGTATCGTGAAGTCAGATTGGTTATCTGTCTTCACACGTGATTTTTTTCAAGTAACTTTGTTCAAAGGAGGTTAAGAAACAAGTAAATAGTTGTAAAAGAATGCTCTAAAACTGTGAACCTTTGAGATTTAACTTCTAAGAAAATGAGGTTCACCATGAGCCATCCCCTCTGCTTATTCCATTATCTCATGCCTCTTTATTTGCAGATGACAGCTAACCCTTCTGGCTTTGAAATTCAACGATTTGCTATATACACAGAGGCAAATATGACAGTATTCATCTTATGCTCAAAACATGTTTAAATTATCCCCAAGACCTGAATCAGCTGAAGGCATAACAAAGCTATGAGTCTTTCAATGCATAACTAACTAATAATTTTAGATTCTTCTTGTGACATGAACTTAATGGACAGAAAACAAATTTACACTGATAAATGAGAAACAGAGTAGAAATTATTCCCAGATTACATTATGGTTGCTTAAATCATGATTAAATTTTAATTTTGTTTTTCAGCTTTGAAAGAAATACCTCTGAACAAGTGCAGAAAGTAATAAAAGCAATCTCATTTATGTAGCCACCTCCAACTTTTTCCTTGATCAACTTTTTACTTAGAACGTATGTTCATACGTATTGCTCCTTTCTCTACCCCAAAGTTTCACATAACTGCTGGAATTTATTCTGTATGCATGCATTCATTTTTAAAAAATATTTCCAAAAACAGTGTTTCAATTCACTGAAATATCAATGCATTCAAAGTACTACACTTCATGCTGTCATTGCACTGTACCCAAAAAAGTGATACAACTTTTTTAGGGGCCAAGCTGAAAATATACTGTAACCCTACTAGGCACGTAATGTTTTTTGTGCCCTTAAGACAAAACTTCTTTGTCAAGGGGAAGAGTAAACTTTGATCCCAGAAAAAACTCCCAAACCTGCTTCCATATCTGAAAAGTGTTATTACAACTGTTTGAGGGAAGCCAAATATGTACAAACACTAAGATGATTTCTCCTCTCCCCTCCAGCAATGCTGTATGGAAATTTAAAATGACAAAAGCAAAACACAAAACACAAACAAGA
This sequence comes from Notiomystis cincta, assembly GCA_013398075.1. Lineage (NCBI taxonomy): Eukaryota > Metazoa > Chordata > Aves > Passeriformes > Notiomystidae > Notiomystis > Notiomystis cincta. Next base: position 230,562 of record VZRX01022144.1, on the reverse strand, counting down.
AACCATTAGAGATTACTTGCAAAAAGGCATTTTGAATTGGACATATGAAATTTCTCAGTAATGATTTTTCATTCCTTTGTGGGTTTTTTCTTTAAAAAAATAAACTTGCACAAATGATAAATGTTTTACATGGATCATCTATAAAAAAAGGGGAGAAGAATCCTCTGAAACAAGTAAAATGACACCTTTATCTGCAAAAAAATTATTTGCCAATGTCATTACTCATTTTGTTTTGTTCCATTTCATTCCTTTACACAGCCACATTATGGTGGTAGCTTATTTCAATACTTGTTTTCTTATTTAGATCATAATGGGAACATTTTATTGTCAGAAAACAACATATCCTTTGAAAACCTGATACGTCTTGGTAACAGTAGGAGGGAAAAATAGAGACAGGGCCGAGACAGGAGCCGAATAAAAACTTGTCATGTCCCTGAGCACAGCCTCAGGGTATCTTGGACATGGATCACATCATCCCTTTATGAACTGGGAAATGAAAAAAACTCTTACAGAAAGATATCCTACAACTTCTGAACCAAATACAGTGTCTCCTGCTTTCCACAGGCTCTCCTCAGTACACATTCCTAGCGCAATGATTTCCACATGCACAGGTAAGAGCTGAGGAGGAGTGGAACACAAACCCTTCAGTCACACATGAGACTGTTTTCTATCCCTTGTTCCTCCAGTGCCAGGTCTCTTAGCCTTCTCAACATTTTCATATCACAGAAAACAACACAAAGCAAAAACTTACCGAGAGCATGATGTGTAGACAGCACCTTTATTATGATAAAATTTATTTATTTCTACAGGCCTCTTCCTGTATTTCAGTTTCCAGAGGCAAGCAATGGATTTAGTTCTGTCTTCTTATGTGCAGTGTACAAACCAAGCAATAGCCTTCCATGTATGAAATAAAAAACTAAAAATACAGTCTTTCTGGCCTACAAATATAAAAGCAACTAGTAAATACAGAAAGGGACTCTGACAATTTCTCTGAAAACTTCAATTGTGCCTAGGCTGAACTCTAGAAAATGAAAACTACTTTAATTGAAGATAGTCCCTGCTTCATATTTAATTAGGACACCCCTTTCTAACCCATAAGGAAGAAAGCAGGATATCAAAAAATAGCTTATTATATTTCTAAGACTAGTCACAGCCAGAACTGTAAGAAGCTTAGTGCAACACTGATTTTTCTTTGTTTTTTTTCTTCTTCTCTCTAAACAGAGCAATAAATTTCACATACTGAGGAAATTTGCATAAATAAGGCAAATTTTCTTTACATCTATTGAAATTAATATGTCAGTACTCTACATGCTTATCAGCTTGTGGGCTTTGAATACACACAGAATCATTATGACTGTCTGCAAAGTCTGTCCACCACTAAACTATGCCCCCAAGAGCCACATCTACACATCTGATAAACACCTCCAGGGATGGTGACTCCACCACTTCCCTGGGCAGCCTGTTCTAGTGTCTGACCACTCTTTCAGTGATGAAATTTCTTAATATCCAATCTGAATTTTCCCTGGTACAACTTGACAGCATTCTTATCCTATCACCTGCTACCTGACAGAAGAGACCAACCCCCACCTGGCTGCAATCCCCTCTCAAGTGGTTATAGAGAGTGATACAGTCACCTCTGAGCCTCCTTTTCTCCAGGCTAAACAAAATGTATTGAAAAATACAGAGTTTTAAAGAACTAACTATTCACATATTCAAAAATACATAAAAGCTGTTTAAGTACAACTAAATAGTACACAAGGAGGAAAAAACCCATAATAAAACATGTGAAGACTTATGGAAAATAGAATATACATTCACATAGCATTTTGGCATCTATAAATAACCAGCACTTGGACTATGTTAGTTTAGATGAAAGAAAAATGTGAGTTACATAAGTCCACCCATGTTCAGACTCCTGCACTTTTCCCTTCAAGCAATATTATGTATAATTCATGACTTACTAAAATGGTGGCAACCATTAGGATCTACAATAAATAAACAATCATGAAAATAAACAAACAGGAAGAGCTCAGCTTGAATCAAGTTTTTGTTGGTTTTTAGGAGCTCAAGATAAATCATGGAAAAGCATGCTGCCAATCCAACAGTTTATGTTAACACAGGTTAATATTTTCCATCAGATATCTTTTTTTTCCCATTAATATTTTGAAATAAGACCATACATTTCTCCATTATGAAGATAAAGGTTGTGAGCTTAAGCTGCACAAAGGGCTGACCTATAATACAACCGTCAAGATGATCCAAGCTTTCCTGCAGTATTTTGTATTACCAGTTAGCTGGATTAAAAAAAAAAAAAATAGAGGCTTAAGGGAGCTGTTTCATAGTCTACAGACTGACTCTTAAATCAGGAGTGAGTGGATTACTAGATTGCTTTTAAATAATCTCTCTAGAAATGCCACTTGAGAAGATATTCTACAAAAATACCTGAATTTCACAAAAAGATCTGAACACTTATCCCAACTGAGTAAAAGTTCTAACCTTCTGGCTGTAAAAAGACTGCACTAATACATTTGGCTTTGTGAGTAATCCTGTTCTCCTTGAGACATTAGTCACTTGTCCTGTTACTCCTCCTGTCCTGAACTTTTACACAGTACATTAACACAGAAGTAGTGGTTTATATTCAACAAGGTTTCCCATCTTAAAAGGTACCTGTACTATTTGGAAAAGAATAAAAAAAACTAAGAAAACCCCCAAAACAAATCCCCTCCAACAAAATTAATTTTCTTTTCGGCCAATTTTATTGTGTTGATAAGCTTCTTTTCTAATCTAGTCCACTATAAATTCCACCTGTATTTAGATCAGGTATTAGCAAGAATTTTTTTTGCTGTGTGGGTGGTGAGACACTGGAGAAGTTGCCCAGAAAAGCTGTGGATGCCCCATCCCTGGAACTGTCCAAGACCAGGTTGGATGTAGCTCTGAGCAACCTGGTCTAGTGGAAAGTGTCCCAGCCCACAGCAGGAGGGTTGGGCTAGATGATGTTTAAGATGATCATTTGGCTGTTTCCCTTCCAACCTAATACATTCTATAATTCTATGGAATTTCAAATTGAAGATCTCAAAAGACATCTGAGAAAGACAGGTCAGCATTTATAAAAGATGTTCTAGTGCTAATATGATTGGCTCTGGAGAATATCACTTCTCATGAAAAACAGAAAATACCTTGTCTCTCGAAGATCAATGCAAATTTAACTACAATGGTGTTCAAATTCTAATTCTAGCAAATTCTACTGTGCATATAGGATTGATGGCCTCAAAAAAACAGGACAATGAAAAGATTCTAAGTTAATAACATCTTGTGAAAATAAGCTCTTGAACACATAAAGACTTCTTTTTTTTTAATTCCAATGTCATCACAAAGTGTTATCTCAGCTTAAGCTACATCGATTTGGGGAATTAATGACACTACTGCAATGAACTCATTTCAAATTACCTCAACTGCATGCATTAAAATCCAAATTGGAATATATGCCTAAGGACCTATTATTCAGACTTTACAAATACAAAATGTCACCTGCTCAGTCATGTCTCAAAATCAACAATTCCTTACTGAGTAACACGTGGGATTTAATTCTATTTGGCTCTTCATTGCCCAAAATCAGTCTGAGAAGGAGCAACGTATCACTAAAGGTAGGCTTGTGATTAACAGACTCCTCTGCATGTTCCTGCACTAGCTCACTAGAGTCTGATGTTGCTAAATTATTTGATTTGGATCACCTTTCTCTACCTCTTTAAAATCCATCCTACGAAGTATAATCAGGAAGAAATATTTTGCTCTTTGGTAGATGGCTCTGGAAAAAATAGTTCCATTTTTCTCTCAGTCTTTTCCACACTACTGAGTACAGACAGACTGAAAAAAGAAGTAGTAAAACATAGCTGGGTGTGGTAAGAGGCTGCTGCTGCTTCTTTTCAGCATTGGAGGTTTCAGAAATAAGTAACTTAAAACAAGTACTGATAAATTATCAGTATCAAAATTGCATGAAGTACACAGCAGAGAGATAAGACAAAAACTTCAACATCCACATCCTATTTACCCTTGCTTGAATGGGCATGCTTACCCATTTTTCCCTGCCCTTACACACAAAGTTCTTACACAGATTTAGCTTTTATCAGGCAGACCACTTCTGTAGACACCTGGCACCCAGGAAATGAGTGACCTCTTGTAGTAAGAGTTTCATTAGTGACATTGATACACTCAGAAATCAAATTTACTTGTCTGTTCTGTGACGTGGCAGAGGCCAAGTCCTGTGTGAAAACTACAGGTTATTACATGAACTTATTGAAGGAGCTACAACAGAGAGAAACCCCCTCAAACAAGTCTACTCACTCTCAAAAAGGTAAACTATAATGGAGACCTGAACGCTGGACTTCACTTTTATCTATAGATCAACTTAATATTTCCTTGAAAATATTTTTAATTTCCTTTCAGTTTTGTATTGTATCTTTCAACCAGGAACACAGAGCACTAGAAGCAGAAGTCTGAGCAAAATCATCTCAAAAAGGCATTTTACATACCTTACAGTGTGAAGGCTCTTTTGAAGCACTAATAATTAGCAAATTGTTCATAGACTGAAGCAAGCTTTATGAAAATTTTGAAGTCATTGTTATATGTAAAAGTTTAAAGTACTTCAAGAGTATACAAACAGAAGCTATTCAAAGCATTTTTGTTTGAATCAAAGTTAACCACACCACAGAAAGTGTAATATGGCTGCATTCAATGGCTTACACAATGAATCATTGAGCAAAGAAAAGTTTATGCACACATAGATAGAAAAATTTGCATATGAAGATATAAAAATGTTTCTACATATTATCAAATTAAAAAAAAACAAAACCAAAAACCACAATTCCATGCTACCAGGCAAAAAAAATTCTTTTTACTCAAATCTTAATTTTGGACAATATCTGAAGTCTAAGGAAAACAGATTTCTTATGCACTAAACTCTGTTTATACACACAACTCCCAAGAAATTTGAGATGTATTTTTAAGACAGAACTTTTACTACAGTAATTACATTCTGAATTAAAAAAGCAATAAAGTCTAAAAGTGAGGTAAATCTGTTGCTTTTAAATTTATTTGAACTTAAGGTCAAGAAAATAAAAAGAAAATATAATTTAGTCTTTGGATCTATCTTTAATTATTTTTTCCATAAAAGACAGTTAAGCAAAACTAATCAATGTCATCTGTAAATAGTTTAATTATAATTTTTTGTAAAGAAATTCTGAATCTTGCAGCTGTGGAGAGAAAAAACCCCAAACAACTAGGACAGGAGAGAATAACAGCCATGTCCTGAAGAGTCAGAAATCCAAGTGTGAAAAAAGCTTTTCATAATTATATTAGTTTTTCATAATTTCTGTAATAAATTAAATTTTTCAACAACTGAAAAGAGAAATTCCTCCAAAAGCCTGTGCTGGAAGTCATAATAAATAATACAGTTATAATATATAGAGTAAAGTTATATAAAGTTATATAGAGGCCTATTTCTGTGTTCTTCAAAACAACCACAAATAAAACAACAAAAAAGCAAAAATTAAGGTTGTCATAGAAGCAGAAATGGAACTCTTAAACCTGTAATGACTTCAAGATTTATTTTACAACTTCATTCATTATTCTTTAGCAAGCCCTCACATCACATCAGGTATTATATTCTCAGACCAGGCTGCATGCACTCACACATTGATAGTGCAGATGTCACAGGTGTGAACTGTGAGCTGTACAAATCATAACATGCAAGGCAACAGATGGAGCCCTAGGAACAAAGCTGGAGACATTAGCAGAAGTTCCAACAACAGTATCCCATGGTGAAATGATGGTACTAAGCATAATAATAAATAAAATGAAGAAAAAAACATCAGTCCCATCTTTAAAAAAAAACCAAAACCAATCAACACCTTGCAACTGAAGCACAATGTCAGAGTGCCTTGATAGACTATAAATCTTCTCCACTGGTACTGCAGTCGTATCCAGTACCCAGCAGATGTGGCTACAAACTAAGGAAACATCAGCATTACTCTGAGAGAAAAACAAAGTGCCATTCGTGCCAGACTATTCCCTCAACAGTCCTGGAAAATCCTACCTGGATTTCACTCCATGAACACTGGTGGTTCTCAAGCAGTTCTGAGGATGCTGCTGACTATGAAGATTTCTGTTTCAAGGTTTCTGCCTTGAGAGATCATAGTGTGGACATGGATGTACCATCACATATAGATTGCTGCTGCTAACAATTTTATTTATATATTTAAATAATACACACACATGTATAGTGCTGTACTCCCTACACTTTCAAGGAGGCTATACAATCAACTCCTACAACAGATTCCTGGACATACTTCATTTGTGAAGAGAGCTAGGGTAAGACAGGTCTGTGTGTGATTTAGTTTTAAATTATGAGACAGTCTCTCTCTTTAATTGCTTTTCTCCCAGTCACTCTAATGTGTTTTGAGCAAGCATAGAAATAAAGCTTGTTTCAATCAACTCTAAATGAATAAATATCAACAGTTTGCACCTCTAGACCTTGCAGAAGAGACTGTCAAAATGATTAATGAAGCCTAATATATAAATGTGGATTCTTCCCACTGCCACTGCCCAACCCAAGTTCTGAGTGGGGTTGCATATGGGGTATTATGCAACAAAGTTGTAGGAGGTCTATCACTAAGTCTCTGAGAAACTGTAGGTGAGATTTCAGATTACAGACTTGTTTTCTACCTTAAAGGGAACATAATTGTTTTCTCTCAGGCTGCCATAGACTTAAAGTACCCTCTGGGACTGGCAGCACATTTGTCACTTATCCTAGGCAAGCATATTCAGAAAGATGACTTCACACTGCCTCTCCTACAGCTGCACTCTGTACCAACTGAACACTTCGAGGCTGCTTATCAGCAGGAGTTGACTGAAGTGAGCGAGTTTGAAGAGCAACTGCTCTCCCAAGGCCACTCTTTAAGTGATGATCTAAAAAAGCCACACTGTAACCAGTGCACAAATGTAAGAAGCATAAGAAACTGAACAGAAAAAAAAAGGTAAAAATGCAACATGCCAAAGAGAATCAAACTCTCTTAAGGTTTAAGCTAAATGTTTTTGTTCTTGATACAATTCCTTTTTCATCTAGAATAGGTAGCAACAAAAATAGTAATTCAGATTCTGTTTAAGGTAACTTTCCTATTTATATTGTAAATTATTCTGTATAATTTTAATTTCAGGTTTTTAATTAATATTCTTAAAGAAAATGGCACACACCTTTCTCACACTAATATTGGGGCTACTGATACAGGTTTTGTACCATTCCTTTTCTTGTTTGTCAATATTTTTTCAAGAGTCTGCTGCTATGAAATTCCTTACTTTAAAAGTAAATAACTGAAAAGGTATCTAAGTTTCTCTCTCTAAAATACTCTGAGGAATAGATGATGCATAGCATTTATTTTTAAGGGCAAAGAAAGACCAAGGTCTCATCACAAGAAACTCTTTTGGTGCATGCAAAAAAAAAAAACTAAGAGAAAGGTGGATAAACCTAGAGAAGGTAGATAGAAGTGCTGTGTAAATGAACTAACAAGTTGGAAAGAGGAAACTTAATAGACAAATTTGGTAGTAGTGAAACAGGTAAATGTCAACCCAAACAGTAACATCATCAGTCAATGCTCATGATTGCAGAAAATGTTCTAGTTACTTCAAATAACTTCCTAGCCATATATTGATATATTAGATATATAGTCTCAAAAGTTGTTTTTCAAGGAGTGACACTTGGTCTCTGGAGTCTTAATTAAGAGCTGTTTTACTACGGGAAAGTCATGAAAAATAGTGCTAGAGGTTCATGTAGGAACTAATCTCCATTTAAAACAAAAAATTTGAGCTTAAGCCAATTTCAAGCAAAAAAAAACCCAAAAGAACCAAGGAAATGATTGTTAGCAAGATGAAAAGCAAGACCCTACAGTGGCATAAAACAGTGAGTATTTTATGCTATGAAAGATCTCAAGGACCCAAAATGCTATTTTGGGTATATATCTTCAAGGCAATAAAACAACTATCCTTGCTTGTTTAAATCTAGGCACACAGATGTATCTTGCAAGATAAGGAGAGACCATGGAAACAAGTCCACTGAAGAAGTGGCACAGCTTTCTTACACGTCCTGAAGGGCTCCCCTAAGTGCAGGGCACACGCGATGAACAAGAAAACACAAAAGGAGAACTTAGAGAACAACAATTACCGTTGTCTACAGCTTGTCTTCAGGGACAGAATGGAAAATGAAGCAAAAACAAAGTGCAAGGATGTAGAGACAGAACAATTTTGTAGTGGTAAGTTCAAGTATTATTTGCAGGAAATACGTGCGAATCTTTATACTGAAGTCAAACATTGCTGGGTAACAAGGGTGGATTCTGTGATTCTCTAGAGGTCTTATAACAACTTCTGTTAGTCCTTGTTTAGTGATTGAGGAATTATACTCAATCTCAAGCCCCTTTGTTATTTGGTAGGGGGCTAAAATTGACAATGAAGAATTTTAGTCAGATACAAGGTTTTTATTTTGGATTTGTTTTCACATTCTAATATTAGGGAGGGCAGAGGTCTATGGCCCTAAATATTTTAGTATACACTTTCCTGGGTTTAAGTTAATTAGATGTGTATGGTATTTCAATATCACTACAACTACAACCAAAAATACTTGAGTAGGAAGAGAGAGTTTTTTCTTATTATTATTAAAAAGACTACTTTTACTATTTAATATACACTATTTAATTGTAACTGCTTAAGCCGATAGTATCATTGAAGTTCAGACATTCAAATGTGCATTGCCTATGTCAAAGCTTTCATAGAAAATTAGTAAAGAAAGAAACTCCTTAAGAAGCAAGCACATGTGCTCCTAACTAAAGCATTGTACCAATGAACTTGGAATTTTTGTGACTTCCTAAAATTCTGTGACAACTTCTGACTCGTAACTGACATGCCTCCGTATTAAAATCTGTCTAAAGCAGGAGCTGGGTTGCACAAACTACAGCTATACTGGGATTGTTGCCCTCTACCTGCTCTGAAAGAAGAGAATTTAGATACAATAAAAGTTTTAAAACTATTGCTACTTTTTTACTATGAAACAAACTGGCCTTGCAGAGAGTGCATTCAGTGCAGCAGGACGTTTATCATTGTTATTCTCATTTTCAGCCAAGCATATGGAGTTTTTCCCTTCCTAGGTTAAGTCTTCCATGCCAGATGCACACACAAAGCCCAAGAGATCACTTGGAAAGCTGCACATAAAACCAAAATACAGATTGGAGGAAAGAATGCTCCCCAAGGTTTTTGTTGCAAGGGAACCAATTTACTGAAACGACAGAACTTTCCTATTCACATTTAAGTTTGCATACATCACTCATTGCCAATACTGGGATATAAGCAAGTGGGAAGAAAAATAAAAGCCTCCAGTAAAAATTAAACATCCAGAAACATGAAAAATAAGAATCACAGCTTTCTGGATTTTTGCAGTGGTTTCTTAGAGATACATGTAAGAAAGACAGAGAACCACCCAGTGTGAAAAGTGAGAAGATGAAAGAAAGCCACAATCAGTGTTTGATGCACAACTTCTATCAACAGGAATCTGCTTGCATGTAGGGAGCCTAAATAATATTCTAACATGTGTGCAATTAAATATTATTCCAGATCTTCAAAGAGAATTTCCAGGAGATATTTGAGAACACAGATTTCCACTTCTGATACAGCATTTTTTGATGGGTTTTGTATTTCCTTAAGGTGAGCAAAGCATTCAGAAAGCAATGTGTTTCTTTGCTATGTTTTCAGAGACAGAAGGCACAAGATTCTTAATGGAAGGACCTAGGGAAGCACAGAGGCACCTGGAATGCCTTCTCCAGGTGTTGAAAAAGATTTCCACTCCTTCCCCCACTCTACAGGAGATTTCTCTTTCTTACCCTTGGCATTCACACAGACCTGCAAGTTAAAGAAGTCATTTGTCACTGTATTTGCTTAACTAGATAGCATGTTGCAACATGCATTTTAAGCTCACAGGATTGCCAGCATTCTGAATTTATATGTTTGCTCCTCCAACAGTTATTACAATCTTTTCACCTTCTACATACAGCAAACTATAATGTAGTTACTGAACCATTTGCAGTACTCAGAGATACCCAATATTAATTGCTCAATCAGCCAGCATTGACACACTGGATTTAACATGCCACATTGCATTACTGATTGTATTTCTAATCTTACTAAATCAATCTGGGGAGAAGACACCTGCAGTTTAGCTGGGGTATTTTGTAAACACCTGCTTCCTTAACTATTGTAGTACCACTAGTTTGGATGGAAGCATACACCTCATACCTTGAACATTTTGGTGCCCGACTGTGTGCCCCATAAATATTTATTTCATTAACTCTCCATTCTTAAGAAAAAAAAAACCCTGCATTTTACTGGAAAGAATAGTTTTACTGATATTGCATATAGTGAATTAATTTGTTCTGTACCAAAGTTGCTTCAATTCTTTTTAAGAAAATCAACACAGTATTTTCTGAGTTTTCTTCTAGTACAAAGAAAGAACATGTACCAGTACAGGCATGCTTAAATCCAGTGTCACCATTGCCTTATCTTCTCCAGTTTTTTAATCAGAAAATATGATGTTAAATATACCATCATGGAAAAAGGGCAATATATGCCCAATAGTCTCCTTAAACTTTATATAACAAAACATTTAACCACAAAAGTAGAAGACAATACTAAAATTTCTATAATTTCCAAGTGTTACATTATCAGAAAACTGAGATGGTGATTTTGTAGCAGTCTTTCAGCCTTTTTTTTTCCCATGAGACTATTACAACTGTTATACAGAACTTGTCAGACCACATTGTAAGATTTTTACTCTGAAGTAAGAACTATTTTGCAAAGAAATTGAAGGACTGAATGTGGTAAAGAACAGATAACATAAACAGCTTTGGAATTTTGGATAAAGCTAAGAACATTCAACTTTTAAGACAAATATATGGAACTGTAACTTGCTGATTAAATTAGACAAGCAATTGAACTCTCTTGTAGCAACTGTGCTTAGGAAGTAACACAATAGTTTTATTTTACAGTTTATGGACCAGAAGAAAGCACCACTAATTCTTACAATTCCTGTGCCTTAATAGCCTCCTATGCCTGTGATTTGTCCTTGCCTACTTCATTAAGCACTAAGAAGCAATGAAATAGGTCAACTGATTCCAGACTACTTCCTGACAATGAATAACTGAAATAAGCATAGAACTATCTTTAATCAATTTACTGTTACCCTAAAAACTTTAGGAGAGTAAAAGAATAGAGATGAAATACATCCCAGCTGTACGAGCCCCAGCTCACCACCCAGCAAACTTGCAGAACAACAATTAAAATACTAGTCTGAGTTGTAGAAGTTATTTCTCTTACAGTTAGGAGCCATCTTGATTTTATTTTCTGGTCATATAATACATCTCACAGACAGAAAACCAACGCATATTACCTTTTGTAATAAATCTATAAAAGCATTTGTGCTCCAAATTTCAGCGCTGTGATAAATACTGTGGATATAAGATGATGTCAGATCATTTTATTTCCCCGCCACGCATTCTGTAGATGAGAAAATGAGAGACTTTTTCCTGAGATTACTTACCCATGAAGTTCAGATAGCTCTCTCCTCCGAGTGCATGAGTAATGAGACGAATCATTTTATGAAGCTGTATCCCACGATCGATAATTGGCGTCAGAGGCATGAGCACGCTCATGTTTGTGTACATCTCTGCATCCATCAGGCGGAAGGCCAGAGTCTTATCACCAACCAGTGCCTAGAACAGTTCAAGAACACACTGAAGTAAACCCTTGGGTGTAAAAGAAGTGTTTCTAAGTTTGTTTTTGTTTTAAAACAGGTGGTCTGTGTCATAGGGGGAGGACTTGCAAGATTGCTGAGGAGCCAAGGACATGGCTCAGTGTGCATGATCCAGTCCCTGCTCCTGCTGAAGGACACATCCTGCCACTGCCAGTGGTCACCAGGTCGTGGTGACCCTACATTCTGATCACTGCATCTGTGCATTGTGTGATGTGCCTTGTGGATCTGTCTGCTGCCAAAAACTGAGGCAGTGATATCCATGAGCTGAGCCTGGACTGGATGTCAGCCCCAGGTGTCTGTTTTCCCCTTGCCATCCTCCCTGTGGGGCTCCTGAACTGATGGAATTAAGTGTATATGATAACAGACTAACAGCTGTCTAACCCCTGGTCCCACATTTCACCCAATGGGATCAAACTGCATAACTACTTCTAAGAACTTTTTCACCTACAGGTATCAAATGTGAAATACCAGTGTCAACTCAGTAGATAAAAAGTGACCATCCGGGAATTTTTACAGAAAACACAGAAAATAAGAAAGCAAACATCTAAAGCAAAAGTTCCTGGAATGAAAAAAATAAATGGGTATTAACAAAATTCTGATTTAAACATGCAGAATGAGTATGAAGCATTCATTTATATGCAGTCAAGAATGTGATTGGTTTTCTGTGATTTCACACAGAGGAAAAAACTGAATTACTAACTTGCTAGTGCTCACTGCTACTTGAGAAAGGCCACAAAATGCTATTCAATATATTAGTAGGCAGGTAGTTGAAAATATTTTGGAGCATTTATATTTAAATAACTGATTTTTGTTCAATTACCCCAATTCTTGATTTATACTCTTGAATCAAAACTTACTAAATTCCAGAGATACAGATAAATTATAAACAGGTCTAGCTCAAAAGCACCATCATCCTTTCATTTTCCAGCTGACAATAAAACAGCATATACAGATTATTCCCCTAAGTAAAAAATAGTCTATTTAAAAAAAAAAAAAAAAAAAACCTGCCATGTGGCAATGACAAGACTGAAGACTGCAGTGAGCAACTATTTTCTGGACTCAGAATGTGGCATTTGTTAGTGTCATTTAATATTCCCTAATCTTTCCATTGGAAGAGCAGCTAAGTGTTCCCTATTCACATTTTCGGTGGCAGCTGTGGTTTTATAAACGGATATATTTCTCCCTTCAATGATCTCTTTGCTACCTCAAAGAATCTTACTCTGTTTGGGTTTTTTCTTATGAAAATCAATCCACACCTGCTATTCCTCTCTCACAGCATTTCTTTTCCAGTTATGCTGTATATCCTTTAAGACACAAGACCAAACCTGCCTCCAACATTCAAGATGCACACAAACCACCAAAGACTGCAGTGGCATGCTGATTGTGCTCTTTGCTCCATTCCACTCATAGTAATTCCAGGACTGCATCTGCTTTTTTGACAGCTATTAGCTTTGGAGTTACTATTTTCACACTCTTCTTATAACCATGAGGCCTTGTATTCTGACTGGCAACAGCCAGCTCATAGCCCATTACAATATATAAGAAACCAGGATTGTACCCTTACATGCATCACTTCAGGCATCTTCAGACTGAATTTTATTAACACTTTTTCTTTCTCTATCCTACTTTTCCCATATCAGCCTGATTTATGTCTGTAATCATTGTTTTATTTTAATGAAAAATAATGAGTTTTTTTCCCTACATATGACACTGTAAACTGAAAATTCAAAGTGATATGGAAAACAACTCCATTGCTAAAGCATGCCATGACATAAAAGAACATGACATAAAATAACATGACATGTTATATGTCATGCTTTAGGGTGAACAATCAGCTTTGATGAACACAGCTTATCATAAAATATACATTTCCAAGTAGTTTCTGAAGTTCTTTACCAGGATCATGCAATGTACATACAATGCACACTGTAACATACTCAATAACATGACTGTAAATAGATACACAAGATGGATATAATGAATGGTAAACTCAGAATGATCTTTTTAAAATACACAACTTGTTTTGGACACTTCTGTTGACATTTATTATAGAAAGTGCAGGAAATATCAGCCTCTAATATATAGAGGAAAGATGGGTTACTTAAATAAAACATCAGGTTTTTTTAACAAAAGGTTTCAAGTTCCTAATTTTACAATTCCCAAATTATGTGTACACAGAACCATTACAATTGCTGTGCTTTGAAGCAAACTGTTACAGAATATTTCATTTAGGTCTCAAAAGAGGATGTTTGAATTTGAATTACAAACAAATTTCTTAAATTGTGATATTGTTTATCCTTACCATGAATAGTGTTCCAGCTTACTTAATGGAAACAGGATTTATTAAAATCCTTTATTAAAATGAAGGATCATAACAGAAACACAACAAAACCCACCAAAAAAATCCCCAAAACAAAATAGCAACCAAAAATAAAATAAAAACCAAACAAAAAAACCAGAAACACCCCCCCCCA